>NC_069441.1:31666149-31801149 GCF_026875155.1 Cherax quadricarinatus
CTCCCCAATTAATGATCGGGTTTTAAAAATTTGGGAAAATTTCACACAAATTTTAAAAATTTTTCCACTTTCAAAATGGGGCCAGAATAAAAAGGGGTTTCCTGCACTAAAATAACTTTTCCCTTTTTTTTATCAATTACTTTTTCAGGCTTTACCATGAATTCCATTTTGTTATACAAAAAAAAAAAAAAAAAAATTGATTACTGTCACCAATTTTGAAAAAATTTGAAAAATAGTATCGTGCCTTTGTAATGACATTAGACCCCCCCATTTTGATGTGTTGGCATTTGCCCTACTCTGGCTCAATTTCAACTTTTTTTAATTTTTTAAAACCAATCAAAATCATCTCTATTTTGTAATTATTTCCACTCTATGAAATGAGACTAAGACTAAGAAACTGTGAATAAATCAAAAAAACAATAGAAAAATACCCGCAAAGTCACGTTTTTTAAAAAAAACCGGGCCCTTTTTTTTCTTATTCCTGTGTGTGCAAGATTATTTTTATATTTTCACACTCACCACATAGATCATTCTCTCATATTGGGGCCCAAATTTACTGTTCACGCTTATCTGAATGAGTGGCTCATCCCTGAACAACGGTATGGACGGAGGCTTCAAACCCGGAGAAAAAACGGAAGACCTAAAGGGGTTTAAATTTCTGGGTTGCACGTAAAAGGGTTTTTAAGCCCTTTTGAGTCAAAAAAAAAAAAAAAAAGTATGCATTTTCTACATTAAAAAAATTTTTTTTAGCAAAGTTCCCTAAAATACTGTAACATATAAACTTCAAAAATGGGAAGAATTATATTTAACTTTACAATTAAAAGAGATTCCCTGAAAAAATGGAGAATGTATTTCATTTTTTTGGGTTCCCCCAAAGGAAAAGGGGTATGTGGAAAAGAAAGAAAACTAAATTTCCCCAATTAAAAAGAATGTTGAGAATGGAGAGGGGAATACTGGAAGGATGTGTACAATGTGGTGCTGGGGAAGACTGGAGGTCCGTCACAGAGGGGGGACCAGCACGGGAAGGATGGCTGAGACTCAAAACGTCCTCACCATAGCAGGGGGGGAAAAAACCCTGAAAAGTTATTTAAAACTATGGTATTTTTTTTTACTATCAACTAAAAACAATAGATCATAATTATTTAAAATTTTTAATAAGTTGAGAAAAAGTAAATCCCAAAAAGCTTTTCTTCATTGTTTTTTTTTCCCCTAAAAACTTGGCATAAAAAATTTAAAAACTTAAACTGAATTTTTTAGAGGGACGGCCCCACCAGGGGAAGTGGTCGATGACTGTTTGAATAAAAAACCCTACGTATTGTAGCAAACCTACCTGCCCCATTAATATGCCACTTCTCCTCGAATACAACCCTCTGGACACGGCCAGAAATTTTCTGCCGCAAAGGGTGTCCCCCGACCTTGCTGAAGGGGGGTGCTTCGGGGATGGCCCATTGAGCATCAAATTCAACCTCAATATATGCCCGTGGCTGACGTGGCGGGTGGAAAAATTCGGCGGGGTTTGGGGATTTTATTAGACCCTATAATAAAGTATGTTTTTTTTTTAGAATAAAGTTCCAAGTCTGTAAACCATTTAATAAACCTGTTGGAGTGTGAGAAAAAACAGAAATTAAAAGAATTAGGGGTTGAATCCTGGAGAAGGAAATTTATAGTGCCTACACTCCAAAGGGGGTCTCTAAACTGTGATGTTAGCTGCTTCTAGGAAAACAGTGATTGATGAATGATGGTGAAATTTTATTTTCTTATTTTTGGATCACCCTCCTCATGGGAGAAGCCAGCATTGAAAAGATTTATTATGGGAACCTAAATGTTTAAAAATTAAACTCCTTAGTACAGCAGGATAGGTTTGCCCAATACTGTTTCTATTTTATACACATGTTTGGAAAGAGGAATAAGAAACTGCAGTACATTAGGGGAAATATGTTTGTGGTGATGCAAAGATCCTATAAAAAAAAAAAGTAAAGTGCTAAAAATTCCCACAAATCCCTGCAAGATGGTATAAACGGTAGAGTAATGATGAAAAATGACTTTAATGTAGATAAGCACTTTCCCAGCATTTTACTTCCAGTATATTTACGTCCATCCCAGGCCACGTCACAGTCCAGATTACAAACAGTTTTATACGAAAGTTTTCCTCTTGTTAGAAAAATTGCTTGAATGACAGTTCCTTTGAACCAAAATCAAAGACTTGTCAATTACAAGATTCTTGAAGGGAAAAAGTACATGCAACTTTTTTTTCAGATAAATAAAACTTTCCTAATCTTGTTAGCCTGTAATTTCCCATCAGGCCGGGTTTTGTCAGAGTAGTGCAAATAGAAACAGAAAGATAAATCGTTCACGCGATATCCCCGAAGGTGTGTGAAATTGGGCAACTTTGCCGTTGTTTTTTTATATTATGCTTCGCATGAGGAAAAGCTTTTATTGTTGCAAAAAAAACAAATACTTTCAGCCAAGTGTCCCCCCCCCACCGGTGACCCTACTGAAGTAAAATCATTGTTTTGCCATGGTGAAAACAAATATTTGCTACTTTCCCTGACAATATTTTCCATAAAGGGTGGTCAAAAAAAAATTTTAAAAGAATTGAAAATTCCTTGCGGTTTTTCCAAAGGGGGAACAAGGTGGGGGGAATATTTTAAAAGTCATCAAACGATGGGGTTAGGAAAAATTTTGTGTTTTTGCGCCAATTCAGAGGGGGTTTTGGTGGGTATTGAAACTTTTTAAAAGCGGTTTTGGTTGTGCAGCCTTGGTGGTGGATGATGATGGATTTGTCTGGACCTGCTGAGTCACGGTTGGGTTCCACCCTGAGTGATCCCGCTTGCTCGTGGGACCACCACCACCTACTGAGCACGTGGTCTATCCCTCCCAAAATTTTAGCCACATCTCGTCATTTTTATTGTCTATTCCAGGGTAGGGCCATGGGATGTACTCGGGATGTATCTGTCCCTTGGAATTGATATGGTACACAACCAAGCACATGTGGTGTCGTTCAACTGATGCTTCATGGTGAATTTTTATCCTCACTATTTTACTTTAATGGCGTCAAGAGCAAAAAAATCAAAATCCCATATATCATCACCATTTTTCAAATTTGTGCCTGGCCCCGCAAAAAATTAGTTTTTTTTTTTCTCTTGCGACAAAGGGACAACTGAAAGTGACTAAGATGCAGTATCACCCGAGGGGGAGGTTGAGGGCGTCAGGATTTTTTGGCCTACTTTCGATATTGAGCATTGCTTTAGGTCACAAAGTTCAAAACCATGAATTTCTCTTGGATCTAATTTTATCATGCTAAGGTTTTATTGAGAAAAAAAAAGTCCCAATTCGCCGGAGACTGGAGCTTCCTTGCCGCAGGCCCTGATGAAAAAGCATACTGAATGGAATTTCCACAATGCAATGTGGGGTTCGATTTTGTTTACTGCACAAGACCACACAGTAGGCTTACCCCTTCTCCACTAAATTTAAAACACAGATTATGGTGTGTTCTATGGCTTGGACCCCCGGCTTCAAAAGCCTTTTGAACTATGGAAAGGACCTCAAAGGGGTTTTAAAAATGAGTGAATATTTACTATTTGTATTCTACCATTCTTCCCTGTCTAGACCCTTTAAATGTCCCATAATTTAGGGTTTAAATTGCCCCCAAAATGACTCGGCATGATAGTGGCTTTCTTTGCTCCAATCATTTTTTTTATGTAAATACACTGTAACCCTTGCAAAGAAATATATTTTTTTTTTATTTTATTTTATTGATGTTGTGCACTGCCTTTGGGTTTTTTTTGTTTTCCTGTTTAAAATAAATATTTTTATCTGTTTGACTGTTGACGTATCTGTCTATTTGTTGGTATGCTATCGTCAGCTTCTTCTTTTCTTGCTTATTGTCTGCCCGTGCTCTGTCTGCCAGTGGCGTCTGCCAGTGCATCTTTTGCCGTGCATCTTCTGCCAGGCATCTGTCTGCCAGTGTCTGTCTGCCAGGCATCTGTTGCCAGTGATCTGTTGCCAGGCGTCTTTGCCTGTGCGTTGTTGCCCTTTCGTCGTTGCCCTTTCGCTGTTGCCTGTGCTCTGTTGCCTGTGCGTCTGTTGCCCTTTCATCTGCGCCTGGCTTGTCTGTGTGAGTCTGTTTCCTGTGCATCTGTTGCCTTGCATCTGTCCCTGTGCATTGTCTGCCCCGTGCATCTGTCTGCCTGTGCGTCTGTCGCCTGTGTCTCGTCTCACCCAATTGTGGTTTAGAGGGAAATCAGCTCCTGGTGTGTGTCTGTCGCCCGATCTCTTGCCTGTATTTTGTTGCTGGTCTGGCTGCCTGTGTGTCTTTTTGTCTAGACAGCCATCTGAATAACAGATTCACAAGATGCAGAGTTTTATGCTGATTCCTGAACAAATGAAAATGATATTACTTGCCAGTAGTTATTATGTCTTAATTACAAGCACAGTCAGACTTGTCTGGTTTTTTTTATTACCTAGGGAATTTTTCATATGTATAAAACTATTTATGTGTACCTGCGAGACAAAGAAAACAGAGACGAACATGCATAGATACAAAAAGACAGATGGGGATAGGAAAAGCCAAACCAATCAGCCACCCAGTAGCCCTTTACCCCCCAGCCAGCCACTCAGCCCGCCAGCCGCCAAACCTATTAGACTGTTCCAGAATTGTTCTTTTTTTAGGGGCATAGGTTATAGGAATTTGGCATATGACCATATAATGGTATAAAATGAAAGAATGTTGACAAATGTTTCCTAGTTATTATCAAGATTTTTGTATTTCTAACCCCTTTTGGCCTATCCCTCTCAAGGCACTATACTTGGTAACTCATTTCCCCTTAACCCCTTTAAGGTTGGGGCCGTACTGGGGCCTGCATGCAGGGGGTCGTACTAGTACTTAAAATTTTATGCATTAAAATCTAGCGAGGAAAACTGGTAGCCAAATGAAAGAATGCGTCTATGTGGTCGTGTGTGCAGTATAAAAAAACTGAACACCCATGCAAAAAAAAAAAAAAAAAAAACTCCATGTTTTGGTTTTTAAAAAACTTTGCAGTGTATTTTCGATGCATTTTGATTGTATTATTTTTTCCTGGTCTCATTTTATAAAAGGAAGACATATTACAAAAATTGAGATGATTTTATTATTTCACATGAAAGTACCTTGAAATTGAGCTCAAAGTAACGAAATTTCGATTTTTCCCAAAATTTCAAAAGTAAATAAAATAAACCCCCCCAGTCCAATACACGTCAATAGGGAGTCAATATTTTCACAAGTGCGCGATATAATTTATCCCATTCTCCCAAAATGCAGTGTCTTTTTCAGTAAATTTTCCCATTTTTTGTGAGAAAAAAAATTTCAAAGCAAAAAAAAAGAAATGTAAAGGGGCCTGGGGGATGTCCTAAGAAACAAGGGAATGTATTTTACTGCCAGAAATGTCGTCTTGTTTATTTGGACCCTTTTGAATTGGTCTTCTGAAATTTTGTGTGAAATTGGCAAAATTCCCAATTTCGGCCACTTATGGATATTGAAATGGGTAAATGTGTGGTTTCTTGTCCCATTGGGATAAAAAAAAAAGGAAGTTACGATTAGTTATGATTTTTTGTGACTGGTAATGGAATTGGCCCGAAAAATAGGACTCAAAATTCGGGAAAAATTTCCCCGAGCATAAACTTTTTGGGGACTGCAAAATTGAAAGACATAATTTTCCTTTAAATTTTCCATAAATTTTCATATTTTTGGGTTATTAGATTGGAAAAAGTTTCTCTTTCATTTCATAAGAAAAAAAATTTTTTTTTTTTTAAAAAAATTTTCCGACCCTGAGAAAAAAGTTTAGGGAGGGCCCCCCGCCCTGAAAGGGTTTTAAAAGGGAGTGTTATAGACTGAATCAGTGAAATCTTTTGGTGTTTGCCACTTGTTTTGCTCTAACTGGCATAAATTGAATGGTGATCCCAAAAGGGTTTAGTACCTTGTGGGTCACCAGTTAAATTTGAGCGCCCAGGGGCCCCAAAAATTTTTTTTAATACTGTGAAACCCCAAGTGTTAAACCCATTCTATTGCCCGGGCTCTCAGGCCAAAAGTTCAAATTTGGGGCAGGAAAAAAAAAAATGTTGATCAGTTGGAGGTAGCGGGGAAGACGTAGTCTACATTTGGACAGTTAATTGGGTTTAAAAATAGACAAAATAAGAATGGGTTTAAATTTTTAAAAAATCTTTATTTTATTTAATACAATGTGCAGATCAAGGTGGAGGTTTATAAGAACAATAAACTTTAAGTTGCACATAAAAAAAAACAAATTAAAATTTAAATTTTTTCAAATAGTAATTTTTTCAGGGTTTGGGCAAAATTTTAAAAATAGTTTTTGGGGTTATATAATATAAAATTTGGGAGCTGTTTCAAACTATTTTAGAAGTTGTTTTGCTAGTTTTAAATTTAGAATTTAAGAGAAAATAAATTTTTAACTTTACCCCCTAAGTTTCCCATTTTGAAAAGGGGATCCTTTACGGGTTAAAGGGCAGTAAAATTCCAAAACTTGGGGGCCCTTTTTATGTCCCCACTTTTTTGCATTTGGAGATTTGACATGAGGGTGTCAAAGATTGCCTTGTGATTGTATTTTTACAGTTTTTTCTGTTGTAGCTATCAATTAGTTTAAGCACAGGTTTTTAATATTGGAGTTTAATGTTCTGAAAAAAAAGGGTATGCACAATAATATGAGTGAAAGTCTCGTATATTTAGTGGGTTTAAAGGCTTTTGTAAAGTGGGGGGGTGTGCTTCTAGCACAAGGAGCGGTAATCATCTGCACATTTTTTGTTGGGCTTTTTAAAGGGTTTTTAATTTGTTGGCTGGGTTGATCCCAGGCAAAATACCATAGGTGGGGAAAGGAAATTTTAAAACCGGGGAAATAGGGTAAGGAGTGTTTTTTTTGGTTTGTACACAGAAACATATTTTGGAAAAGGGAAATCCCTACTCGACCTAAATCACTGACTCAAAAGTAAAAAATTAAAAACAACTAATACTTTGGAGAAGAAACTTACAATAACAATTTAGGCCATTAAAGGCCCTTTATCAAGTAAGAAAAAAACATTACCTACCTCCATTGACAGCCTTCCCTGGGTGACAGTTTTTTAGCAGAAGGGGCCAACAGGGCCTCTAAGCCTGGAAAACCTGGAGGAGACTTGCTGCCAGTTTTTTTCCCAAAATTTGGGGGTTGGGGGGGCGGTAGAAAAAACAAATAAAATTTAAAAAAAAAAATTTTTCAGTGTTTAAATAAATTAAAGGTGAATGATTTTTCCTTCTTTGACCCCCCCTTTCCCTTTGGGCTGGGGTTTACCCCCGGAGGTAAAAAAAAAAAAAAATTACAAATGCTTACTTTCACGAACCATAAGAAATTTAAGCTACCTGTGAAAAATCTACATTTTCAATTTTAAAAAGCATTTTTTAATCTTTTTTTAACAAAAAAAATTTTCCCTTTTTTAAGTATTAACTACAGAGAACACCTTAATACACAAATTGAAAAATATTCATATTCTAGATGTGTAATGAAAGTATCTAGGCTGGGAGAAAAACCATTATTTTCAAATTAAAATTTAGTTTTTCTTTCCCAAAAAAAAAAGTACATTGAGATTATGTTTTTTTGAAATAATGGGTTGAAAACGCATAGAGAGCCACTTTTAAATTTTTTGGAAATTAGGGGCCGACAAAATTTAAATTGGGCTTACTGACTACTTAACCCAAAAGAAATTTTTTCATATTTTTGTACAGTAGCTCCTTAAATGCAACCATATGACCTGTCTTTGTAATACCTTTTTCCCTTTTTTTTTTATCTTTTTAAACCAATAATTTTTTAATAAACTTTTTAAACATCATTCCCTTATTTAATCAAAATTTTAAATTTTAAGCCGGGCCCGTATGCAGGGCATACAATTTGGTTTTCCCCCTGCTGCTTTTTCCCTGTTTTTTTTGTACCTCTTTTATTTTAAAAATTATAAAATAAAATAAAAAAAATAAATAAAAAAAAAAAATTTAAAAAAAAAAAATAAATAAATCAAATTTAAATAAACCAAAAGTTTTGGGGATTTTAAAAAAATTTGGGGAGTATGCTTTTGGGAGGGGGAAATTTTTTAAACCATTCAACTGCTCCCCAAATTTGCGGGTTTAAATAGGGGGCCCTGGGGTTTTTTAAAATTGTAGATCCCCTCACAAATTCCAAAATGTGAAAAAGGGGTTAGATGAGTGAAGGGGCCCAGTCCCAAGAACTGGTTGTGGAACATAGTAATTATCTTTGATAAACCCAAAGTTTTAAGTTTTTGGGGGGGGGGGGGGATTTTTTGTATATTTTCTGGAACTTGGGGGCTGCTGTCAAGGGGGATTCTAGGAATTTTCCCTCTGTGAGTCTTGTCCCCGGGGGGAAACCTTTATGTTTTTTTTTAAGGGGAACTTTTTGGCAGTTTTTGGGGTTTCCAAACTGAATGAAATAGGTTTTATCAGTACAGGGCCCCCCCCCGGTTAACGTTTTTTTTCACTCCGAAGTATGTCCCCGGGCCAGGGACTGACCGAATTTTTTTCCCATAAGGAATATTGTGAAGTAGATTAGTCCCTTTCAGACCCCCAAACCCTACACGTGGGAAACGCACTTAAAATAAAAAACACTTACTAAATTTGGGCGCCCTTCGGAGGGGATCGTTATCGGGGGGCCACTGTATTCAGGGTAAGTTTATTAGTCATCATCCAGGTAGATATTTTTTGCCCAATTTTGGCATCGACAGTGTTTTGGGGAGATGACTTGGGTTTGGGGGGGGGAGAAGACGTATGTAGGCATGGGCAAAAAATATGGGTTTGGGGTAAGGGGTGTGAGCATTCGGAGGGCACTGATGTTTGATGAGAAAGAGGGGTGATCCACGGAAAACTTTCCCTTTTGGCAAATCCTACTTTTGAATTTTGGTTTTTTGGAAGAAATTTGCACCATTGGTTTTCACATATTGGCTTCTGTTTACTAAGGTATGACTTAGGAAATTGAGGGAGGGGGCCTCTTATAAACCCCAGTGGGGTTTATTTTTTGTACAGGTTTTTTTAGTGAACCGGATCAAAAACTTTTTGTAAATCAATTAAAATTCCCCCGCAGGACTTCTTTCTTTTTAAGAGCTTATATTAAACCCCTAGCATGTTTATGGGTACGTCATTTGGGGGCTTTTTTTATTCCTGAATCCAAACTGACAGGGGGTTTTGTAAGTTGTGTGAGACGAGGTTTTGGGAAAAGAACTGTCTATAATTAATTTTTTTAAAATTTTTGAGAGGGATGGTAAATTAGATATTGGTCCCATAAATTATTCAAGTCAGCTGGGTCACCTCCTTTTGTATCGGAAATGACCCCCCTATTTTTTTAGGATTTTTGGGAAGGAAAATGATTCAAAAGGGTTTTTTAAAGAAAAATTTTTCAATAATTGGTGACAAAAGAGTGGAACCCTACTTTTCAGTGCTCCATGTGCGAGTTTTTTCAGATATGAACACTGCTTGGGCGATTTTTGCTTTCCAGACGCGAGCAAAAATTTTCCCGAAAGTGAGTGGGCCTCAAGGGAGGTTTAAATTTCCACTTGGGTTTGGGGCTCTTTCTCTTTTATCTAGGAAAAATGGAACCCCAGTTTGTTTGTTGGACTATCAAATTTAAACTTGGGGGAATGTAAAGATGAAAAGATGCTTCTAACGACCCCAAAAATGAAAAAAATCGGGCCAAAAAAAACGGAGTTCACTTCTCAGCCCCTTAGCCTCCCTTAGGGGTTTTTTTCCCTATGGTTTTTTTTGGGTTTCATTCTCGTTTTAAAATTTGGGCCATTGATAGAATGGAAGGTATACTACAAAAATAAATATGAAAATTTTAAATTTTTTTTGGGGATGAAAAGACCTTGAAATTGAACTCAAAAAAAGGAGAAAAATTTGTTTTTTTGGGGACATCAGTGGAGAAAATGAGGCCAAAAATGGGCCAAAAAACAACATGAAGCAGCAGTGGCCGACAACATGGGAAACAACAATGGCAGACATCATGATTTGCCGTGGCAGACATCAAGAGGTACAGTGGCAGACCAAAATTTAAGGAGCCGTGGCAGACAACAAAGAGGGGGGGAGCAGTGGGAACAACATGAAACAGCAGTGGCGACAACATGAAGAAACAGTGGCAGACAAAAGGGTAGCATGGCAGACAACATAAAAGGAGCAGTGGCAGACACAGAGGTACAGGCAGACTGAACACATTTGCAGACAACATGAAGCAACAGGCGACATCATGGGGTAGCAGGGGCAGACAACATAAGGGACAGTGGCAGACATCATGAGGTAGCAGTGGCAGACAACAGAAGGAGCGGGCAACATCTGAGGTAGCATGGCAGAAAACATGAACCACATGGCAGACATCATCAGGTACATGCAAAACATAACGCATACAAAGGGCAAAATTAAAATGTACAATTAAGTGAGCATTAAGTTTTGGAGTGGTTGTGCAATTATTAAAAATGTATGGAAGGGGGAAGGCCCCCTAGGGTTTGGCAGAAGCAGCCATTTTTCCTTTGTAAAAGGGGCAAAGGGGAAAAAAGAGAGTGCAAAAAAAGGGGGATAAGTCTGCGATATACCTGGAAAAGTGTAGGTAGAGTTATTATTTAAAGAATTAAGAGTAAGAAAGAGAAAAGGGTGCAGATAACAAGAGCTTTAGGAAAAGGGAGAGGGGGGTGGGCCAGGGGTTTTTTCAGTGAAACTATAAGTGAACGTATTTAGATAAGGCTAAAGAGGGCTTTGTGGGATTTATGGATTTGAAAAGGGAAAACAGGGGATAGGGGGGCAATGTGGCAATTTTGAAATGTAGGTGTAGAGGTAGGTTACTGAAAGCATGAAGATTTTTAAAAGGGGATGTAGGCTCAATAGGTATTGGGAAAAGGGGAAATTATTTCCCAGTAAAATGGGCCTTTAGCAAGGGTTAAAGTCACCGGGGTTTTTTTAAATAATTTAAGATGGGGTTGTAAGAAATAAATCGGGGGTTTTGGGAAAGAGGCGGGATTAAAAGATAAAGAATTACATCAAAGGGGGGTTTTGTCACAGCTCCCTTTTGCTGGACACGGCTCGGGGAGATTCTGAAGAGAAGTTCAAAATTTGGGTTATAAATTTGGTAGGGTGTGCAAAAAAGAAAATTAAAGGTAATACGGAAAGAAAAGGTTAGAGGAAACAAAAAAGTTTAGGGAGAAAGATTGAAAACCAGATTGGAGGAGAAGAGGGAGGAGGTAACTTTCAGTTTTTTGGGGGAGTGACTTTCTGGGGAGGGGTCAGAAAGTGAGGTGAATCATAAAAATTGATGAGGGAAAAGAGTAGGGGTGCCTTAGGACGGGGAACAAAGAACTTGCCCTTGGGAGGCAAAGGGGGGGAATTACGAGAGTAATTTTACCAAACCTTTTTAATGGGGGGAAGCATGGGTGATAATTTTTTGCGCGGGAAAAGGGCTGGGGGGGAAGTGGAGAGTCATGTCTGAGGGCAATGGTGGTGTGAAAAAAAGGGGGATTTGGGGTTGGAGAGGAGAGGGGATTACCAAAACGTTGTCCAAGGGCGGGAAGGGTTTGTTGGGTGGTTGGGACTTAGAGAGAAGGGAGCGAAACAAATGACTTCAAGAGTGTATCAGTCGATGGGAAAGGGGCGGGTAGGGGTCGGCCTGGGAAAGGTTGGAAGGGGGGTAAAAGGGGGTTTTGTGTGCGAGGGGGTTGGACCCAGCACGGGTGAGCTTTTTTGAAGGGGTGGTGGAGACGAATGTTTTTTTTAATAGACGGCTTTGGAGTGTGAGCAAATAACATTTATGAAAGGGGGGGGAGGGAAACCGGCAGGCCGGACTTGAGTCCTGGAGATGGGAAGTACAGTGCCTGCACTCTGAAGGAGGGGTGTTAATGTTGCAGTTTAAAAACTGTAGTGTAAAGCACCCTTCTGGCAAGACAGTGATGGAGTGAAGATGGGAAAGTTTTTCTTTTCGGGGCCCCCCTGCCTAGTGGGAACGGCCAGTGTGATAATAAAAAATAAATTAAGAGTGTAGCAATAAAATGAAGCATTAAGTGTGTAGCACTTATAAGTCACTCTGTCTGACTTTTTTGGGTTATCCTAGGTTCTCTACACATGTAGTCAGGAGCAGGAATGGCCACTGTGGTGGCCCTATAAACCCCAAAAACAATGGCTGTTGTCACCATCACTAGTCACATACCTAATGACATGTATTTTATTCATTCTAGTGTATATATCATGTTTCTATGTTATTAATATTGTTTATTACGTCATATTACATGAATTGTGATAGATAAATAAGCTGTAGAGTTGATATTAGGGAAATTATTAAAGTATTTTCTCGTGCCTGGAATTCTACTGGAACGAATTAATTCCATTTCAATTAATTTAAATGAGGAAAATTGACTCTGCAAACGAGCAAATCCAGTTGCGAGCAAGGTCATGGAACAGATTAAACTCGTAAGTAGAGGTTCCACTGTACTTGAGGAGCTTTTTTGTACATAAAAGTTGGCAAGTTGCCTATGTCTCCTGCCTTGCTTTTAAGGGTACTGATGACGAGCGAGACTTCTGTTGGGTTCATTGGAGCTAGGAATAGTGTATGTATCCGGGTAAAAGCTCGTGAACTGGTCACCGAGATTATAAAGTCACTTAAAAATAACTCAGGGAACCTGTCTCATGTCCCACCATTATTGTACAAGCGAGCGGCCCATGTCCTCTCGTATGCTATTTCATTACTTTTTAACAAGTCACTAAGAAACTAGCACCTTCCCAAAACTACTCTCTAGACAGCAAGGGTTATACCAATACATAAAGTGGTGACCCTACAGATGTAAACAACTATAGGCCAATATCAAACTTACCATTGCTATCCAAAACCTCGAGAAACTCGTGCAAAGGAGACTGTATTCATTATAATGGCACAAAACATACTCAACCCCTGCCAATTTGGATTCAGGAAAAATAAAAGCACTAATGATGCAATCATAAAATGCTAGATCTGCTTTACACAGCATTGGAAAACAAGGAATATCCGCTAGGAATTTTTATTGACCTAAGAAAAGCTTTTGACACAGTAGAACCACGGCATCCTACTCCACAAACTTGACCATTATGGTATAAGAAGCCATGTGCTTGCATATTTCAAATCCTACCTTACTAATAGGTATCAGTATGTACACCATTAAAGAACACAGCAATCATCAACAGGGCCACTTGATACTGGAGTTCCACAGGAAGTGTCCTTGGACCCTCTGCTCTTCCTCATTTACATCAATGATCTTCCAAACGTATCCCAACACCTGAATCCATTCTCTTTGCTGACGACACGATTTATGTCATCTCTGACCCTAATCTTGCCATCCTCAACACCACTGTTAATGAGAGAGCTGCTCAAAATATCAACTTGGATGACAGCCAATAAACTTACACTTAACACTGACAAAAGCTACTGTATTATGTTGGTAGCAGAGCAGGTGCTGCGCAACTTAACATTAAGATTGACAGCACTCTAATTGCCAGACATAATGAGGGCAAATTTCTAGCCTATACCTCGACAACAACCTGAATTTCAGCACCCATATCCAACACACACATCAAAAAAGTATCCAAAACAGTTGGGATCCTCTCGGAGATAAAGATACTACGTGCCGCAAATGCCCTTCTCGCACTATAACCATTCACTCATTTATCCATACCTCACCTATGCTATTTGTGCTTGGGGATCAACTTCAGCAATACACCTAAAGCCAATAATAACTCAACAAAAAGCTGCAATAAGAATAATCACTAATTCCCATCCCTGGCAACACACACCCTCCCACTCTTCATAGATCTAAACTTACTCCCTGTTTGGAACATCCACTTACTACTGTGCAGTCTACATATACAGAACCTTAAATTCCAATATTAACCTTGACCTAAAATGCCTTCTTGATAGTTGTGACAGAACCCACAGGCATAACGCCAGACACAAACATCTCTACGACATTCTGTGTCCGACTAAACCTTTACAAACCTCAATGTATGTCAAAGGCCCTAAAATCTGGAACACTCTACCTGAAAACTCTAGAACAGCAGACACATTCATCACCTTCAAAACTACTGTTAGAAAACATCTTATCTCCCTGATACACCCCATCAACTACATAAAAACCACCTGGTGGTCCACATTTACACTCACTCACTTACCCATTTGACTACAAGCACAGAAATATGTATCCTAATCTTAAAATAATGATTCCAAACTAGTCATAAGTTTGCCTGTGATACTCCAATATAGAAACTAAGTATTGTGCCAAAACAAAAGCATTCACATTGCTAAACTCACAAACTAGTATTTGTCACTTAGTATTTAGTCAACTTACTCCACAATTTGTTATAATTTAGGGATAAGAATTAATCTAAGTTTGTCCGAAATGCCTAGCCATGCTAGGTGTTCTAGTGGGCCCCTCTGTAATTAGTATTTTACTACATGTAAACCACACAATAACCAAAATCTGTAAACCCTGCATTGTAATCCTTATAGAGAATAAACTTTGATTTGATTTGATTTGATGGATGGGTGTTTGAGTCGGGGATTTTACTCGCTAGGTTCTTTCCCATGGTGGAGAAAAAACATTGAGTCTCTTTGCTGTTTTCAGTTGGTAGGAGTAGGGGTTCGTCTGATTTTGTTAATTTGATTGTTTTGTTTTTGGATAACTTTTTAGTTCCAAGAATTTCAGATAGAGTTTTTCCAGGTCTTTTTCATATCACCTTTGATGTTATGTAATCTATTTTCATAATATACAATTTTTTAGATCTTCTTAACAGGCTGGTAAGAGCTGACAAGTAACGTTTTGACTGGTCTCTAGTTACTTGACCCATTCTGTACTGATTTTCATATTGGTGCTTTGTGTTAATGGATTTAAGGATGCTGGGTGTTAGCCAGGGACTATTCAGTCTCTTAGCTGTGATCTGTTTAGTATTTTTAGGGAAACATTTGTTATAGAGGTAATGGGCTTTTTTTTGAAAATTATTTATGCAGTCATTCATATATGTATATGTCTCCAGCTAATGCCAGTTGATGTTATTCATAGCTGCTATAAAGTTGTTAACAGCTCTCTCGTTATGTAGTCTGAAGGTAACTTTAGTAATGTCTTGGGGCAATTTACCTAGATTGGTCATGAGAAAGGTTGGGTAGTGGTCTGTGGTGGTGTTGTCTGTAATTATGCCTGATTTTAAAGGGGATATGGTGTTAGTCCAGATGTGGTCTATTAACCCTTTGAGGGTTTTCGTCGTACTAGTATGTCTTACGCGTAGGGGTTTTTGTTGTACTAGTACGCATAAATTCTAGCGGCCTCAAATCTCACAGGAAAAGGCTGATAAGCCTAGATGTGAGAGAATGGGTCTGTGTGGTGGGTGTGCGCAGTAGGAAAAAAATCTGGGACCCAGTGGTGCACTGTGGGAATGCCATCATAGTACACAATTTCCACCGTGCCCTGTGGTAAGAAGTTCCTCACTCCTCGGCGAATTGGGACACTTTTGTTCCCCAGTGACAGTTCTAATACAGATGGAAGTGACAGTGAAGATGAGTTTCAAGGTTCTGGTGAGGTTTTGACCGAAACTAATGACCATAATATGGGTAATAGTGAGGAAAACCCAGACAAACCCACAGCCTTCCACCTCTGGTGCTGGGCCATCTTGTTCACGTTCAGTTGTACCAAATCAAAGAGGAAACTCCTATTTTCCAAATCCCAGACTCAGATGTGAGCATTGGTGATGATAGTGATAGTGATTATGAACTACAAGCTCTTCAAACTTGTTCCAAGAATGGAGGAGGAGGAGGAGGCAGAGGAGGAGCAGGCAAGAGGAGAGGAGGCAAGAGGAGGAGGAGGCAGAGGAGGAGAAGTAAGAAGAGGAGGAGGAGGAAGAAGAAGAATACATAATGATAACAATAATACATAATAATAATAATACATAATAAATAATAATACATAATAATAATAATACATAATAATAATACATATAATAATAATAGGTAATAATAAATGTTCCCCATGACAGTAACAAGATAAGGGAGATAACATCTGATAAGTGCTGACGTTTGATGAGGGTAAATGAGGGTAGAGCTGATGCCAAAAGATGAGATAAACATCTCCCCTCCCTTTGTTTTTGCTGGTATACTAACATTTCTGTCTGTCTATTTGCCTGTCTGTCAGCTGTCTATCCATCTAGCTCTCTGTCTCAGAGAGCCACAAGACTGTGTCATCACTTTTACTCACATCTTCAAGCAGAGTATAGCACTTTGTGTAGGTTTCTGGGTTATCCTAGGTAAATTTATACTATGTATACTTGTATTTATGTGTACCTGTGAGACAGAGATAAAAAGACAGATAGAATGAGGGAGAAAGATAATTAGATAGAATGGAGGAAGGGAAGCAGCATCCGACCCCATTGATTTTGACAGGCGGGAGGGGGAGTGAGTAATGAGACAATATGTCATTTTGACAGCTGCCGACTCCTGGTAATTTACACTATGGGGAGGAGGAGAAGGAGAAGGAGGAAGAGTAGGGGGAAGAGGAAGAAGAGGAGGAGGAGGAAGAGGAGGAGGAGAAGAGGAAAGAGTAGGAGGAAGAGGAATAGAGGAAGAGGAGGAGGAAGAGGAATAGTAGGAGGAAGATTAGGGGTAAGAGGAGGAAGAGGAGAGGAGAGGAGGAAGAGTAGGAGGAAGAGGAAGAGTAGGAGGAAGAGGAGAAGAAGAGGAGAAGGAGGAAGAGGAAGAAGAGAAGAAGGAGGAAGAGGAGGAGGAGGAAGAGGAGGAGGAGGAAGAGGAAGAGTAGGAGGAAGAGGAAGAGAAGAGTATGAGGAAGAGTAGGGGGAAGAGGAGGAAGAGTAGGGGGAAGAGGAGGAAGAGGAAGAAGAGGAGGAGGAGGGTGGAACACTAGTATACTGGTACTGGTACACTAACATTTCTGTCTGTCTATTTGTCTGTCTGTCAAGCTCCCTGTCTATCTGTCTATCCTTCCGTCTAGCTCTCTGTCTCAGAGACCACAAGACTGTGTCATCACTTTTACTCACATCTTCAATGCAAGGTAATAGCACTTGTCTGGATTTCTTGGGTTATCCTAGGTAATTTATACTATGTATACTGTATTTATGTGTACCTGTGAGACAGAGATAGACAGACAGATAGAAAGAGAGAGACAGATGAAAGAGATAGATGAGGGAGGAAAGATAAAAACACCATTGTGTATGACACCATGTTTCAGAGTTCCACAAGCTGCAGAACTAATAGGAATATGTTCAGTGACTGTATATTGGTATATATATTATAGAACAATAATAATAAACAATGTTTTGTATTGTTTGTTTTTGTAACAGTTTTGTAACAATACATTGATAATTATGTTTGTGTGCTTATTGTGTTGTATACAACGAGTGTATATTGTACATTGCACCTTACTTTGGTCTCATAGGCCACATAAGTTATGTGAAAAAATAAAATAGTGAAAAAAAACAACAAACCTTCAAATACAAGTAAACTAAAGTTTACCGGGTGAGCGGCAGTCACCGCTGTTGCCATACGCGGCTCATTTTCTGCAAACTTCATGCATCCATATCTCCGTAAGTATTGATGGTAAATTTTTTTTGTTTATCCTATAATGTTTAGAAAAAAAAACTATTTTTTCATAAGAAAAAATAATTTTTTTTTTTTTTTAAATTTGGCCGACCCTGAGAACGAGTTTCGGAGAGGGCCTGTCGACCCTCAAAGGGTTAAAGAGATACTAGTCTCATAGATTCTTGTAGGTTTAGATATTGATGGTAGCAACAGGCAGTTGCTCATAGTGTTTGTGAATTCAGTTACTTGTGGGTCCTGGTCATATAGCAGATTTATATTAAAATCTCCTGTTAGCAGCAGGTAGTCTTTGTTCATGTGTGCATCAGTTATCATGTTTCCTAATTTTTCACTATAGTAGTAAACATTTGACTGTGGTACTGTGTAGATGTTCATAACTCTGAGGGGTTTTTGCAGGTCTTTTGATTTAAACTTGGCTATGGTATATTCACCATGCTCATCTCTTGTCTAAGATTTTTTGATACATTCCAGTTGATTTGAGTAGTATATAGCTGTTCCACTCCCTTGCTGGTCTGTCCTACAGTTGTGTATGTAACCAGGAATGGCACAGACACCTGTAATATCAGGATTTAGCCAGGTTTCTGTGAGTGTGATGATTGACATACTGGAATGAAGGGAATTGAGCAATGCTGTGAGGTCGTAATAATGTTTGCTCAAGGATCTGACATTGTAATTAAAGATAGTTAGATAGATCTGTTGGAGTGTGAGCAGGGTAATATTTAGTGAAGGGATTCAGGGAAACCGGTTATTTTCATATAGTCGGACTTGAGTCCTGGAAATGGGAAGTACAATGCCTGCACTTTAAAGGAGGGGTTTGGGATATTGGCAGTTTGGAGGGCTATGTTGTGTATCTTTATACGTATATGCTTCTAAACTGTTGTATTCTGAGCACCTCTGCAAAAACAGTGATAATGTGTGAGTATGGTGAAAGTGTTGAATGATGATGAAAGTATTTTCTTTCTGGGGATTTTTTCTTTCTTTTTTGGGTCACCCTGCCTCAGTGAGAGACGGCCGACTTGTTGAGAGAGAAAAAAAAAAAAAAAAAAGTTATTGTTTACTTTGATAATGCCCTTTGCTTGGTCTGCAGTATAATAATTACAGTTGCTGCTCGAGTCGTGTAATTCATTTAGTAAAAAGTTTACATCAGGATCAATGCTTGTAGTCATAAGAATGAGTGTGACTCTACAACTAGATTTTTGATGGAAGATTAATTGGATGAGCCATATTATGATTTAAAGCAGCATAATCCAGTGATATGCCTCTCTGTAACAACCAGAGTATCTCAGCACTCTTTAAATACTTTTGCTCTCATGTCTTACTTGTATAAGCAGAATTAGGAAAAGAGACTAAACCCTTTCAGGGTTTCCGATGTACTAGTACAGCTAACGCACCTGAGTTATTGACGTACTAGTACACCTAAATTTTAGCACCTTCAAATCTAACGAGAGAAAGCTGGTAGGCCTACATATGAAAGAATGCGTCTATGTGGTCAGTGTGCACAGTATAAAAAATCCTGCAGTGCACAGTGCATAATGAGAAAAAAAAAAATTTGACCATGTTTTTAGTTTAAAACAGCGACTTTGCACTGTATTTTCGTATGGTATTTATAGATGTATTCTAGTTTTCCTGGTCTCATTTTATAGAATGGAAGATATGTTACTACAAATGAGATGATTTCGATTGGTTTCACAATGAAAAGTACCTTGAAATTGAGCTCAAAGTAGCAGAAATGTTCGATTTTTGCAAAAGTTCAAAAGTAAACAAATCATGCCACGTGGCCAATACACATCAACTGGCGAGTCAAAATTTTCTTTCACAAGTGCGCTGATATTATTTAAAACCATTTCATACTAATCAATCTCATAACAGTAAGTTTTTGTTTTTTGTGAGAAAAAAATTAAAAAGGGAAAGAAAAACAAAATGCAAGAGGGGCCGGGGGGACGTGACTAATGAAACTGAGGAAAGTTATTTTTTTCCCAGAATGCTGCTTGTTTTTTTGGAGAGTTTTTGGAAAATTGGCATCTTTTGAAATTTGTGTAAAATTTGGGAAAAATTGCCAATTTCGGAAAACCACTTTTTGGATATTGAAATTTAAATGGGGGGTTTTTGTGTACTCAGCGATAGAAATAAGGGAGTTCAGTGAAATGTTTATGATTTTTAGACTATAATGGAATTGGCTGAAATGGGACCAAAGTCGGCAAAATCCCCAAATGCGAAAACATTGTCAAGATGCAACTTTGGGCGAGAGCAAAATTTCCATGGGGGTTTCCATAAAATTTTCATACTTTTGGTGTCATTACGTTTGGGGAAAAGATTCTCTACTTTTCAAAAAAAATAAAAATTTTTTTTTTTTCCAAAAAAATTTGGGGCCTCCGACCCTAAAAGGGGTTTAATGAAAGGAAGACATCAAATCAAAGATGGTGGATAAATTTTTAGTCTACTGGGGTATTCCTATGATTTTTACACATTGTCGCAACCCTTCTAGTCCCCCTTTTGGGGAAATAGTTTTTTTTTTTTTTTGAACAAGTCCGGCCACTCCCAACCCAGGCATGGGGACCCAAAAAGAAAGAAAACCCCCCCCAAAAAATACTTTCATCATCATTCAACACTTTCACCTACTCAAACATAAACACGCTTTTTAGAGGTCCCAGATGCAACATTTGAAGCAATAAAGAAAATAAAATCCCTCCAAACAGCAATACCCAAAACCCCCCCTTTAAAGTGCAGGCATTGTACTTCCTATTTCCAGTACTTCAGTCTGGCTATATAAAAATAACCGGGTTTCCCTGAATCCCTTCACTAAATATTACTCTGCTCACACTCCAACAGCTCGTCAGGTCCCAAAAACCACTCGTCTCCATTCACTCCTATCTAAAATGCTCATGCACGCTTGCTGGAAGTCCAAGCCCCCTCACCCACAAAACCTCCTTTACCCCCCTCCCTCCAACCTTTTCGAGGATGACCCCTACTCTGCCTTCCTTTTCCTACAGATTTATATGCTCTCTAAGTCATTCTACTTTGATCCATTCTCTCTAAATGACCAAATCATCTGAACCCATCTTCAGCCCTCTGACTAATACTTTTATTAACTCCACCTTCTCCTAATTTCCACACTCCCGAATTCTCTGCATAATATTTACATCACATATTGCCCTTAGACAGGGCATTTCCACTACCTCAGGCCACCTCCTTGCTGCAGCATTGACAACCCAAGTTTTCACACCCATGTAAGAGTGTTGGTACCACTATACTTTCATACATTCCCTTCTTTGCCTCCATGGATATCGATATTTGTCTCCATATATACCTCAACACACCACTCCACCTTTTTCCTACATCAATTCTATGATTAACCTCACCCTTTCATAAACCCATCTGCTGACAATCAACTCCCAAATATCTGAAAACATTCACTTCTTCCATACTCCCTCTCTCCAATGTGATATCCAATTTTTCTTTATCTAAATCATTTGATACCCTCATCACCTTATTCTTATCTATGTTCACTTTCAACTTTCTACCTTTACACACCCTCCCAAACTCGTCCACTAACCTTTGCAACTTTTCTTTAGAATCTCCCATAAGCACAGTATCATCAGCAAAAGGTAACTGTGTCAACTCCCATTTTGTACTTGATTCCCCATAATTTAATCCCACCCCTCTCCCGAACACCCTAACATTTGCTTCTTTTGCAACCCCATCTATAAATGCATTAAACAACCATGGTGACATTACACATCCCTGCCTAAGACCTACTTTTACTGGGAAGTAGTCTCCCTCTCTTCTACACACCCTAACCTGAGCCTCACTATCCTTATAAAAACTCTTTACAGCATTTAGTAACTTACTACAGTGGACCCCCGCATAACGATCACCTCCGAATGCGACCAATTATGTAAGTGCGTTTGTACGTGTATGTTTGGGGGTCTGAAATGGACTAATCTACTTCACAATATTCCTTATGGGAATAAATTCGGTCAGTACTGGCACCTGAACATACTTCTGGAGTGAAAAAATATCGTTAACCGGGGGTCCACTGTACTTATTCCATATACTTGCAACATCTGCCACATTGTTCCCCAATCCACTCTTATCATATGCCTATTCTAAATCCATAAATGAAATGAAAACTTCCCTGCCTTAATCTAAATACTGTTCACATATATGTTTTTTTTTTTTTATTAATTTGAACATGATACAGAGAAGTACAAGGAATACAATTTTTAAAGTGCAGCATGCCAAAGCCCCTTATATGCAGAGCATTATGGGCAGCTTAAAATTAACTTAAGATTAACTAAGCAATGATATATTCAGTGGTACAAAAATTATTGTAAAACAGATAACAATTTAGTACAAATGAGTATTACAAAGACAGGTCATATGGTCATTTACTGTGTTGCTGTGTACTCAGTAGAATGGAGTATTCTGTTAGGTAATGAAGTTAAATAGTAACAAAGTTTGATTGGGTCACAGGTTGACATTTATGAGATACAATAATGAGATACATACATGAGATACAATTTATGAGATACAATTATTCAGTATTTATTTAGTTGTGGGTGAGTAAGTGATTTTTGAGAAGAGACTTGAATTTATAAACAAGACAGTGTTTCTTTTATATTCACAGGTAATGAATTCCAGATTTTAGGGCCTTTTATGTGCATTGAGTTTTTGCATAGAGTGAGATGGACACAAGGAACATCAAAGAGTGATCTGTGCCTTGTGTTATGGTCATGTGTTTTGTTGAGGTTGGTAAGGAGATGTTTGAGGGGAGGGTTTATGTCAGAGTTAAGTGTTCTATGTATGTAGTAGGTGCAGTAATAAGTATGGATGTTTTGTATTGCGAGTAGGTTTAGAGTTTTGAATATGGTGGAGTGTGCTGTCTGTAGTGGGAATTTGTTATCATTCTGACTGTTTCAATGTAAACACTTGATCTCAACATCCCCTACCCACTCTAAAGCCTCCTTTGCTCATCCGCAATTCTCCTCTCTGTCTTACCTCTAATTCTTTCAATAATAACCCTACCATACACTTTTCCTGTAGTATACTCAGTAAACTTTTTCCCCTATATTTTTACAATCTCTTCTGTCTCCCTTCCCTTTATATAAAGGAACTATACATGCTCTCTGTCAATCCCTAGGTACCTTCCCCTCTTTCATACACTTATTAAACAAAAATACCAACCACTCCAACAATATATTACACCCTACTTTTAACATTTCTGTCATGATCCTTTTTAGTTCCAGCTGCTTTACCCCCTTTCATTCTAAGTAATGCCCAAGTATTGTCACCAATTATTGGAACACTCTTTAACAAATCCATTGAATCATCTACCTTCCCAGCAATGCTCAAAATAGCGAGGGTCACTCCGATCCACAAAGGAGGTGACCAAGCTGACTTGAATAACTATAGACCAATATCTAACTTACCACTGTTCTCTTAAAATCTTGAAAAATTAATTCATAGACGGATCTATTCCTACCTCGTCTCGCACAACATATTAAACCCTTGTCAGTTTGGATACAGGAATAATAAAAGCACAAATGATGCTATCATACACATGCTAGAACTAATATATACCGCACTCGAAAAAAAGAAGTCCCGCTGGGCATTTTCATTGATTTACGTAAAGCTTTTGATACAGTCGACCATGACCGCGACCCAAAATTAATGCACTATGTATCAAGGCCACTCCCTCAATCCTAAAATCATCCCCTTAAACAGAACTAAATATTTATCAAATGAAAAACCCCCCTTCCCACCCAACCAATCACATAGGAGTCCCAAAAGGAATGCCCTTGGGGACCACTCATTTTTCTCATCACATCAATATTACCATGCATCACAACTACTCAACCCATTTTTTTTTTCAGAGACACTACAATTTTTTTTTCCCACCCAAACAAAATCAACTAGCAAACACAGTCAATACTGAATTGCAAAAATATCCCCGGGATGATGACTAACAAATTTACCCTAAATACTGAAAAACCTATTTCATTCATTTTGGAAAAAAAGCGCAAATGACCCAATTTAAAACATAATGCTAAAGGGACTCATCACGACCCAAGAGGGAAAATCCCTAAGTATCCACCTTGACGGGGCCTTAAGTTCCGGGAAAACCAAAACAAATCACCAAAAAAATCTCCAAGGGACTGTAGGTTATTTAAAAAGATAAGGTATTCTTCCACAATAAACTCCCTGCACTGTACCATTCACTACAACCCTTATCTTACTAGAATTGTGTATAGGGACAAAAACACCCAAATCACTAAAACCGCAATAACCCAGCAAAAGGCACAGTAAGAATAATGAAAATTCCCCTCCCCACCACATACCCCCAATTTTCAAAAGTCTGAATCGCCACCATTAAAACATCCATACTTATTCATGTCCCAAAATACAACACAGAACAATACAGCAAATATAAACCCCCCACCAAAATTTTCCTCACCAACCAAAAAGGACACATACCCCACAAGACACAGATCCTTTTTTATAACCTCGTGCTATATCACTGGTAAAAACTCTATGTACATAAAGGGCCCCAAAATATGGAATTCATTACCAAAGATTTTAAAAGTAACCCGGTCGAAAATCAATTTACATTTCTCAAAAGCCATTTAATCACCCTAACAAAGCAATACTCTAACAACATACCCTTATTTCTCCCCACATCTAACTTCAAAAATCACTTTGAACCTTTCACCATTTTTGAAAGGAATATAATTGAATCATTGTTTTCACAAAAGTTTTTTTTGAATAGATGAATTTATCTTTATTTTTTAAAAAAAATTTTGATTCACTTAAAATTAATAACCCAATTGAAACTAGAAATAATTATATCCTACTGTGCAAATGAATAATCCTTAGTGTTAAGTACTGTAAAGCCTATAAAGTTAAGCGGGCCCCATAATTTTTGGGCATAATAGAGGCCTCATGCTTTGCAACCCACATTGTAAATAAAAATCTAAATGTACGTTTGCAAAGACATAAAATAAATAAATAAAAAATAAATAAATAAACACACCCCCCCCACACCACATCCTGCTCTTCTTCCCTCCTAAAAGAGTTATACCCCCTGGCCGGGCATGAAATTACCACCCCCTTTCATCATTGACATTTAAAACCCCTCAAAATATTCCCGCCATCTACCCAATACAGGAGACTCGGTTTTTGGGGCCAAAATCATTTCCAGGAGCTACGCCAATGCAAAAGGTCAAAGGCAAGAAATTTTTTTCCCCCATAAAAAAATAATGTAATAAAATTAATCTGTTCCAAACCCAAAAAAAATTTTCAAAAAAAAATACATTTTTAAATAACTATAGTTTTACATACAACACGAAAATAAAATAATTATATAGAAAAATTAAAAATTTAAAAAAACAATTTAAAAAAACATTATTTTCCTTTATTGGAGAGACTGCGGCACTGAAGACAGGAGGAAAAAGGGGGGACTTACTTTTGGGAAGGGGGAACCCCCTTCCATAAAGACTTAAGTAAAAAGTCCTTACGGGTTACTTTCCCTTTATTGTCTTTTAGGCCACTAGGACCAGCTTGAAGTCGCTGGACCCTTGTCCAAAAAATAAATACAAAAATGCACTGTTTCGAAGTGGACAAGGTTTTGTACTTAACCTTCAGATATGCTTGTTTCATTGGTCAGGTGATACTTTTCCAACAAAATTTGCCTCATTCCCTTTACACACTTTTCAGTCCAATTAATGGCTGTTGGCTGGCTGGCTGCCGGGGCGGGCTAGGGGCGGGCCCTAGGTGGCTAGGTGGCTGGCTAGGGGCGGCTGGCTGCCGATGGTTGGCTGCGGCTTCTGCTAGATGGATATTGGCTGGGAAAACCTGGCTGGATGGCTGCCTGGCCAGCAGGAGAAGCACGGGGAATGTTCACTAAAGGGAAAACAAGTTAACTGGCGACGACCCCTGGTGGGCAGGCAGACAGGTCTGGTATGCCGCTGAAACCCGGGGCAAAGCTAAACATGTAAAAAAATTTTGCTAAAAAAAGGGGGGCAAAACCTGAAGGGGCCGATTTCCAGGGGGGCCAAAAACCGGGGGTTTTTCACTGTACCTCCAGCCCCCCATCACTACCCCCCCTACTCTTTTTTTTAACTGACAAATCCATTCATTTTCTGGTTTTCTTAACTTGTTTACTTTTTCAAAATTTTTTTTTTTTCATCAAAATCTCTTGACAGTGCCTCTCCCACTCATCATCTGCTCCCCTTTTTTGCACTCTCCACCACCTCTTCACCTTTTTTTTACCTCCATATCCCCCTGCTCTTCTAAACACTTCTGCTTTGTATGAACCACCATAAGCACCTTTTTCCTTTTTATCACACCCTTTACTTCACATTTCCACCAATTCACTCTTTTTTCCTCCCGCACCAACCCTCCTAAAAGCCCAAACTTCCCCCACACCTAAATTTCCTTTTAAAACTTTTCCCCAACCCTTTTTAAAAACCCCTTCCCCCCCCCACTACTCAAAACTTGCCTAGCCCACCTTCTCCCCAAAGTTGCTTATATCCACCCAACTTCCTCCCCCTTTTATACACCTTTCACCTCTCATTACTTTTGTTCCCCATTTTCCTTTGCCCCCATCATCTCTTACCTAACTGTAGTTACAACAAAAATGATCGACAACAGGGGGCCACTCTAAAAACATGTACATCTCTCTATCCCCAATACTAATCTAAAAAAACTCTTTCTTTACTCTATATCATACCTTGAACTTTTTTATCCTTTTTTCATAAAATATGTATACTTACTACCAAACTTCTTTCTAACATCTCAATTAAAGGCCCCCCCCATTTTCTTTTACCCTAGGAAAACCCCCCAAATTTACCTACACTCCCTCCACAACTTTTTTTTACCCATTTAGCATTAAAATCCGAAACCACAAGTACTCCCCCCCTTTTGGGTTAAAACTCCCCATGCACTCACCAACATTTTGGCAAAACTCTCTCTCTCTCCCACACTTCTTTCTTCCCCAGGTGCAAAAAAACACTTAAAAATGACCCACTTTTCACACCCAACCCTCATTTTACTCCACATAGTCCTTAAACATTTTTTTCCCCTTTTTTCCTCCATACCTTATCCTTCAACATTTTTGGGCACTCCTTCTTTAGCTCTAACTTTTTTTGAAACCCCTACCAAATTTCCCCATTATTTCTACCCACTGAAACTCCCCCACCCCTTCGCTTTGTTTCACTTTAAAGCCAGGACATCCAGCTTCTTTTCCCTTCATAACATACACAACTCTCTTCCTTATCATTCACACAACATCCCAAACACATTCAAATGTCCCACTTTGACGGTTTTTTTCTTTTTCTTTTTAGTAGGCTATAGGGAAAAGGGGTTTACAGGGGCCCTTGTTCCGGGATTTTAGTTGACTTTTGAAAACACTGGGTTTACGAGAAAAGATTTATTCCACTTCCCCCTAATATAAAAGAAAAAGCAATAAGAACAAGAAATTTAAGATAAAATCAAAGAAAAAACAGATTGTGGTATAAAAAAATGTACATTTTTGTGGATGGACCTAAGGTAATTTAAATACAAATTTCCTGAAATCTTGCTGTTCAGAGACAGAAAAAAGACACCCGCAATCCTACCATCAACAAAACAATTACAGCTTTTGTTTTACACTCCGGGCAGGACAGAACCCCCCCTGGGTGAAAATAAAACACGCATGCAGTATGTGATCCTTTTTTGAGTCCATTTTTGTGGGCTTTATCAAGCAAATACAGATCTGTATTATTTAAAAAGCCCACTTGGGTGAAAAAATTTTTCAATAAAAGGACCATATTTTAAATGATAGTTTCATTTCCCTTGTGTCAGTATTTTATACCATTTACTTCCCTCCCTGGGGATTGCTCTCACCAACCCCACTACAATTTTGAAAAGGAAAAGTTTTCATTGCATTTATGGATTTAGAAAAGGCGTACGAAAGTGGATAGGAAGCAATTGGCAGATGTTGCAAGTAATAAAAAGTAAAGTTACAAATGCGTAAAGAATTTTTTAAAGAGGATTGGGCTCAGGTTAGGGTGGAGAAGAGAGGAGACTATTTCCCCAGAAAAAGAAGGTCTTAGACAGGATGTTAATGTCACCAGGTTGCTTAATATATTTACAGATGGGATTGTAAAAAACAAATGTTGGGGGTTTTGGAGAGTGGGGGGATTTTAAAATTTTGGGGAAACAAATTTAAAATGGGAGTTGACACATTTTTTTAACTGATGATAAATGGCTTTTGGAAGCTAAAGGGAGTTTTCAAAGGTTAGTGGCAAGTTTTGGGGGGGGGGGTAAAGGGAAAAGTTGAAAATGAAAATAGATAAAAGTAAGGGGATAGGGAACAGATGATTTAGATAAAGAAAAATTGGGTACACTTGGAAGAGGGATTTTGGAAGAAGTAATGTTTCCAGTTTTTGGGAGTTATGTTCAAGGATGGGTTTTTTGAAGGAAAGGTTAACCCTAGGATTGATGAAGGAAAAAATTGAGTGGGGCATTGAGGTGTTTGGAGACAAAAACGTTTTCCATGGGGGTAAAGAACAATGTTGAAAGTATAGTGGTACCAACTCTCTATATGGGTGTGAACTTGGGGGTTTTAAATGCGCAGCAAGGAGAAGGGTGGAGACAGTCAAGTCAGTCAGGGTAATGTGTGGTGTGAATATAATGCGTTTGGGGTTTGGAAATTAGGAAAGGTGGGGGGTTACCAAAACTATTTTCCGAGGGTGAGGAGGGGTTGAGGGGTTTGGTCATTTTAGGAGAATGGATCAAAGTAAATACATGGAACAAAAATCTGTAGGGCAAGGGAAAGGCGGGGTAGGGGGCGTCCCCCGAAAAGGTTGGGGGAAGGGGAAAGGGGGTTTTGTGGGGGAAAGGGTTGACTTTTCCCGCAAGTGTGCGTGAGCATGTTTAAAAGAAATGAATAGAGAGAATGGTTTTTGGACCCGACGAGCTGTTGGTGTAGCAGGGGAATATTTAGGAAGGGGTTCAGGAAACTGGTTATTTTTATAGAGCTGGACTTTAGTACTGGAAATTGAAGTACAATGCCTGCACTTTAAAGGGGGGTTTTTAGGATATTGGGCGTTTTGGGGGATATTTAAATTTTATAATGCCCAAACTTTTGTATCGGGCACCTCGCAAAAAACAGGATTATGTATAGTGAGGTAAAGTTTTAATATGATGAAACATTTTTTTTTTGGGATTCTTCTCTCTTTTTGGGTTGCCTTGCCTCGGGAGAGAGGGCCGGGCTTGTTGAAAAAAAAATTACATATACTTAAATATAAACATATCTACACACCCCTATCAACCAAATGCCTCTTTCTCACTGCATTCTATTTTCGTCTTACTCTAATTCTTTTAATAAAAACCCTATTTTACACTTTTCCTGGTAACTCATAAACTTATTCCCCTATAATTTTTAAAAATCTCTTTGTCCCCCTTCCCTTTATATAAAGGAACTATTATCTCATGCCAATCCCTCTTTCATACTTTTTTGAACAAAAAATACCAACCACATCAAAATATATCCTCCATTTTTTTAACTTTTTGTCATGATCCTTTCATTTTACTAAAGCCTCATGCACCTCCCCCCGCTCAACCCTGTTCTTCACTCCTTTTAGA
This sequence comes from Cherax quadricarinatus, assembly GCF_026875155.1. NCBI lineage: Eukaryota > Metazoa > Arthropoda > Malacostraca > Decapoda > Parastacidae > Cherax > Cherax quadricarinatus. Next base: position 31,695,396 of record NC_069441.1, read on the forward strand.
TTTATACCTCCCGCCGGGCATGAAAAAACCACCTCCCTTTCATCATTAAAAAATTAAAAGTTCCTCAAAATATTCCCCCATCTACCCTATGCCTCCAGCTCCCCCTCTACTAACTCCCCCACCTGTTTTTAACCGACAAAACCATTCTTCCCTAAGTTTTTTAGCTTGTTTATCTCACTTCAATTTTTTTTTTTTTTTTTCTGCAAAATTTCTTCAAAGGCCTTCCCACCTATCATATGCCTCCTTTTTCACTCTCTCACCACTCCTTTACCTTTCTTTTCTCTCCATATACTCTGCCTTCTATAACGCTTCTGCTTTGTAAAAACTCTCATAAGCTACCTTCTTTTTTTACACCCTTACTTCATCACCATCAAACACCCCCCTTTTTTCCCCGGGACTCACCCTTCTATAGCCACAAACTTCTGCCCCCACATTCTAATACTTCATGTTTAAAACTATCATAGTGTGTCAGCGTGCCTCGTTGTGCTCCGGGTTTTCTCGTGTTTTCATGGTGGCTCTTACGTGCTAGAACTTTAATTTGTGTCATCAATCCTATACGATACATCCCTCTAGCGCCTGGAACCAATCTTGGGCGGAAAACATTATATACTGTGTCAAAAAAGGAGAATTAGTGTGCACTACCTAGCAGAGTTTACTGCCAGAGGGGAATCATAGGCCTGTGTCCCGTGTGAAAAAAAAAAATAATAATAATTGAACTTTGTGTCAGAGGAAAGAAAGTCTCCCTGAAAACATTGAGTATACATAGTGTATAGTGTATACTACAGTGGCTCCCTAGTATATTGATGATAAAGGCTAAAGTGTCATTTGAAAACAGGTGAATTTGTAAATGAAGTGATAAGCCTTAGAGGCAGGTGCCAGAAGTCGCCAGAAACTTACCACAGGTCAGCTGTTTTTAAATAATCTTCCTGGCCTGCTAGTGTACTCGCATATAATCTAGTGATACCAGTGAATAGCAGAATACAGTGTTGTAGTAGCAACTAACCAGTATTATAATGGTACTTAGTGGAGTGGAGTGACTTTCATTAGTTTCTTTTTTCTTGAAATACCAGACGTATACTGTGAATTTCATATAACCTGTAGTTACCAGCGGTCGCAATATACACAACGAGAAGCAATTATTACTCCAGAAAAAGCGTCCTTCCTCCAAAATTTGCACCAGTCAACTACAGTGAAATATAGCATTTATTGTGGTGGAGATGGAAAAAAAAAAATAGAAAAGCTAGATACAGCGACTGATAAACAAGGTGGAGGTCGAACCGTTCGTCATTGTAGGAGTGCCAGCAGTCACTGGCTCTTCAACACGCAAGTTATACTTTTGTATCAATCAAATCACATATTACTCCCGGGGAGAAATTTCCATAGAAAACCTTTATGTGTTTTGCTCAAATCACCGACCAGTAAGGTTTTTAAAAAATTGGGCCCACTGATCAATCAAAAGACTGGTCCCCAACCCTTGACTGGTCCCCAACCCTTGACTGGGCCCCAACCCTGGGGCTGTTTCAAACGGTTTCCCTTTTTGCACTCCCCAAACAGGTTATTAATAAAAAAATTTCCCCCCAAAAGGTTGCTAGTAGAAATTTCAGTAAAAACAACCATTCAAATCATTAAGAACCCGTGTGAATTTTGTGGGTTTTTAGTTTAAACAAACGGGCTCCCACATGCCTAAATTTCATTTTTGGGAAATTTTTTGGGGCACCCCCCCTTGGGCAGATATCCAAGAACTAGCTCAAGCAGTAAATTTAAAAAAGGGAAAATGGTTTTTTTTGGGGAAAGGGCCCAAAAAAGGGAAAAAAACGTGGACTAAAATCACAAGGGTATTGAAAAGGTCAACATCAAAACTTTCTTTTCCCTAGAAAACCGGAAGCTTTCTACAACAATGGGAACATAAAAAAATTGGGCTGAATGGCAACCCGCCCTTTAAAACTGGGGCCCTTTTAGTTTTAGAAACCCGTAAGGCTGGGGATGATGCCTGGTATCATAAAAAGGGGGGGTGATAGTGCTGTCCTGGGGGACAGTAATAGTTAAGGGGGAGGTGCTCCGGGAGAAAAGAAAAGGGGAAAACTGGAGGTCTTTTCCCCCGGGAGCAGAATGGGGGAAGCTGGAGGGCTGTCCTGGGGGACAAATAATGGGGAAGCTGGAGATGCTGTCCCCGGAGACAGTAATGGGAAGCTGGAGATTTTTTTCCAGGGAGTCCCGGGGGTTATAAAGCAGGAAAGGAAAACATATAAATGACCTCATGGGGGCGGGGCCATAGTAGGGAAACAAATGTATCCAAAAATTTAAAATAAAACCCAAAATTGCAAACAAAATACCGAAGGAAAAAAGTAAACAAGAAAGGGCTCCACTAGCAATAAGGGGGATATATTACCAAAAACAACTGGTGGGGGCTCCATTGTTGGTGCTAGGGAGGATAGAAGTAAGACAGGAAACATGCACCAACAGGGAATACAGTCACAGAAACCCAAGGCAAACGGGAAACAAGCCTGTGCACATACTATGCACTGGGTATCTGCTGGCATGGGAAATCTGGAAAAACAGATGGACGTGCAACTATGACCACCCTAGAAAATGTCATGCCCATATGACAACAGGAAAATGCAAACTCCCTTCCTGTAAGCTTTTCACCCTGAACTGTGTACCTCTTCAGTACAGGAAAGACTGTGCTATAACTTAAATTGCCAGGCATACCATCTAAAGGGGACAAAAAGATACAAAACATCCAGGCCATGAGAAAACCTGGGTAGCCACAGCCACTCAAGAGGGAGAGGTTTTTTAGTGCCAGGAAGGAAAAAAAACTGGCAGGAAATGGCAGAAATCGTACACCAAATCCAGTCATTCGTGGAGTGGAACCACAGTCGATGGCCTCCACTCCAAACCAACAGATACAGATACTAATGCCGGAAAAAAAATCCCCCCCCCAGTACCAACAATACCACCAGTCCGATAACATTCTTCTTTGCAAATATACAGGGTCTAAAGCCAGCAACAAACAATAAAATACCTTTCATCCGTGGACTGCTTGCAGAGGCAAAGGCAATGTCGCGGCTTTTCACTGAGACCCACATAAAGGATCACTTGGACAACGAAATATGGATCCCAGGTTACAACCTATACAGATGTACAGAGTGAACAGGCAAAAGGGGGGGTTGGGCCCGTACATTGCAGAGTCACTTGTTTGCACAGAACTGCTAAATGCCTCAAATGATGTAGTGGAAGTTTTAGCAGTAAAGGTCGAGAACCAAAACCTAGTCATTGTGGTAGTCTACAAGCCTCCGGATGCAACATCCCAGCAATTCCAGGAACAGCTGTTAAAAATTGACCACTGTCTGGAAAACCTTCCAGCTCCTGCACCCAACATCTTGCCCTGGGGGATTTCAACTTAAGGCACCTAAAATGGAGGAATATAGCAAATAATATTGTTGCAGTAATAACACCAGGAGGCAGCTCTGATGAAAACTCACACTCATGTGATCTTTTAAATCTCTGCACAAAATTCAATTTAAACCAGCAAATAATAGAGCCTACTAGACTGGAGAATATACTAGACCTCATCTTCACTAACAATGATGATCTGATAAATGTCACCATATCAAAAACAATATACTCAGATCACAACATAATTGAGGTTCAGTCATGTATGCGCGGAGCCCCAGACCGACATAATGAGATTAGTCACGAGGAAGCATTCACCAAATTCAACTTCAATAACAAAAACATAAAGTGGGACCAAGTAAACCAAGTCCTAACCGATATAATCTGGGAAGATATACTAAGCAACACAGACCCCAACTTATGCCTAGAACAGATTAACTCGGTGGCACTCGATGTATGCACAAGGCTTATTCCTCTAAGAAAAAGGAGGAGTAGATGTAAAACAGAAAGAGACAGGCGCTCCCTTTACAGGCGACGGAAAAGAATAACAGAGCGGCTAAAAGAGGTCAATATATCTGAAATGCGTAGGGAGACACTGGTCAGAGAAATAGCAAGCATCGAACTTAAGCTAAAAGAATCCTTTAGGAGTCAGGAATCGCGGGAAGAACTAAAAGCCATAAATGAAATCGAAAGAAACCCAAAGTATTTCTTCTCCTATGCCAAATCGAAATTGAGAACAACGTCCAGTATTGGGCCCCTACTTAAACAAGATGGGTCCTACACAGATGACAGCAAGGAAATGAGTGAGCTACTCAAGTCCCAATATGACTCAGTTTTTAGCGAGCCGCTAACCAGACTGAGAGTCGAAGATCAAAATGAATTTTTTATGAGAGAGCCACAAAATTTGATTAACACAAGCCTATCTGATGTTATCCTGACGCCAAATGACTTCGAACAGGCGATAAATGACATGCCCATGCACTCTGCCCCAGGGCCAGACTCATGGAACTCTGTGTTCATCAAGAACTGCAAGAAGCCCCTATCACGAGCCTTTTCCATCCTAAGGAGAAGGAGCATGGACACGGGGGTCGTCCCACAGTTACTAAAAACAACAGACAAGCCCCACTCCACAAAGGGGGCAGTAAGCAACAGCAAAGAACTACAGACCAATAGCACTAACATCCCATATCATAAAAATCTTTGAAAGGGTCCTAAGAAGCAAGATCACCACCCATCTAAAAACCCCCATCATTTACACAACCCAGGGCAACATGGGTTTAAAACAGGTCCTCCTGTCTTCTCAACTATTGGATCACTACGACAAGGTCCTAAATGCACTAGAAGACAAAAAGAATGCAGATGAAAATATATACAGACTTTGCAAAAGCCTTCGACAAGTGTACCATGGCGTAATAGCGCACAAAATGCATGCTAAAGGAATAACAGAAAAGTCGGTCGATGGAATCTATAATTTCCTCCTAACAGAACACAGAGTAGTCGTCAACAGAGTAAATCCGAGGCAGCTATGGTGAAAAGCTCTGTTCCACAAGGCACAGTACTCGCCCCCATCTTGTTCCTCATCCTCATACCGACATAGACAAGGATGTCACCCACAGCACCGTGTCTTCCTTTGCAGATGACACCCAAATCTGCATGACAGTGTCTTCCATTGCAGACACTGCAAAGCTCCAGGGGGACATCAACCAAATCTTTCAGTGGGCTGCAGAAAACAATATGAAGTTCAACGATGAGAAATTTCAATTACTCAGATATGGTAAACATGAGGAAATTAAACCCTTCATTAGAGTACAAAACAATTTCTGGCCACAAAATAGAGCGAAACACCAACGTCAAAGACCTGGGAGTGATCATGTCGAGGAATCTCACCTTCAGGGACCATAACATTGTATCAATCGCATCTGCTAGAAAAATGACAGGATGGATAATGAAACCTTCAAAACTAGGGAGGCCAAGCCCATGATGACACTCTTCAGGTCACTTGTTCTATCTAGGCTGGAATATTGCTGCACAACTAACAGCACCTTTCAAGGGAGGTGAAATTGCCGACCTAGAAAATGTACAGAGAACTTTCACGGCGCGCATAACGGAGATAAAACCACCTCAATTATTGGAGCGCTTGAGGTTCCTAAACCTGTAATTCCCTGGGAAACCCGGAGGGAGAGATACATGATTTTAACACCTGGAAAAAACCTAGAGGGACATACCGAACTTGCACACGAAAATCACTACGAAAGCAAAAGACTTGGCAACGATGCACCATCCCCCCCAATGAAAAGCAGGGGTGTCACAGCACGTTAAGAGACCATACAATAAGTGTCAGGGGCCCGAGACGTTCAACATGCCCTCCCAGCACACAAAAGGGGGGTTAAACCCAAAAACCCTTGGCAGTCTTTAAGCTGGCACTGGACAAGCACCTTAAAGTCAGTTCCGGATCAGCTGGGGTGTGGCTCGTAAAGTTGGTTTGCGTGCAGCCCGCAGCAACAGCCTGGTTGATCAGGCCTGATCCACCAGGAGGCCTGGTCACAGACCGGGCCGCGGGGGCGTTGACCCCGAACTCCCCTCCAGGGAAACTCCAGGTATCACAACCCTCTTCAACCCCCCCCCCACCAACTATTCTTACTTGCACTAGCCTACCTTCATACCATGGAATTTCACGCATACCTAGGACTGTTGACTGGCCTACAAATTCCCTAATGCCAAGATTAAAATTTGGACAGACATTTTTTTTAACAAAAATACTTAGACATACAACAAACATTGTCCAAAAAAAACAAACAGATCAAAAATAAATGGCTTGGTTCCCATGCAACCAGCAGCATTCTAAAAATCCATTGATAAGAAACACCAAATAAAAGCAATAAACAAGGGCTTATACACAAAAAATTCAAAACAATTTTCAACATTTCTCCCCAAAATTAAAAAAGAAACCAAACAGCAAACACCCACAGACTCACTGAAAACAAGAGGAATAAAAAAAAAGACCCTGTAAAACACTTCCCAGATTCGGGGAACCCACAAACTAAAAAACCCCCAAAGAATATTGTTCTAACTAAACCTCATAAACACCACGCACCCCCACTGATACAGCTAACAAGATAAACGCTTCCAAACAAGGATCAATCTCGCCAGTAAAATCCCACGTACCAACCCCCGTGACGGGGACTACCAGAGGGGAATTTCCAAAATTCCTTCTATCTTGTCCCAACGACCCCCCGGGAAGTCACAGCGATCAAAAATCACTTAAAAAAAACTGGGGGAATCTTCTCACTCCCACCTTTATTGTACAAGCGAGGGCCCTGCCCTTTCGCATGCTATTACATTACTTTTTAAAAAGTCATAGAAACTAGCACTTTTCCCGACCAAATCAAGACAGCAAGGGTTACACCAATACATAAAGGGTGGTGCCCTACAGACAAAGAAAACTAAGGCCAATATAAAACTTCCCTTTGCTATCCAAAATCATCGAAAACTTTGCCAGAACAAATTTTCATTTTATAATGTCACGTGCACCCCCCTCCAAAACTAGCATTAAATTTTTTAACCTGCCGGTCGCAGTAAAAGGGGTCATATAAAACCCAAATGGGGGACGCTGGCCCCTTACAACAAAATTTACCAGAACACCTTTACGGTATACATCTATTGGCAGAAAGGTATTCATCTGACCATTTTATGGATATTCTACGGGCTTCTACGGGCTTTAGAAGAAGCGCTCACCGCACTCACGAGTCTGATGGCCTCATTCTTGACAGCCGCTTCAGGAACTTGCAACATAGTTTTTTTTCTGCAAGCATATTCCCCTTTATGGTAAATACGAATACACCTTATGGTGAAATACGATATACACCTTGGGTGTATATCAACGGGTCTTAGAGCAGAAGACGTACTCACCAACCACCTTACAGTGAAATCCGGGCCCTTTAGAGATTTTTTTTTTTTTTTTCACTTACCATCACGATACAAGGGCCTGTTCCCGTGGACACAGAGAAGATGGGGGGCGATGTGACACTGAAGTAACAGATAAAACACGAGTAAGATAATGGATCGAGTGGAAAAAGAGAGACAGATGTTTTGGGGACACTGAAGGAAGATAAGGTCATAGTTGTCACTGGAATGGCCCCTCTTCAAAAGAGATCTCCTTTCCATAAAAAGGTGATGTCTACGGGCTCACCACCGACCTAGCCCTGCGGGCCAAATCATGCTGACGCTGAGTGTGGCACTGTAGAAGAAAGTTGGAGTGGACACGAAATGGGGTGGGACGTAGTGGACCTGAGAATATGATGGGTGAACACGAAGAAGATAATAGGGTCGTAGTGGGAAAACGGAGACGAGGGTCGTGTGACCAAAAGATAATTGTATGTGACACTATAGTGCAAAAGGGTGGCCCTGAGAAGAAAGACGCAAGCTGGGTTTTCTGAATGAATTAATTGCAACTTTTTATTTTAGAATTTATATAATGCAAAAAAAATGTTACATATACAGTGAACCCCCGAAAGAAGAAGGAAAATTTTGTAAGTGTATTTATGTTTGGGGGGGGGGGGAGTTTGTTTGGGGGTTGAAATGGTAATTTTAATAAATTTTTATGGGTTGGTATAGGATGAAAAATTTTGAGTAAAAAATTTTTGGGGATGTAATTTATATTTAGATATATTTTATATATATATAAATATCAGTGGGCACAGTAGTTCAAAAATTGTACCCCGTGTGTAGGGGCAGAATTTAATTTATTATTAGGGTTTGTTTTTACAAAATGCCAATTATAATTTTTTATTGTAACAGTATATTGTATTTACAAATTAAATTTACAAAACCGTAACCAAAAATTTTTTATATAATATTGAAGATAATTTATTTTAATGCTTATTTTGTATTCCTAACTCTTATATTATGACACTAGTGTAAGCCCAATTGGCGTTTTTTGTAATAGTCACAAAACACACTCAACCCCTGCCAATTTGGATTCAGGAAAAATAAAAGCACTAATGATGCAATTATAAAAATGCTAGACCTGCTTTACACAGCATTGGAAAATAAGGAATATCCGCTAGGAATTTTTATTGACCTAAGAAAAGCTTTTGACACAGTAGACCACGGCATCCTACTCTACAAACTTGACCACTATGGTATAAGAGGCCATGCGCTTGCATATTTCAAATCCTACCTTTCTAATAGGTATCAGTATGTCACCATTAAAGACACAGCCTCATCAATATGCCACTTGATACTGGAGTTCCACAGGGAAGTGTCCTTGGACCCCTGCTCTTCCTCATTTACATCAATGATATTCCAAACATATCCGAACACCTGAAACCCATTCTCTTTGCTGACGACACGACTTATGTCATCTCCCACCCAAATCTTGCCACCCTCAACACCATTGTTAACGAGGAGCTGCTCAAAATATCGACTTGGATGACAACCAATAAACTTACACTTAACACTGGCAAAACCTACTATATTATGTTTGGTAGCAGAGCAGGTGTTGCTCAACTTAACATTAAGATCGACAACACTCTAATTGCCAGACATAATGAGGGCAAATTCCTTGGCCTATAAATCGACAACAACCTATATTTCAGCACCCATATCCTGGAGTTTACCTGGAGAGAATTCCGGGGGTCAACGCCCCTGTGGCCCGGTCTGTGACCAGGCCTCCTGGTGGATCAGAGCCTGATCAACCAGGCTGTTACTGCTCGTTGCATGCAAACCAACGTACGAACTACAGCCCAGCTGGTCAGGAACTGACTTTAGGTGCTTGTCCAGTGCCAGCTTGAAGACTGCCAGGGGTCTGTTGGTAATCCCCCTTATGTATGCTGGGAGGCAGTTGAACAGTCTTGGGCCCCTGACACTTATTGTATGGTCTCTTAACGTGCTAGTGACACCCCTGCTTTTCATTGGGGGATGTTGCATTGTCTGCCAAGTCTTTTGCTTTCGTAGTGAGTGATTTTAGTGTGCAAGCTTGGTACTAGTCCCTCTAGGATTTTCCAGGTGTATATAATCATGTATCTCTCCCACCTGCGTTCCAGGAAATACAGGTTCAGGAACCTCAAGCGCTCCCAGTAATTGAGGTGTTTTATCTCCGTTATGTGCGCCCTGAAGGTTCTCTGTACATTTTCTAGGTCAGCAATTTCACCTGCCTTGAAAGGTGCTGTTAGTGTGCAGCAATATTCCAGCCTAGATAGAACAAGTGACCTGAAGAGTGTCATCATGGGCTTGGCCTCCCTAGTTTTGAAGGTTCTCATTATCCATCCTGCTATTTTTCTAGCAGATGCGATTCATACAATGTTATGGTCCTTGAAGGGAGATCCTCCAACATGATCACTCCCAGGTCTTTGACGTTGGTGTTTCGCTCTATTTTGTGGCCAGAATTTGTTTTGTACTCTGAGTACAAAACATATCTGAGTAATTGAAATTTCTCATCGTTGAACTTCATATTGTTTTCTGCAGCCGACTGAAAGATTTGGTTGATGTCCGCCTGGAGCCTTGCAGTGTCTGCAATGGAAGACACTGTCATGCAGATTCAGGTGTCATCTGCAAAGGAAGACACGGTGCTGTGGCTGACATCCTTGTCTATGTCAGATATGAGAATGAGGAACAAGATGGGAGTGAGTACTGTGCCTTGTGGAACAGAGCTTTTCACCGTAGCTGCCTCAGGACTTTACTCTGTTGACTACTACTCTCTGTGTTCTGTTAGTGAGGAAATTTAGATCCATCGACCGACTTTTCCTGTTATTCCTTTAGCACGCATTTTGTGTGCTATTATGCCATGGTGACACTTGTCGAAGGCTTTTGCAAAGTCTGTATATACTACATCTGCAAAACTGTTGGGATCTTCTCCAAGATACGATACTACGTGCCGCAAACTGCCCTTCTCACACTATACCATTCACTTATATATCCATACCTCACCTATGCTATTTGTGCTTGGGGTTCAACTGCAGCAACACGCCTAAAGCCAATAATAACCCAACAAAAAGCCGCAGTAAGAATAATCACTAAATCCCATCCCTGGCAACACCCCCCCCCCCCACTCTTCACAGATCTAAACTTACTCCCTGTTCAGAACATCCACACTTACTACTGTGCAATCCATATCTACAGGACCTTAAATTCCAATATTAACCTTGACCTAAAATGCTTTCTTGATACTTGTGACAGGATCCACAGGCATAACACCAGACACAAACACCTCTATGACATTCCCCCTGTTCAACTAAACCTTTACAAAAATTCAATGTATTTCAAAGGACCTAAAATCTGGAACACTCTACCTGAAAACTCTAGAACTGCAGACACATTCATCACTTTCAAAACTACAGTTAGAAAACATCTTATCTCCCTGATCCACCCCGACAACTAACTACATGATAACCACCTGGTGGATCACAATTACACTCACTCACCCACTGACTATAAACCCACAAATACTCATCTTAAAATAATAAATCCTAACTAGTCATAAGTTTGCCTATGATACTCCAATATAGACACCTTGTATTGTGCCAAAACAAAAGCATTCACATTGCTAAACTCACAAATTATGATTTAGTCACTTAGCCTTAATACCATAATCTGTAAGGATTTAATGTTAAGAATTAATCTAAGTCTGCTCGAAATGCCTAGCCATGCTAGGTGTCCTAGTGGCCCCCTCTGAAATTAGTATTTTATAACATGTAAACCACACAATACCCAAAACCTGTGAACCCCACATTTTAACCCTTATAGAGAATAAACTTGAATTGAATAGTTGCTTATATCTCACCCTAACTTCCTCCTCTCTTAGTTTATACACTTTCGCCTCTCTCTTACTTGCTCTTGTCATTTTCCTTTTGTCCCATGTACCTCTTACCCTATCATACCTTGTTTACAGTAAGGCCCCGCTTTACGGTGTTTCGCCTTACAGCATTCCACTAATATGGAGATTCCAAATTATGGCCAAAATTTGCTACTCGGCAAGTGGTCTTTCAAATATGGCATATCCCACCTGGTTTGTGTTCATTCTTTGTGAGCACATCTATTATGTCTGGAAACTTTCCAAAATTTCAAGTGTTTTAAAGTTATTGTGTATTTCATATGTACTCTGATAATTATGCTTATGTGTACCTGTACCTAGTATACTTACACACTGTGCAGGTAGACATTAAAATCACTAAGTCTCTCTCTCTACTCATAATGCCATAATAATACTTCGTAATAATAATCTCTCTTGGGCACATTAAATATAGACATTTTCATTGATCCATCTATGATATTTTATTCAAAATTATATAAGAAACACATTACATAGCATATAAACATTGTATATACATCCACAGAATAAAAATTGACAAATATGAGATTTGTTTACAAAGGGACTTTGTGGGAGTGTGAGAAGAATTACGTTTCCTCTAGTCAAACACCGGAGGATAACTGTAGATAAATATTCCTTTCGTATGCCTTCACTCTATATATAGCAATTCACGACCCTTGAGAGTTTAGTGCTTCTTTTTTATTATGATTATAATAATTTGTAATAATAATTTGTAATATAATAATAATAATAATAATAATTTGTCAGAACATCATTCCTTCTAAAAATTACATGAGAATAGAAGTGTTGGTGTTTATTTATTCTACTGTACCACTGTGGAGACAATATGTACACAATGCAAGGTGTTTGTATGAATGTTTATGAACCATGACCAGGTGCACTGTCTGTCTGTTTACAGAGTGGGGGGGGCTGGCCAGGCTGGCTTCCCTACACTACCCTACCTACCACACGACTTTCTACAAATAAATACTTTTCACCTTTCACCCTACATTAAGACTACAAATATTTTAAGGTAAGTAATGAGTGTATTGTATATGCATTTCATCACTCTATGGAGCTTTAAGCATCATTGTAGTATATCATATGTGGGTGGGGTGGGCAGGAGGGTACCACATCTAACTTCTTAGAGTAAATACTACTCGCCTTTTGCCCTACATTAAGACTACAAATATTTTGAGGTAAATAATGAGTGTACTGTGTGTGTATTTTACTTGTTTATTGTTTTAATGCCTAGTTCTATTGCTAACATAATATATGTTAGTGTAAACTTGTTATCTGGCATTTATATGCATTTATAAGTGGAAAAAATGGTTTTCTGCTTTCCGGCGGTCTGCTTTCTGGCAGTAGCCTGGAACCTAACCTGCCATATAAGTGGGGCCCTACTGTACTTCTTTATCCTCTTTTCAAAAAATATGTATTACTTATTACCAAACCTCTTTATACACATAGCTCAATTAAAGGCTCCCCATTTTCATTTACCCTTGGCACCCCAAATTTACCTACTACTCCCTCCACAACATTTTTACCCACCTTAGCATTTAGATCTCCAACCAGAAGTACTCTCTTACTTGGTTCAAAACTCCCCATGCACTCACTCAACATTTCCCAAAATCTCTCTCTCTCTCTCTCTCTCCTCTACAATTATTCAGGCAATGGGCATTTTTAAAGCATTTGTAGACAATAGGTTGTAGAACATCATACTACTTCAAAGTGAATAGTAAGATAAAGCAGTGTAGGATCATTTAAATGTTGTTACAGTAGGGCCCTGCTTTACGGTGTTCCGCTAATACGGCAATATCAAACTATGACCAAAATTTGCTATACGGCAAGCGGTCTTTCAAATACGGCGCCCCACACCTGGTTTGTTTACATTCTCCGTGACCACATCCATTATGTCAGGAAACTTTCAAAAATTTCAAGTGTTTTAAAGTTACTGCGTATTTTATATGTACAGTACTCTGATAATTATAATTATGTGTACCTGTACCTAAATATACTTACACACTGTGCTGGTGTGCAGGTACACATTAAAAGCACTGCGTCTCTCTCTACTCATGACGCCAATACTTTTTTATTTATTATTAACACACTGGCCAATTCCCACCAAGGCAGGGTGGCCCAAAATAGAAAAGCTTTCACCATCGTTCACTCCATCACTGTCTTGCCAGAAGGGTGCTTTACACTACAGTTTTTAAACTGCAACATTAACACCCCTCCTTCAGAGTGCAGGCACTGTACTTCCCATCTCCAGGACTCAAGTCCGGCCTGCCGGTTTCCCTAAACCCCTTCATAAATGTTACTTTGCTCACACTCCAACAGCACATCAAGTATTAAAAACCATTTGTCTCCATTCACTCCTATCAAACACACTCACGCATGCCTGCTGGAAGTCCAAGCCCCTCACACACAAAACCTCCTTTACCCCCTCCCTTCAACCTTTCCTAGGCTGACCCCTACCCCGCCTTCCTTCCACTACAGACTGATACACTTTTGAAGTCATTCTGTTTCGCTCCATTTTCTCTACATGTCCGAACCACCTCAACAACCCTTCCTCAGCCCTCTGGACAACAGTTTTGGTAATCCCGCACTTCCTCCTAACTTCCAAACTACGAATTTTCTGCATTATATTCACACCACACATTGCCCTCAGACATGACATCTCCACTGCCTCCAGCCTTCTCGCTGCAACATTCATCACCCATGCTTCACACCCATAGGACAAAGTTCTTTGTCTCCACAGACTCCTAAGTGCACCGCTCACCCTTTTCCCCTCATCAATTCTGTGATTCACCTCATCTTTCATAGACTCATCCGCTGATACGTCCACTCCCAAATATCTGAATACATTCACCTCCTCCATACTCTCTCCCTCCTATCTGATATCCAATCTTTCATCACCTAATCTTTTTATCCTCATAACCTTACTCTTTCCTGTATTCACTTTTAAAACAGAAAGAGACAGGCGCTCCCTTTACAGGCGACGGAAAAGAATAACAGAGCGGCTAAAAGAGGTCAATATATCTGAAATGCGTAGGGAGACACTGGTCAGAGAAATAGCAAGCATCGAACTTAAGCTAAAAGAATCCTTTAGGAGTCAGGAATCGCGGGAAGAACGAAAAGCCATAAATGAAATCGAAAAAACCCAAAGTATTTCTTCTCCTATGCCAAATCAAAATCGAGAACAACGTCCAGTATTGGGCCCCTACTTAAACAAGATGGGTCCTACACAGATGACAGCAAGGAAATGAGTGAGCTACTCAAGTCCCAATATGACTCAGTTTTTAGCAAGCCGCTAACCAGACTGAGAGTCGAAGATCAAAATGAATTTTTTATGAGAGAGCCACAAAATTTGATTAACACAAGCCTATCCGATGTTATCCTGACGCCAAATGACTTCGAACAGGCGATAAATGACATGCCCATGCACTCTGCCCCAGGGCCAGACTTATGGAACTCTGTGTTCATAAAGAACTGCAAGAAGCCCCTATCATGAGCCTTTTCCATCCTATGGAGAGGGAGCATGGACACGGGGGTCGTCCCACAGTTACTAAAAACAACAGACATAGCCCCACTCCACAAAGGGGGGAGTAAAGCAACAGCAAAGAACTACAGACCAATAGCACTAACATCCCATATCATAAAAATCTTTGAAAGGGTCCTAAGAAGCAAGATCACCACCCATCTAGAAACCCATCAGTTACACAACCCAGGGCAACATGGGTTTAGAACAGGTCGCTCCTGTCTGTCTCAACTATTGGATCACTACGACAAGGTCCTAAATGCACTAGAAGACAAAAAGAATGCAGATGTAATATATACAGACTTTGCAAAAGCCTTCGACAAGTGTGACCATGGCGTAATAGCGCACAAAATGCGTGCTAAAGGAATAACAGGAAAAGTCGGTCGATGGATCTATAATTTCCTCACTAACAGAACACAGAGAGTAGTCGTCAACAGAGTAAAGTCCGAGGCAGCTACGGTGAAAAGCTCTGTTCCACAAGGCACAGTACTTGCTCCCATCTTGTTCCTCATCCTCATATCCGACATAGACAAGGATGTCAGCCACAGCACCGTGTCTTCCTTTGCAGATGACACCCGAATCTGCATGACAGTGTCTTCCATTGCAGACACTGCAAAGCTCCAGGCGGACATCAACCAAATCTTTCAGTGGGCTGCAGAAAACAATATGAAGTTCAACGATGAGAAATTTCAATTACTCAGATATGGTAAACATGAGGAAATTAAATCTTCATCAGAGTACAAAACAAATTCTGGCCACAAAATAGAGCGAAACACCAACGTCAAAGACCTGGGAGTGATCATGTCGGAGGATCTCACCTTCAAGGACCATAACATTGTATCAATCGCATCTGCTAGAAAAATGAGTTTAGTTTAATATGTTTATTATGCACCCCATACCCATCCTGTGGGCGGTAGTCAAAAGATTACAGAGGTACATAATTGGTCCAGGGACTGGACTCCAAAGTTTTGATAGCTGAGCAAGTTACAAAGGTAATGAACTAGATCTGGTCATAATCATGACCAAGTTACAAAGGTAATGAGCTCCAGGTAGAGCTGGTCACACTCATGAATAATTGCAAAGGTAATGAATCATAAACACATTAATCATGAGAATGAATTCCCTGCTATGTTTGTTTACTGCTCATTACTCTGTAATTTGTCTATGATTCTAATCATGTGATAACGTGTTTATCATTCATTACCTTTGAAACTTATCATGATTGTGACCAGCTCTACCTGGAGCTCATTACCTTTGTAGAAAAATGACAGGATGGATAATGAGAACCTTCAAAACTAGGGAGGCCAAGCCCATAATGACACTCTTCAGGTCACTTGTTCTATCTAGGCTGGAATATTGCTGCACACTAACAGCACCTTTCAAGGCAGGTGAAATTGCCGACCTAGAAAATGTACAGAGAACTTTCACGGCGTGCATAACGGAGATAAAACACCTCAATTATTGGGAGCGCTTGAGGTTCCTAAACCTGTATTCCCTGGAATGCAGGAGGGAGAGATACATGATTATATACACCTGGAAAATCCTAGAGGGACTAGTACCGAACTTGCACACGAAAATCACTCCAGGTAAACCCTACCAAATTCATTCACCAACCTCTGCAACTTCTCTTCAGAATCCCCCAAGAGCACAGTGTCATCAGCAAAGAGCAACTGTGACAACTCCCACTTTATGTGTGATTCTTTATCTTTTAACTCCACACCTCTTGCCAAGACCCTCGCATTTACTTCTCTTACAACCCCATCTATAAATATATTAAACAACCACGGTGACATCACACATCCTTGTCTAAGGCCTACTTTTACTGGGAAATAATCTCCCTCTTTCCTACATACTCTAACTTGAGCCTCACTATCCTCGTAAAAACTCTTCACTGCTTTCAGTAACCTACCTCCTGCAACATCTGCCACATTGCTCCCCTATCCACCCTGTCATATGCCTTTTCCAAATCCATAAATGCCACAAAAACCTCTTTAGCCTTATCTAAATACTGTTCATTTATATGTTTCACTGTAAACACCTGGTCCACACACCCCCTACCTTTCCTAAAGCCTCCTTGCTCATCTGCTATCCTATTCTCCGTCTTACTCTTAATTCTTTCAATAATAACTCTACCATACACTTTACCAGGTATACTCAACATACTTATCCCCCTATAATTTTTACACTCTCTTTTGTCCCCTTTGCCTTTATACAAAGGAACTATGCATGCTCTCTGCCAATCTCTAGGTACCTTACCCTCTTCCATACATTTATTAAATAATTGCACCAACCACTCCAAAACTATATCCCCACCTGCTTTCAACATTTCTATCTTTATCCCATCAATCCTGGCTGCCTTACCCCCTTTCATTTTACCTACTGCCTCACGAACTTCCCCCACACTCACAACTGGCTCTTCCTCACT
Source organism: Cherax quadricarinatus (assembly GCF_026875155.1). Taxonomy (NCBI): domain Eukaryota; kingdom Metazoa; phylum Arthropoda; class Malacostraca; order Decapoda; family Parastacidae; genus Cherax; species Cherax quadricarinatus. The sequence goes on from NC_069441.1 coordinate 31,712,562, forward strand.
CCGACAAGATGTTATTCCTCCTTGCACTATACACGAAATCACAGCTTCTCTACCTTCATCAACATTTAACAATTCCTCAATATATTCCCTCCATCTTCCCAATACCTCTAACTTTCCATTTAATAACTCTCCTCTCCTATTTTTAACTGACAAATCCATTTGTTCTCTAGGCTTCCTTAACTTGTTAATCTCACTCCAAAACTTTTTCTTATTTTCAACAAAATTTGTTGATATCATCTCACCCACTCTCTCATTTGCTCTCTTTTTACATTGCTTCACCACTCTCTTAACCTCTCTCTTTTTCTCCATATACTCTTCCCTCCTTGCATCACTTCTACTTTGTAAAAACTTCTCATATGCTAACTTTTTCTCCCTTACTACTCTCTTTACATCATCATTCCACCAATCGCTCCTCTTCCCTCCTGCACCCACTTTTCTGTAACCAAAAACTTCTGCTGAACACTCTAACACTACATTTTTAACCCCTTGACTGTCGCGGTCGTATATATACGTCATAGGAGATACTGTGTTTGACGTATCTATACGCATAAATTCTAGTGGCTTCAATCAAGCAGGAGAAAGCTGGTAGGCCCCACATGTGAGAGAATGGGTCTCCATGGTCAGTGTGCACCATATAAAAAAGAATCGGGGAGCCAGTGGTGCATTGTGGGAATGATATTTCAGTCCTCCTTTTTCAGCATGTCTAGCGGTAAGAAATATGCGACTCCCCAGCAAATCTGGGACTTTTCTCTTCCCAAGTTATGCTCTAACACAGATGGAAGTGTCAGTGAAGATCAATTTCATGATTTCCAGGAGTTTGAGACAAAAAGCAATGGAGGAGGAAGAGGAGGAGGAGGAAGGAAAGAAGGAAAGAAAGAGAAAGAAGAAGAAGAAAGAAAAAGAAAAAAAAAAGAAATGAAAAAGAAAAGAAAGAAAGAAAATGAAAAAAAGAAAAGAAAAAGAAAAAAGAAAAAGAAAATGAAAAAGAAAAGAAATGAAATGAAAAGAAAATGAAAATGAAAATGAAAATGAAATGAAAGAAAAAGAAAAGAAAAAGAAAAAGAAAAAGAAAAAGAAAAAGAAAAAGAAAAAGAAAAAGAAAAAATGAAAATGAAAATGAAAATGAAAAAGAAAAGAAAAATGAAAAAAAATGAAAATGAAAAGAAAAAAAGAAAAAGAAAAAGAAAAAGAAAAAGAAAAAGAAAAAGAAAAAGAAAATGAAAATGAAAATGAAAATGAAAATGAAAATGAAAATGAAAATAAAAAAAGAAAAAGAAAAAGAAAAAGAAAAAGAAAAAGAAAAAAGAAAAGATAAATGAAAATGAAAATGAAAAATGAAATGAAATGAAAAGAAAAAGAAAAAGAAGAAAGAAAGAAAAAGAAAAGGAAAAGAGAGAGGAGGAAGGGAGGAGATGAAGGAGGAGGAGAAAGAAAGGAAAGAAGAAAGAAAGAAGAGAAGGAAGAAGAACGGAAGGAAGAAGCGAAGGGAAGGGAAGAGAAGAAGAAGGAAGAAGAAGACGAAGAAGAAGACGAAGAAGAAGACGAAGGAAGAAGGGACGAAGAAGAAGACGAAGAAGAAGACGAAGAAGAGACGAAGAAGAAGACGAAGAAGAAGACGAAGAAGAAGACGAAGAAGAAGACGAAGAAGAAGACGAAGAGAAAAGGGACGAAGAAGAAGACGAAGAAGAAGACAAAGAAACGAAGAAGACGAAGAAGAAGACGAAGAAGAAAAACGAAGAAGAAGACAAGAAGAAGAACGAAGAAGAAGACGAGAGAAGACGAAAAAGAAGACGGAAGACGGAGAAGACGAAGAAGAAGACGAAGAAGAAGACGAAGAAGAAGACGAAGAAGAAGATGAAGAAGAAGACGAAGAAGACGAAGACGACGAAGAAGAAGACAAAGAAGACAAAAAAGACAAAGAAGACAAAGAAGACAAAGAAGACAAAGAAGAAGAAGACGACGACGTAATAATAACAATAATATGTAATAATATGTTCCCTTGAGGCATGAAAACAGTTCACCCCATGACAGTGACAAGATAAGGTGAGATAACATCTGATAAGAGCTGACATTTGACGAGCGTAAAGGAGGGTGGAGGGAGGGTGCAGCTGATAAGGAAATTAGATGACCATCCCCCTTGCTTTGTTTTTGCTGGTAAACAAACATTTGTCTGTCTATTTGTCTGTCTGCCAAGCTCCCTGTCTATCCATCTAGCTCTGTCTGAGAGAGCCACAAGACTGTGTCATCACATTTACTCACATCTTCAAGCAGAGTATAGCACTTTGTCTGGATTTTTTGGGTTATCCTAGGTAATTTACACTATGTATACTTGTATTTATGTGTACTTGTGAGACAGAGATAGACAGACAGAGAGAAAGAGAGACAGATTGAGAGAGATAGAATGAGGGAGAAAGATAATTAGATAGAATGGAGGGGAAGCAGCATCCGACCCCATTGTTTTGACAGGCGGTAGGGGAGTGAGTAATGAGACAATATGTCATTTTGACAGCTGCTGACTCCTGACTCAAAACAATTATAAGCCACACACTCGCACCCAAGACAAGCTTGCTGAATGGAGATAATAGCAGTTATATGAAAGTATCTAGTGACTATATATGTGTATATATATTATAGAAACCAGAAGCAAGAAGGGAAGGCAGGAATGAAGGAAGGACGAGATGAAAGGAAGGAAAAAAGCAAGGACAGATGAAGGAATGTAGGAAGAGGTAGGAAAGGAATGAAAAAAATTAGGAAGGAAGGATGACACACGACCATTTACCTAGGATAACTACATAACACAACTGCCTGCTAATACTTTGAAGAAAACTGCTCAGACGAGGTGTTTTGTCTTGGCACATAAAAAAAAAAAAATTCCACAAAAATGCACACACACTGGTTTTATGTGTGAGGAGTGTAAAACACCATTGTGTATGACACAATGTTTCAAAGAGTTCCACAAGCTGCAGAACTTCTAGGAATATGTCCAGTGACTGTATATTGGTATATATATTATAGAACAAAAGTAATAAACAATTTTTTGTATTGTTTGTTTTTGTAAACAAGTTTTGTAAACAATATATTGATAATCATGTTTGTGTGCTTATTGTGTTGTATACAATGAGTGTATTTATGTACATTGCACCTTACTTTGGTCTCGTAGGCCACATAAGTTATGTGAAAAAATAAAATAGCAAAAAAACAACAAACCTTCAAATACAAGTAAACCAAAGTTTACCAGGTGAGCGGCAGTCACCGCTGTTGCCATATGCGGCTCATTTTCTGCAAACTTCATGCCTCTATATCTGGGTAAGTACTGATGGGAATTTTTTTTTTTTTTGGACTAAAACAACCAGAAAAATAATCTTAACATTTTCATAAGAATTTTTTTTTTTTCGAATATTTTGCGACACCAGGAGACACTTCAGGATTGGGCCTTTTGACAGTCAAAGGGTTAAACCTACCCTAATACTACGTAAGAATAATCACTCTTGGGCACACTAAATGTCTTATTTTACATTAATATAGGCATTTTCATTAATCCATCTTTGATATTTTCCTCAAAATTATATATGAAACCCGTTACATAGCATATAAACATGATACATACACTCACAGAATAAAAATTGATGTAAATATGAGATTTGTTTACAAAGCAGCTGTGTAGGTAGCGTCGGAAGAATTACGTTTTCTCTAGTCAAACACTGGAGGATAAAAGTAGAAAAATCTTCTTTTCGTATGCGTTTACTCTATATATAGCAATTCACGACCCTTGTGGGTTTAGTGCTTTTTATAATAATAATATTATTATTATTATTATTATTATCTTCATTCACTCTAAAAATGGTGTGTTGCTGTTTGTTTATTCTGTACTAACTTGTACAACTTGTACACAGTGTAAGAGTATTTGTATTGTGAGGTAATTATTATAATAAAAAAGTATTGAGGTAAATGTTTTACAAACTCTTACAAATGTACGTGAATGAACTAAAAGTAGACACATATTAATATGCATTTATTTTGCCTGACCAAGTGATCGCCCACTACCTGTTCAGTTTGCATTCTTACACTGTCTCAACTCTGTATCTCATTCTCTCTCTCTGTTAACTAGTTGGCTCTCATTGACGATGGCGTCTAAGGTTAGCTGCGATAAAAAGAAGTCATAAGCCTCTTGCTTTAAGTGCCAAGTTAGAGGATGATGGTGTGCCATTCTGATTTTATTCAATAAACACCCTGCCACTCACCTATCACACATTAATATTAATATTTTAAGGTAAGTAATAAGTGTACTCTGTGTGTATCTTACCTTTTACTGTGTTTTTAATGCCTATTTCTATTGCTAACTTAATATAAGTTAGTGTAAACTTGTTGTCTGACATTTATTGCACATTTTATATATGCTCTGATAATAATCCTTGTGGAGCTGTGTGGTAGCCGGGTGGAGGGACAACATTAAGTTTTCTCTGCTCAGCCATCAGAGAAAACATGTATGAATCTGTGTTTTGCCCAGCCACTCCCCCACTCTGCTTTTGTTTACAATTTTTGTCATGAATTATTCATTACTTCTCCCTTCATTTATGATGGCATCTAAAGGTAGTTGTTAGAAATTATTAAATTCAGTTAACAAGGTATGTAGTTAACAAGGTATGTTGATGTTAATAATATGGCTCTGGGCCACAGTGTAGGTAGCCGGTAGGTGTAGCCCAGGCGGGCTACACCTACTGGCTACCTACACTGACTTCCTACAAATAAATACTACTCACCTCTTTTCCTATATTAAGACTACAGATATTTTAAGGTAAATAATGAGTGTACTGTATGTGTATTTTACCTCTCTGGGATGTTTTAAATATTATATATTAAGTATGAGACGAGAAGCCAGGGCTACCTACACCTGGGCTACCTACACCTGGGCTACCTGCACCTGACTTCCTACAAATAATACAGTGGACCCCCGCATAACGATATTAATCCGTTCATGAGAGCTCATTGTTATGCGAAATTATCGTTATGCGAATGAATTTTCCCCATAAGAAATAATGGAAATCAAATTAATCCGTGCAAGACACCCAAAAGTATGAAAAAAAAAAAATTTTTACCACATGAAATATTAATTTTAATACACACAAACTGAAAAAGGCATGCACAATTACATGACACTTACCTTTATTGAAGATCTGGTGATGATTGATGGGATGGGAGGAGAGAGGTCTTAATGTTTAGAAGGGGAATCCCTTCCATTAAGACTTGAGTGTCAAGTCCTTTTCTAGGGTTATTTCCCTTCTTTTAATGCCACTAGGACCAGCTTCAGAGTCACTGGACTTCTGTCGCACAACATATCTGCCCATAGTGGCCTGTACCTCTCATTCCTTTATGACTTCCCTAAAGTGTTTCACAACATTGTCAGTGTAATAGTCACCAGCACGGCTTGCAATAGCTGTGTGAGGGTGATTTTCATCCATAAAGGTTTGCACTTTCAGCCACATTGCACAGATTTCCTTAATCTTTGTAGTAGGCAACTTCTTCAATTTCTCTCTCCCCTCCTCTGAACCAGTTTCTTCAGGTCTGGCCTCTTGCTGTTGAAGTTGATCTAGCAGCTCATCAGTGGTTAGTTCTTCATTGTCCTCCTCCACCAACTCTTCCACATCATCCCCACTAACCTCCAACCCCAAGGACTTTCCCAATGCCACAATGGATTCCTCAACTGGCATACTCCTCTCAGGGTTAGCCTGAAAAACCCCTTTAAAATCCCTTTGGTCTACACATTCTGGCCACAGTTTCTTCCAAGCAGAGTTCAAGGTCCTCTTAGTCACTTCCTCCCAAGCCTTACCTATAAGGTTTACACAATTGAGGATATTTAAGTGATCTCTCCAAAACTCTCTTAGAGTCAGTTGAGTTTCTGAGGTCACTACAAAGCACCTTTCAAACAGAGCTTTTGTGTACAGTTTTTTGAAGTTTGCAATAACCTGCTGGTCCATGGGCTGCAGGAGAGGAGTGGTATTAGGAGGCAAAAACTTCACCTTAATGAACTCATGTCCCCATAAAGTCGCTCTGCCACGCTCTGTAGGATGACCAGGGGCATTGTCTAACACCAGGAGGCACTTAAGTCTAATTTCTTTTCAGTTAGGTAATCTTTCACATTGGGGGCAAATGCATGGTGTAACCAGTCATAGAAAAAGTCCCTAGTGACCCATGCCTTACTGTTTGCCCTCCACAGCACACACAAATTAGCCTTAAGGATATTCTTTTGCCTGAACGCTCTGGGAGTTTCTGAGTGATACACTAATAAAGGCTTCACTTTGCAATCACCACTAGCATTGGAAACATCAACAGAGTAAGCCTGTCTTTCATAGACTTATGTCCTGGGAGTGCCTTTTCCTCCTGAGTAATGTAGGTCCTGCTTGGCATTTTCTTCCCAAAACAGGCCTGTTTCATCACAATTAAACACTTGTTCAGGTTTTCAGTCTTTCACTGTCTATGTACTCCTTGAATTCCTGCACATATTTTTCAGCTGCTTTGTGGTCCGAACTGGCAGCCTCACCATGCCTTATCACACTATGTATGCCACTACGCTTCTTAAATCTCTCAAACCAACCTTTAATTAAATCCTGATGCAACTTCCTAGCCTTTTCACTTATGATCACTTGAGAGATGCTATCTCCTGCTATCTGTTTTTCATTTATCCACACCAATAAGAGTCTCTCAACATCTTCCATCACTTGTGATCTCTGTTTCGAAAACACAGTTGAACCTTTGGCAAGAACAGCTTCCTTGATTGCCTTTTTGTTGCCCACAATAGTAGCGATGGTTGACTGGGGTTTATTATACAACCTGGCCAGCTTGGAGACACGCACTCCACTTTCATACTTAAAATGATCTCTTTCTTCATCTCTATAGTAATTCTCACCCTTATTCCTGTAGGGTTTGCACTAGAAGCTTTCTTGGGGCCCATGGTCACTTATTTTGCAGATAAAATCACCAAAAACACTGTAATAATACGAAATGTTCCAATTGTATGCTTTTATGTTACCGCGGAGGCTGGCTGGTAAACAATGCCACCGGCGGAACATGTGAGGCTGGCTAAGGCCGCACATTAGACGCGTCTCGGACGAACAGCATTGAACGGGTTTTTTAGCGGTATGTGAGGCAAAATTTTAGCGATAAAATGTATCGGTATGCGGATTTAACGTTATGTAAGGCCAACGGTATGCGGGGGTCCACTGTACTACTCACCTCTCTCCCTACATTAAGATTACAAATACAGTGGACCCTCGCCTAACGAATGCATGGCATAACGTTAAATCCGCCTAACGAAGCGTTTAAGTGTAAAAAATTTGGCCCGCTTAACGATAAAAAACTTGCCCAACGTGATTCCTCCCAAACCTGTCCGTCCAGCCTGAGAGCCCCAGCTGCCTTGTCGTCACTGTTTACAAGCCAGGGTGGCTGGTTGCATGCATACATTTGATACATTTTGTATTATTCCATTGTTTATAGTGCTTGTAACTGCTAAATAAGCCACCATGGGCCCAAAGAAAGCTTCTAGTGCCAACCCTGTGGTAAAAAGGGTGAGAAATACTATCGTACCACAGTCAGGTGTTGCTGCACCACGGTCAGCTGTTGCTGAACCAGTCTGCTGCACCACCGTCAGCTGTTGCTGCACCACGGTCAGCTGCTGCTGCACCACAGTCAGCTGTTGCTGCACTGCCATCAGCTGTTGCTGACCACAGTCAGCTGTTGCTGGACCAGTCAGCAGTTGCTGCACCATGATCAACTGCTGCTGCACCACAGTCAACTGTTGCTGCACCACCATCAGCTGTTGCTGCACCACAGTCAGCTGTTACTGGACCAGTCAGCTGTTGCTGCACCACAATCAGCTGCTGCTGCACCATGGTCAACTGCTGCTGCACCACAGTCAGCTTTTGCTGAACCACTGTCAGCTGCTGCTGCACCACAGCTGCTGCTGCACCACCATCAGCTGTTGCTGCACCACCATCAGCTGTTGCTGGACCAGTCAGCTGTTGTAAAGTAAAAGGACACAAGTGCAACTAATGTGACATTTATTGTGGCAACGTTTCGCTCTCCAGGAGCTTTATCAAGCCATTACAAACAATACATGGACACAGAGGGTATATAAAGGCTCAGAGTGAGGTGAATACTAGTGAGGTACCATTTCGATGTTCACTAGTGGTAGTAGTAGTAGTGGTAGTAGTAGTAGTAGTGGTAGTGACAAAAGTAGTACAATATGGTAGAGCAATTAATTCGTACATGAGTAAAAGGATATAAAAGCTATTACTTGGGTAACATAAAAATAGGTTGGACAAATATAAACTGAATGAGGCAGCTTGTTTCAGTGTTCACTCTCTGTGCTTTGTGTAGTATAACAGGAGAGACTATGTGATGGCAGGGTTTACTGTTTTCAGGAGGATTCTTGCTAAGACTTCGGAGATGGTGAAGCTGCCCTTGTTTTGTTTAATTGTATTCGAAACAGCGATCAGTGCTGATTCGAGGCACTTGCGTCTGCGGAAATTAGTTTCTCTGATCACTAATTGGGCGTCTCTGAATTTCATGAGATGATTGGTGGAATTTCGGTGTTGTACACAGGCGTTGTTCAGGTTATCGTTCCTACGCATGTAGGAACGATAACCTGAACAACGCCTGTGTACAACACCGAAATTCCACCAATCATCTCATGAAATTCAGAGACGCCCAATTAGTGATCAAGAAACTAATTTCCGCAGACGCAAGTGCCTCGAATCAGCACTGATCGCCTTTTCGAATACAATTAAACAAAAACAACGGCAGCTTCACCATCTCCGAAGTCTTAGCAAGAATCCTTTCCTAAAAACAGTAAACCCTGCCATCACATAGTCTCTTCTGTTATACTACACAAAGCACAGAGAGTGAACACTGAAACAAGCTGCCTCATTCCATTTATATTTGTCCAACCTATTTTTATGTTACCCAAGTAATAGCTTTTATTTTCCTTTTACTCATGTACGAATTAATTGCTCTACCATATTGTACTACTTTTGTCACTACCACTACTACTACTACTACCACTAGTGAACATCGAAATGGTACCTCACTAGTATTCACCTCACTCTGAGCCTTTATTTACCCTCTGTGTCCATGTATTGTTTGTAATGGCTTGATAAAGCTCCTGGAGAGCGAAACGTTGCCACAATAAATGTCACATTAGTTGGACTTGTGTCCTTTTACTTTACATATTGTCGGTAATTCTACCAACTTTATTACAGTCAGCTGTTGCTGCACCATGATCGGCTGCTGCTGCTGCACCATGGTCAACTGCTGCTGCACCACCATCAGCTGTTTCTGACCAACATGACTCGTCCCAAACCTGTCCATCCAACCCTGCCGTCATTGTTTACAAGCCAGGGTGGCCAGTTGCATGCATACATTTGATACATTTTGTATTATTCCATTGTTTATAGTGTTTGTAACTGCTAAATAAGCCACCATGGGCCCAAAGAAAGCTTTTAGTGCCAACCCTGTGGTAAAAAGGGTGAGAAATACTATTGTACCGCAGTCAGGTGTTGCTGCACCACGGTCAGCTATTGCTGCACCAGTCTGCTGCACCACTATCAGCTGATGCTGCACCACCATCAGCTGTTTGTGCACCACAGTCAGCTGTTGCTGCACCACCATCAGCTGTTGCTGCACCACAGTCAGCTGTTGCTGGACCACGATCAGCTGCTGCTGCACCACAGTCAACTGCTGTTGCACCACCACCAGCTGTTTCTGACCAACATGACTCGTCCCGAACCTGTCCATCCAGCCCTGCCATCATTGTTTACAAGCCAGGGTGGCAGGTTGCATGCATACATTCGATACATTTTGTATTATTCCATTGTTTATAGTGCTTATAACAGCTAAATAAGCCACCATGGGCCCAAAGAAAGCTTTTAGTGCCAACCCTGTGGTAAAAAGGGCGAGAAATACTATCGTACCACAGTCAGCTGCTGATGCACCACCGTCAGCTGTTGCTGCACCACAGTCAGCTTTTGCTGCACCGTCAGCTGTTGCTGCACCACCATCAGCTGTTGCTGCACCACCATCAGCTGTTGCTCCACCACCATCAGCTGTTGCTCCACCACCATCAGCTGTACTACTAGAAGATGTGGAGTGTGTGTTGTTGGTGTGGCTTAATGTAAAACAATTATCGAGAAACAATTAACCCCAGAGGGTTAGCCACCCAGGATAACCCAAGAAAGCCAGTGCATCATTGAGGACTGTAACTTATTTCCATTGGGGTCCTTAATCTTGTCCCCCAGGATGCGACCCACAACAGTTGACTAACACCCAGGTGAACAGGAAAAAATGCCTGGAACTAGTACTCATATTGGTGAATTTAAGGCCAGCAATGGTTGGTTTGAGAGATTTAAGAATTGTAGTGGCATACACAGTGTGATAAGGCATTGTGAAGCTGAAAAATTCATCCCCCAACAAGTGTTCAATTGTGACAAAACAGGCCTTTTCTGGAAGAAAATACCAAACAGGACCTACATTACTCAGGAGGAAAAGGCACTCCCAGGACACATGCCTGTGAAAGACAGGCTAACTCTCATGTTTTGTTGTAATGCTAGTGCAGATTGCAAAGTGAAGCTTTTACTCGTGTATCACTCTGAAAATCCAAGAGTGTTCAAGAAAAAGAGTGTCTCATCACTCATCAATAATCTTCAATAAAGGTAAGTGTCATTTTAACATTTATTTATGTAGTTATTGTGCATGTCTTATTGTTTTCTTTGTAGGAAAATGTATATTTCATGAAAAAAAAACAAATTTTTTTAATACTTTTGGCTGTCTGGAACGGATTAATTGGATTTCCATTATTTCTTATGGGGAAAATTAACTCGGCTAATGATAATTTCGGCTAACAATGAGCTCTCAGGAACATATTGATATCGTTAGGCGAGGGTCCACTGTACTTTAAGTAATGAATGTACTGTGAATGTATTTTATTTTGTGTGTTTTTAATGCCTAGTTCTATTACTAACTTAATATAATATAGTGTAAACTTGTTGTCTGGCATTTATATACATCTATAAATGGAAAAAATGGCGTTCTGCCCTCCAGCGATGTCTGCTTTCCGGCGACAGCCTGGAATCTAACCCGCCGTTTAAGTGGGGCCCTACTGTATTGTTATATTATCAACCTTGTGTTAACATTAAATTGTAACATCCTCCCCCTTCCTCTCTCACTGTTCATCAAGAACATACCCATAAAGTCCACTTCCCTTTGCTTAAATTAACTATTGAGCATAACACATTATGCCTGTAAATGTAATTATCTTTAAATTAGAGGTCCCATTTGTGGTAAATATTTTTCCAGAGGAACAGTTTTGGGAGCCCATTAGTCCACTACGAGAGGTGAATAGATTCTGGTATTTATTCAGTATTTACTACACTGCCATTATATATGACACTTGAGCCTATGCAAAGAAAACCAAATGAATCATGACCCCAAAGAATGTCTTTTAGGTAACAAATATACTCTATATGCAAATAAATTTTTTTCCTACAACAATTAAAAGGTACTTATTACAATTATGTGTTATTATATCTGAATGTGGGTAAAATAGGGTAAAATGGCTTGAGCTTCATCCCTACACAAAAAAACTAAGATCTTAAGATATAAACTTAAGGAAGGAAAGCGGGGTAGGAGTCAGCCCAGGAAAGATTGGAGGGACAGGGTAAAGGAGGTTTTGTGTGTGAGGGGCTTGGACTTTCAGAAAGCATGCATGAGTGTTAGATAGGAATGAGTGGAGACAAGTGGTTTCTAGGACTTGATGCACTGTTGGAGTGTGAGCAAGGTAACATTTATGAAGAGATCCAGGGAAACTGGTAAAATGAACTTGAGTCCTGGAGGTGGGAAGTACAGTGCCTGTAATCTGAAGGAGAAGCATTGATAAGTTGCAATTTTATAACTGTAGTGTAGGCATGCCTCTGGTCAGACAATGACGAAGTGGATGATGATGAAAGTGTTTCTTCTTTTCCGGGTCACCCTGCTTTGGTGGGAAACGGCCGCTGTGTTTAATAATAATAATAATAAAAAATAAATGAACCTAATAATAATGAAGGCCTGTTTTTTATTATAATAGGGTATTTTTTTTTTCAACAAACCAGCTGTATCCCACCAAGGCAGGGTGGCCCAAAAAGAAAAACGAAAGTTTCTCTTTTTAAATTTAGTAATTTATACGGGAGAAGGGGTTACTAGCCCCTTGCTCCCGGCATTTTAGTCGCCTCTTACAACACGCATGGCTTACGGAGGAAGAATTCTGTTCCACTTCCCCATGGAGATATAATAGGGAATATTGGCAATATTTGTACAAAAAGAAAATAGGACACTGTAAAGAATTTATAATTTAGACATAACTTTGAAGGAGACTTAATTTTCAAAATTGTACTTGCATGCAAGTATACTTGTAGTATGCACACACATGCACACTGCTTAATGTGAATATCTGAGGAGTTTCAGGTTTATCTAGAACTACAAGTGCTTCATTATTTTCTAAATAAAGTAAAAAAACAAAAATGACTGTCAAGTCCCTTGTTTTACTTTCTGACTGATGAATACTGACAGGCACACATTACACTGCATGTGAGGCATTTCATAATACTCATAAAATTCATAGTGCCTGGAGGAATGAGAGGTATTCAGGCTTGATACAACGAAGGAGAGGGGGCAGGTCCAAGTCCTTGGATCAAGAACCTCTTACTGGCATGAAGAAACCTCCCTAGAGGGAAAAGCATCTCATAAACACTGTGGTAGTTGACCACAACAAAGCATCAAGTATCAAGTTGAGTATAACCTGATGGAGTGTATGTGATGACTCATCACATTTGTCAAAAAATGATAAAACCTTCCTATAACTCATGTGTAAGTCTACCCTAATTCTGAGAGACTTTAAAAGGAATGAAATAATTCTAAGCCAAAATATATTCTATTCTTGCCAGAAGTGTGCTCACATCACAGCTTGGATGAACCCTCTGAACAATAATATCCCACTACTCCTTCTCAAGTACAGGTACCTTATTTCCCAACTCCAAAACTTAATGTTCAGCTAACCTTGCTTATACTCCAACAGTCCCTTCAAGTCACAAAAACCACTCCAACCTAATGTCCTCACACAAGCATGTTGGATGTTCCAGCCCCTAGCATTCAAAACCTACTTTACTCCCTCCTTCCAACCCTTCCAGGGATAACCCCTCTCCTCCTTCCCTCCACCCCAGATAAATATGCCCTCCTAGTCATTCTATTTTGCTTCATCCATCCTAAGTGCCCAGACCACCTCAACCCCTCCTCAGCCCTCTGAATAATACTTTTAGTAACCCCACACCTAGTCTCCACACTCCAGATTCTCTGCACTTTCATATATTCATTTACAATTTTCTTTTTATATTTTATCCTACATTTCTCCACTTATCTTTGCAACTTCACTTCAGAATCTCCCAAAAGAACTGTCATCAGCAAAGAGCAACTGTGACAACTCCCACTTTGAATCAAAACTGTTATCTTTTAATTCACACCTCTTCCTTTACAACCCCACCTATAAATAAGTTAAACAACAGTAAGTACATCACACATCCCTATCTAAATCCTACTTTTACTGGAAACAAAGGCTCTTCTCTGAGCCTCACTATCTGCATAACTTCACTACTTTTAGTAACCTACCACTTATTCCATACATCAACGTCTGCCACATTGCTCTCCTAACCACCCTATCATATGCCTTTTCTACATTCATAAATACACCTGTGTTTGTGCATCATAACTTGCCCACTAGCCCACACTAGGCAGGTCTTACCCACACCCATTACCTAATTGAAGTGCATTACATTATACTCACTAGCCCATGCTAGGAAGGTCCTGCTCACATGCAACACATTTACTTAATGGAGATTAGTAATGAACCGGAGATTTATTATTTATGTTATTGTGTTTGTCACTGCACAGTTATCCACACTAGTATGTATCAGTAGTTGGTTGGTAAGGGAGGATGAGAGGATGGTTGTCAGTGGGGAAAAGAATGATTGGGAGATGGAGAGATGACAACTTTTCTCTACTCTTGATAATCTGGCTTGGCTTAATGTACTCACCCTCTCTCCCATGCAATTACCTTCAGCACTTACCCACACCATAATAAAATGAACATTAATATTTGTTAACAATATCCTATGCAACCATGATATGCATTTTGTAGTAATTATCTGAAAATAGAACTAAATATTGGTTAGTCTTGAGGATGGAAACAGTAACCAATCTTGGAACTGCAGTGATACCTCTTGACCAGTGAACAAACTGAATGAAGAGGAAATGTTTCTCTGTGTAATGGATTTGTTGAGCTTTTAGCTACTGACAGTACATGTATATTACACACAAGGTAAAAACAACTAAAGTTGAAGGAAGGAGGATTAGAACTTGTAACAGTGTCTGACCAGGGCTGCCTGGTGTCCGACCAGGGCTGCCTGGTGTCCGACCAGGGCTGCCTGGTGTCCGACCAGGGCTGCCTGGTGTCCGACCAGGGCTGCCTGGTGTCCGACCAGGCTCCTGTCAGTGGTGTCCGACCAGGGCTCCCTGGTGTCCGACCAGGGCTCCCTGGTGTCCGACCAGGGCTCCCTGGTGTCCGACCAGGGCTCCCTGGTGTCCGACCAGGGCTCCCTGGTGTACCACAGGCTCCCTGGTGTCCGACCAGGGCTCCTGGTGTCCGACCAGGCTCCCTGGTGTCCGACCAGGGCTCCTGGTGTCCGACCAGGGCTCCCTGGTGTACGACCAGGGCTCCCTGGTGTCCGACCAGGGCTCCCTGTGTCCGACCAGGGCTCCCTGGTGTCCGACCAGGCTCCCTGGTGTACGACCAGGGCTCCCTGGTGTCCGACCAGGGCTCCTGGTGTCCGACCAGGGCTCCCTGGTGTCCGACCAGGGCTCCCTGGTGTCCGACCAGGGCTCCCTGGTGTCCGACCAGGGCTCCCTGGTGTCCGACCAGGGCTCCCTGGTGTCCGACAGGGCTCCCTGGTGTCCGACCAGGGCTCCCTGGTGTCCACCAGGGCTCCCTGGTGTCCGACCAGGGCTCCCTGGTGTCCGACCAGGGCTCCCTGGTGTCCGACCAGGGCTCCCTGGTGTCCGACCAGGGCTCCCTGGTGTCCGACCAGGGCTCCCTGGTGTCCGACCAGGGCTCCCTGGTGTCCGACCAGGGCTCCCTGGTGTCCGACCAGGGCTCCCTGGTGTCCGACCAGGGCTCCCTGGTGTCCGACCAGGGCTCCCTGGTGTCCGACCAGGGCTCCCTGGTGTCCGACCAGGGCTCCCTGGTGTCCGACCAGGGCTCCCTGGTGTCCGACCAGGGCTCCCTGGTGTCCGACCAGGGCTCCCTGGTGTCCGACCAGGGCTCCCTGGTGTCCGACCAGGGCTCCCTGGTGTCCGACCAGGGCTCCCTGGTGTCCGACCAGGGCTCCCTGGTGTCCGACCAGGGCTCCCTGGTGTCCGACCAGGGCTCCCTGGTGTCCGACCAGGGCTCCTGGTGCCGACCAGGGCTCCCTGGTGTCCGACCAGGGCTCCCTGGTGTCCGACCAGGGCTCCCTGGTGTCCGACCAGGGCTCCCTGGTGTCCGACCAGGGCTCCCTGGTGTCCGACCAGGGCTCCCTGGTGTCCGACCAGGGCTCCCTGGTGTCCGACCAGGGCTCCCTGGTGTCCGACCAGGGCTCCCTGGTGTCCGACCAGGGCTCCCTGGTGTCCGACCAGGGCTCCCTGGTGTCCGACCAGGGCTCCCTGGTGTCCGACCAGGGCTCCCTGGTGTCCGACCAGGGCTCCCTGGTGTCCGACCAGGGCTCCCTGGTGTCCGACCAGGGCTCCCTGGTGTCCGACCAGGGCTCCCTGGTGTCCGACCAGGGCTCCCTGGTGTCCGACCAGGGCTCCCTGGTGTCCGACCAGGGCTCCCTGGTGTCCGACCAGGGCTCCCTGGTGTCCGACCAGGGCTCCCTGGTGTCCGACCAGGGCTCCCTGGTGTCCGACCAGGGCTCCCTGGTGTCCGACCAACACAAATGAATCTACTGGATATCAAATGTACAAATGAAGTATTTATATATTCAATGGTTACCAAGTGTGGTTTTACCCTTGATGCACTAAAGTAGAAGAAATACTGGAGTTTCTGGCCCTGAATACATCAGGATTTCAACTTCTCAAAAACATTACTCTTGAGTAAGTTGAATCCGTACATTTTTGCTTAAAAAACTGGTCTTTAAACCTCTACCTATATTAAATATCAAAATGGTATACAATACCGACAAGTTAGTAAGACACAGGCAACATTCAGGCATTTTTATTCCGGAAAGTTTCACCTACACAGTAGGCTTCTTCAGTTGAGTACTGAAGAAGCCTACTGTGTAGGTGAAACATTTCAGAATAAAGATGCCTAAATGTTGCCTATGTGTCTTATTTCTCTACCTATACTCAAGACTTTAGTATCAGCCCCAACACTTGCAATGTTTATATATCAAACCTGAAATATTCAACAATCAGCATTAGTAAATATTGAAAACTGATGAATTGATTGACCCCCATAAAGACAACAGTCACAAAACTAGATGAAGTAATAGGATTATAACTGGTGATTATATTTAGTGATTATATTGAGTGATTATAACTAGTGATTATGACTAGTGATTACAATGAGTGATTATAACCAGTGATTATATCTAGTGACTATAAATAGTGATTATAACTAACCAGTGATTATATCTAGTGACTAACTAAATAGTGGTTATAACTAACCAGTGATTATAACTAACCAAGGATTATAACTTGCAATTATAACTAGTGATTAGCAAAACTCTGAACCATGCATAAAGAAGCACAAATTTTTGGAGTTCAGTAAAGAGAACAAGTTTGGAAGAAAAAAGAATAACTAATCAGCCTATATTAAACATCAATATAGGTTTACAAGCTGTATGACAACAACAATAATAATAATAATATAATAATAATAATAATAATAATAATAATAATAATAATAATAATAATAATAATAATAATAATAATAATAATAAATAAAGGTCTACAGAGGAAAAAGATAAGTTACTCAACTCACTGTTAAATCAACCTAACTTTATTTTTCATATTTTTCATTGGATAAAACCTGGAATAACTCAAGAGTGAATTTTGGATTACAGTATTACAGAAATCAAAACAGGTTTGTTTAAAATTGATTTTTGGTCATTAATAAGTCCTTGAGTTAGTTCTTTACTAAAAGTTTACCTTGTGTGAATTACAGTGAATGTACACTTACTTCCAGGTACTTTTGTGGCCAGGTTAGAAATGGTGAAGATTTTCACAATGTATTTTGTTCTAGGAAATGTGGACAAATCATCCACATTCAAGTCATGAATATTTCTTTACATGTCCTTGTCCTACCAAGGCAAAGTGACCCAAAGGAAACATGCTATTATTCAATATCTGTAAGGACATTTAGGACACTTGTGCCTAACAAAGTTTTATTACAGGTAAACTACATTATCTGTATACAGTGGACCCTCAACCAACTATGGCATCAATTAACGATAAATCCGACTAGCAATACATTTTAACGCAAAAATTTTGCCTCGACTAGCGCTAAAAAACTCGACCAACACTATTCGTTCCGTCTGAGACGCGTCCACTTCTGGCCAGTGTTTACAAGCCAGCCAGCCACCGCAGTCGCTTCCAAGCATACAATCGGAACATTTCATATTATCACAGTCTTTTTAGTGATTGCACCTGCAAAATAAGTCACCATGGGCCCCAAGAAAGCCTCTAGTGCCAACCCTACAGCAAAAAGGGTGAGAATTACTATGGATATGAAGAGAGATCATTGCTAAGTATGAAAGTGGAGTGAGTGTCTCCGAGCTGGCCAGGTTGTACACAAAACCCCAATCAACCATCGCTACTATTGTGGGCAAGAAAACAACAATCAAGGAAGCTGTTCTTGCCAAAGGTGCAACTATGTTTTCGAAACTGGTGTGGATAAACGAAAAACAGATAGCAGGAGATAGCATCTCTCAAGCGATCATATGTGAAAAGGCTAGGAAGTTGCATGACGATTTAATTAAAAAAATGCCAGCAACTAGTGGTGATGCGAGTGAATTTTAGGCCAGCAAAGGTTGGTTTGAGAGATTTAAAGGGAAAGGAAGTAACCCCAGAAAAGGACTTGCCACCTCAAGTCCTAATGGAAGGGGATTCCCCTTCTAAACACTAAGACCATCAACACTCTTCCCTCCTCCCATCCCATCAGTCATCACCAGATCTTCAATAAAGGTAAGTGTCATGTAACTGTGCATGTCTTCTTCAGTTTGTGTGTATTAAAATTAATATTTCATGTGGTAAAAACAATTTTTTTTTCATACTTTGGGGTGTCCTACACGGATTAATTTGATTTCCATTATTTCTTATGGGGAAAATTAACTTGACTAACGATAATTTTGACTAACAATGAGCTCTCAGGAACGGATTAATAGCGTTAGTCGAGGGTCCACTGTACTGCAGAAAAGAAACAAAGTATATGAATTTGAAATATTGTAGCCCTCATGTTCATACTCACCCACAACAGTATGGAGTCCAATACTGACCTATGTGGAATACAATATACATACACTTTCCCAATCTTTCTCTTAACTTTTGTGAATGTATTTCATTATTCACATTAATACCTTTCCCTGTACCCCAGCCTTTACTAGCAACCTGGGTGAGTTGAAATATAAGATAATGGGAAAATAAAAGTAAAAAATACAGTATAGGCATTACAAAAGAAAAACTAGGGAAATTTACAAAAATTTGATTGAGTTCAACCAGAAGTACAAACCTGACAACATGGATGATTTCATCACTTATGTGAGATTGAGTTATATATACAGGTATAAGGAGTCACTAAAGTAACTAGAACTAAACACAACATGCAGGAATACAGAAAATGTTTTTGAATTCTTCAAGGCTTAGCCAATAATGGTGAAAACAACAGTGAAATGAAAATTTTGTTGAGAGTAGAGTGAGAAGGGCAGAAGAGACAAGAAACACCTTACCCTGCTGAGGCTCTTGTAGCTGATCCGAGTTGTCTGAGTAGCATGAAACATTAAATGTTCAAGTTTAAAGAACCAACATGTTGATTTGAAGGATATAACATGACTTAAAGATCTTACATAAATGCCCTATTAAAATATTTATATTTGCATTATGTGTGCATTCAAGATCACATCAGACTGACTAAATTTCAAATACAACTTAAAATATAACTCACACTTCAGAGATAAAACTTTATATGATATTAAAGTCCATTCTGGACCATTATTAACCCTTTCGCTGTCAGTGTCATATCTGTATGGCTTACAAGCCAGTGTTGGTGTTGAATTAATATGCCAAAATTCTAGCAGTTTCAAAACTAGCAGGATAAAGCTGGTAGACCTACACGTGAGAATGAGTCTGCATGGTCAGTGTGTGCAGTATAACAAAACCTACAGCACACAGTGCCTGAGAAAAAAACTCCGACCATATTTTTTGGTTTAAAATGCCGACTTTGAGGTGTATTTTCATATGGGATTTATAATTGTATTGTTTTCTTGGTCTCATGTGATAGAATGGAAGATATATTACAGAAATAGAGATGATTTTGATTGGTTTCACGAAGAAAAGTACCTTGAAATTGAGCTCCAAGAAGTGGAAATGTTTGATTTTTGCCGATGTTCAAGAGTAAGCAAATAATGTCACCATCTAATACGTGTCCAATTAGCCAGTCTAATATGCGGTCACGAATGGGTTGACATTATTTATACAATTATTACAATACTGCAATAGTCTGCATAACAGAAAAATCTTTTATTTTTTGTGAGAATAAAAATTCCAAATGGAAAGCAAGAGTAATATAAGAGGGGCCTGGAGCCTTGACTAATAAACAGAGAAAATGTTATTTTAGTGCCAGGAATGTCTGCAGTGTTTATTCTGGACCCAATTTTGAAATTGGCATCTTTTGAAATTTGTGTGAAATTGGCTAAATTGCCAATTTCTGACCACTTTACTGGATAGTTGAAATCGGTAAATGGGCAGTTTCTTATACTCAAGCGATAGAACAAATGGAGTTCTAGTAAAATAGCTATGCGTTTGGTGACTGGAAACAGAATTTGCCGAAAATAGGGCTCAAAGTGGACGAAATCAATGATACATATAAATTTCTGAGACCATGATCCATGATAAATAATAATGTCACAAAGAATCATCTCCAAAAAGTGAATTATTTGTAAATTGTTTCAGCCTTGACATTGTGACTTGTCTTATAAATTTTCACTTTTTATGGCATGCTACAAGTATGTTACAGATTATTCAGCACATGTCGCACTCCCATATAGGCTGCCACCTAACCAGTGAACCAGGTGCTAAGGATTTAACAATCTAATAAGGGTCCTGTCATTACATCACTACCTCGGTTCATTGGCCAATCAGACAAGCCCGCCAGAGCTGTGAAGAAATGTTTCACTTGTGACGTGAGGTTTGGCAGACTTGTCTGGGCTGCTGGTCAATTACAGTGCTTTGTATGGCTTTTGCTTTTTGCCTCCTTTGGCCACCGTGTTGTACACTTGTTCTTACATCACTGTATATATTGTAAATAGTGTACATACTGTAAATACCAGCTTGCTTATTTGGAGAAGGAAATACAAGTCATATAACTTCTGTTGTGTTTTACTTGCTCCACTATTTATTCAGTTACGATGAGGTGTGCAGGCCATTCTACACCTGTGTGTGTAATATGGGGGCTCTGTCCAGGAGCTGAAGCTGGTCTTAGTATTGTTCACATTGTCTCTCGTATTGCTTGCAGCACTGCATGTCAGCCTTGCCATCACTTTCAGCATTGCATATTAGCCATGCTATTATGTGTATCCTGCAAGTTGTACTGTGCAGCTGCTGCATGTTACGTGTATTGCAAATGTTTTGTTATAGTGGGTTAGGCCACCAACACATCTTAGGGGACTGGTGTCTTGAGGATACCTTATAAATTTGCCCACACTACTGGCAAATTGCTCGTTCCATTGGTATAAAATGTCAATGAACTCTTACTGCTGCACAGCTTAGTGAAAGTATTCATAACAAATTAAAGGTTGAAGCGAGTAACATGCCATACCAAACTGAGGTTTCTGCAGTAAAAGGGGCTATTAATCACTGATCTCCACTTCGTTTCCTTTGTAATGTGGGAGAGCTAACACCAGAGCAACCAGATCAGCAATTTTGGGAAACAGGTGGTGAATTAGGTTTGTCTCAGGGTGTGTCAGCAGCTTCACTGGCACTTGAATTGGCCAAACTTAACCTTGAGACGACCATGGAGCAATGTACATTCACCAAGGAGGAGTCTCACAGAGAAGCGGAGGAGGCAGTTTCAGCATAATGTAACTGAGAAATTTAATGTGCAAAAAGCGGTGCTGATAGTACCTCATTTTTCTAATACTGAGCCTGAACAATTTCTCAAGACTTTCGAAAATTAGGCTCGTGCATTAAGGTGGCCAGTGGAGCATTGGGCAGAACTTGTGCAAAGAGCATTGTACAGCAAAGCGCAGGAGTTCACAGCTGGTTTGGATTTTGATGACTTCGGTAATTACGTTGTCAAAATAACTGTTCTTGGTGCATATTAGTGTATTCCTGCCAAGTATAGGAGAGAATTTAAACTGTGCAAGTATCAGCTGGGTCAGTCTTGTATAGACTTTGTTCGTGAGCAATCTAAAAATTTCACGAAGTGGTACAAGGCCAGTGGTGTCACTAATTCTATTGAGTTAGTGCAAATGGTCCTGCTTGATAATTTGCTAGAGTCTGTTGGACCAGAGATATGGGTGTTTTTGGAAGTCCGTTCATTGGCAACTGCATTAGAGGCAGCCAGGCTTGCTGACACATTTGAGACCAACCGCTCCTTGTCCGAGCAGTCCTATAATCTTTCTTCCCAACAGCCTGTTATGGATAGATCGTTGTGGATGGATCCCTGATGGAAGAACAAAGTGGGAGGCTGGAAGGGAACAATGATGTCAGACACACAGTCAATATGGTGAACAATGACATCAGACTCACAGTCAGCATGGTGAACAACGATGTCAGTCAGAAAGTCAGTATAGCAAATGGCGTCAGCTACAAAGTCAACAGGGACTACAAGAGAAACCTAAACCTATAGTTTGTTTGCACTGCAGCAAACTGGTCATACAAAGCCTAACTGCCCTGAGTTAGTTAACCTAGCAGCTAGTGATAAATTAAATAGACCCCAACCTTTGGGGAAAATCAATCTACATATTTCCCTCTGGAACAAACCAGCAAGAGAGAGATGTTTGTATGGCATCATTTACAGTACATGCCACATCTCCCTTAATGAGAATGAAATTCCTATTGAGGTATCCACTTTCAGGATATTGGGGATTATTGTTTCCTCATAATAGAGGGAGTACTTCTAATTTCTGAGGAGACTTCATTAAACTCCCCCATGTTATTAGAAACTTTTGGGGGAGCTGCATTCTCTGTCCCTTTGCATAAATTTTTTGTGGACAGTAATTATTATACAGGATATTTAACTGTAGGTGTGTCTGAGGGATTCCCCATGAAAGATGCCATATTACTGCTTGGCAATAATATTCTAAATTCATCAAACTGTCCAGAACTCATGGCAACTACTGAAGGTTCTTCTCTAATGCTGGCCATAACTCAGGCAATGTCCCAAGGGGTGTCTGTTAAAAATGTTGATCTTCCTTGGAGGACTTAGATCTAGGGCTTGACAAATTTTATGAGGGAAAATGGCCAAGACCTCATACACCTAGTGTAATGTCCCTGATCAAGCCTTCCCATTCCAAGGTTGCAGGATTGCCAGACATCTTTGTTTCCATGCCCAAGAGATTGTTCTTTCTGGAAGAACAATGAAGGGATCCTTCCTTAACCTTCACTTTTAAGGCTGCCATGGGCGAATGAAATGAAATGAGAATGTTTATTTCCTTGCAAAGCTTACAATATATGGCTTGCATGTTATAAAATATTAATTACAAAGAAGGTCACTAGCATGCCTAGGCATTTTGGGCAGACTAATCCTAATTCTTACTCTATATTGACAGAGATCAGATCACCCAGTTAAATATAAAATTAAACACAACCTGCCAGTGTGTTCTGAACCTAGTAAGAAGGTAGGGGGAAGCCCAAAATTAGATAGACCGGTAGTTCCTATGAAATTCAGGTCTCTGATTCTGAATATAGCTCACACTTCGTCCTTAAGAGGTCATTTGGGAGCCACTAAAACCCTTTAAAGAATATTAAAAACCTCTCAATTGGGCAGGTATAAGGCAAGATGTGTGGAGTCACATCTGCTCCTGTAAAGAATATTAACATGTAGGTAAACTTGGACACTCCATTAGACCCATACCACTTCACCCCATACCTGTGGATGGAGACCCCTTTGCTGAGTTAATTACTGACCATGTGCGACCATTACCAAAGGCAAAGCCAGGTAACCAATATTTGTTCACAATCATGGACAAAGCTACGAGGTATCCGGAAGCAGTCCCAATGCGTAGTATAACCACTAAGGTCATTCTTAAATTTATTTCCTACATTGACATTCCAAAATTTGTCCAAAGTGATCAGGGTAATAATTTTACAGCAAAATCATTCAGAGAAGCTGTAATTAGGCTAGATATTAATCACCAACTGCCCACAGCCTATCCTTCTCAGTCCCAAGGCACCTTGGAAAGGCTTCACCAAACTTTAAAAACTAGGATTAGGACCTTTTGCATGCATTTTCCTAAAGACTGGGATGAATTGCTTCCTCTGTTGCTGTTCTCAATGCAAGAAACTATGCAGGAATCAACAGGGTACAGTCCATTTGAGCTCATATTTGAGCACAATGTGAGAGGTCCCCTACAAGTGCTCAAGGAAGGATGGATGGATGGATGAAGACACCTGCAAAGCACTGTATCTATACAACCCTTCTTCAAGGTTGCAGGTAGCCCATCAGTTGGCTAAGGCTAACTTAAAATCTGCTCAAAACATTATGAAACAGAGGTATGACAGAAGTGCAAAGTTTGCTCCTTTAATTCAGGAAACAAGGTGTTGGTCTGGAACCTGTACCTGGTCACACCTTTAAAGCTAGATTTATGGGACCAATGCAAATAATAAATAAAATTTCCAATCTAAATTATGTGGTAGCACCTCTTGGTAGGTCCAAGGCAAGTAAAGTTTACCACATTAATGAGATTAAACCCTGCTATAACCTACCTAAAGTCCCAATAACAACTTTGTCCTCTGCCTCTGTAGATGACCCTGATTCCTTGCACACAATTCTGGAGGTTCAAATTAAGCTCCCTAACCCAGCCCTCCACCAGGACCCTCACTCCTTAATGTCAGGACTTGCAAAAAATCAAGTAGAAACTTAAACTACTCTTCTACAAACTTATCCCAACATATTTTGGATGTTCTGAAAAAGTGCACCCTGAGATATCATGATGTGGACATAGTAAGTACTAAGCCTATTAAACTCTCCCCCTACAGAGCTAATCCTGAAAAACAGAGGCTACTTCAACAGGAGGTAGCATTTCTGTTAAAATGTGGATTAGTGGAAGAGTTGTCCAGTCCGTGGGCTTCACCATGAATCCTTGTTAAGAAGTCTGATGGAGGATTCAAGATGTGTACAGATTACTGTATGGTGAATGAGGTTACCATTCCAGATGCTTACCCTCTGCCATGTTTGGATAATGAAGTGAACTATGTGGGTAAGGCCACTTTTGTTTGCAAACTAGACCTCCTTAAACGTCACTATCAGGTACTTTTAACAGATAAAGCGAAGGAGATCTCTGCCTTCGTAATTTCAAGTGAACATTATCAATATGCTGTGACCCCATTCAGAATGAGGAACTCGCCTGCCACATTCCAAAAGCTTATACATCAGGCTATTAACCCTTAAACGGTCCAAACGTATATATATGTTCTCTCACCCAGCACCCCGAATATTTTGGAAAAAAAAAAGTTGTTTTTATAGAAATAAAGAGCACATTTTTTTTTTAAGTGTTATAGGAAAAAAGCAAAATTAGGGTCAGTACTTGGCAATCACCTGACAGCAACATGGAGTGCTGCTGCTTGCAGAAATTCTACATATTTCCTTTGATTTCATTGTCAACTGTTGTTTATACACCAATATTATATAAGAAATTATCATATTGTCATAATACTGTATGATACTTCATGAAGTATGGATTCATACAGAGTGCCACCCCCACACTGGTGACATGAATCTGGTGTTCTTCCGCTGTTGGGGTCGTTTTGTGGTGGTAGCACACACAATACACTTTTTCTGGGAATTCTTCTTCTTTGGGGTAAGTGGTATTGGAAGCAGGTAGTGACGGTTAGGGATGATTCGGTCTGGAACTTCCCCCACTGGCTGTGGTTGTGGGACAAGTTGCTGTTGAGGGGCAGGTACAGGTGTGGTACCATACTTTCTTGTTATCTGTTTTACAACATTCAGGGAGAATTCTGCAAAACGTTATTTTTCCAGTCTTTATTTCATACATATTGAATGCATTGAGCACTGCCATGTCTACAAGGTGAAAAAAACAGTTTTATACAGCACTTGTGACTCATGCGCACACAGTCAATGAACCCTATCATCATGTCACACTTGTCAACTAGTCGCATATTGTTCGTGTAGTCCACAACAGCAGCTGGCTTTACAATGTGTTCATTGGACTCCCTGTTCACTTTGTCTGTACCATCTTGTTTCTGTGGATGGTTGACAGCAATGTCACATTCCATTTGTCATGCCACGTCAGTGCCATGATGTCATTAGCATGAAACACTTGCACTGCACCTTCAACACTGTCTCTACTGAACCTTGGCATATGTTTTCTATTCCTTCTCACTGTTCCGCATATATCAGTATTGTTCACACATAGGAAATCAGCGAGCACAGAGCTTGTATACCAGTTGTCTCTGTACAATGTATGGCCCTTGCCAAGTTATGGCTCCATCATCCTGCGAACAACATCACCGGAAATGCCCAACATCCGTCTGTCATCATCAAGTGTTTTTTTCCTGGTGTATACAATAACATCCAACACAAGACCACTCTCATAGTCACACATAACGAAGTTTTATACCAAAGTGATTACGTTTGCTCAGTATATATTACTTAAATGACAGGTGTCCCTTGAACAGAATCAAGGACTCATCAACAACAATGTTCTTGAAGGGATAAAAGTATGCACTGAATTTCTGCTTCAAATACATAAACAATTCCCGGATTTTGTATAGGTCATTTCTGTTTGGCGTATTCCTGTCTGAGAAGTGCAACATTCATAGCAACAGAGTGAATCTGTTGCAGGGAAGGAGGTCACGGAAACTGGAGTACTGATGAAGTAGTCTGTGGACCAGTAGTTAGATATATTGCTCTTATAGGTATGTGGCATAAGCATGACAGTGGCAAAGAATAAATACATTTCAGCCATTGTTGTGTCTTTCCGTCTGTGCAACCGTGACGATTCTCCAACGTCTGCTGTGTTGTCCATGACCTATCGGTAATAATTGTTTGTTTGGGTCACTATCAAGTTCATTATAGGCTCGTCAAAGTATAACTGGAAAAAGTCTAACTCTGTAGACTCATTCGTTAGGGGACATTCTGGCTGGATGCCACTACCACTTGCATCAAAATCACAAGGCTGTGGCATGAATATACTTTGTGTCCAGTTCCACTCATGATCACAGGGTGCAGGGTGGACCTGTGGCATGGGGCAAGGGGGAGCAGGAGGGACAGGAATGGAGGCAGCACATGGTTGAGGGGGTGCCGGGCAGTCCTTTTCTGTCTACTCACCATGCCATGTGGTCTAGGTACCATGCCACCCACCACTACTACCTCCATCCCAGCATATTCACCTTCATGATCACTATCACTATCAGTGGCCGGGGTTTTGGATCGTGACCTGCCACGACCCGTGGGGACTGCATGTGGCACACTGCCTGAACGTAGAAGCCGCCGCCTAAAAGTACGCTTAACTGGTGAATAATGAACTTCACTATCACTAAACGAATCCTCAAATGGCAAAAAATCAATCTCATTGTCACTTACATCACTTTCACTATCACTAAAACACTTGAAAAATGATAGTTTCCTCTTGCGAAGTTGCCTATAGGTAACACTCGCCACTCCAGAGGTGCTTGGCCCAGGGTCTGGTGCGGCCACCCCAGAGGTGATGGGCTGAAGGTCATCTGGGTTATCGTCGATATTTTCACTAATTCCTTGAATATTAGTGGCCCCATTGGTGTCAAATCCACTAAACTCACATTCTATATCACTTTCCTCGAATAGCAGTGTATTAATACGATGAGGTGCGAGTAAATCATGAGGCTGTGCCATGATGTTGAACCAAGATGAAGCTGAATGTAACTGGTCCTACCATGCAGTACCCAGGCATCCCTGATTTTTTTCATATGGTGCACACTGAGTGTGCAGACCTATTCTCTCATGTCTAGGCGACTCAGGCCTATTGTGCCAATTTTGAAAGAATGAAAAAGGAAATGTATATATACGTTTGGGGTGCTAGCGGTAAGAACTTGTATATACATTTGGACCATTTATGGGTTAAAGAACTTGAAGGCATGACAGCTTATCTTGATGATATAGTATTAGCTTCCAATACATGGAATCCACACCTTTCCCAACATAAAACTCTTTTGAGAGGTTCAGAAACTTTAAAATTACCCAGTACCTCATAATAAAAAGTCCCTACAGATTTTTGGGAATGATAGTTTCTACAGGCACTTTTGTAGGAACTTTGCAGATGCAGTACCCCCCTAACCTGATTTACCAGTCATAAAAGCAAATTTTGTTGGATCCCAGATTGCCAAGAGGCATTTAATTGTGCTAAACGAATCTTGTGTACTGCACCCATTCTGCTGTTTCCCGATTTTTCTAAACCTTTTGTGTTACGGGTTGACATTTGTGAGTCAGAGGTCATGAGAGTATTACTGCAAATGTCCGAGGAGGAATGTTTGCAGCCTGTGGCGTATCACTCATTCAAGTGTCAGGCCCATCAATGGGCCTATCTGGCCATTGAGTAAAAAAGCCCTAGCGCTGATACTTGTGCTGGAGCATTTTGATGTCTTCTTGGGGCAGTCATCTCAAGTGGTCACCATCTATAGTGATCACAACCCTCTCATCTATCTTAGTGCCATGAAGAATCATAATACCTGACTGATGAGGTGGAGTCTCAGGCTGCAACTCTACAATTTCTCCATTTGCCACATAGCCGGAAAAGACAATATTCTGGTGGACTATCTCATAAATAGGTTAGAATGTGTAAGGGACCATATGGGTAGTCAACTTTTTTTCTCCCTTATGGTCATAATACAAAAATGTTCGTTAATTTGACCATAAGGTTTTTATAGTGAGGGAACACTTGCTACCATCCACAAGTGTCTCGAACCAACGCTAGTCCTACTGCCTGTTGTTTTGCTCTAGGGCAGTGTTTGACCTGGAAGTCTCTTGGAATTGAACACAACCTAATGAACTGGATAGTTGAGAGGAAAGGAGGTTCCATTAGTGTTCAGTGCCGTGGCAGCACACTACCCATGGAGGGGAAGCCTAGTCCTGACTATTAGAGGGATGAGGGTGTGGCATGTTAGAGGTTGTTCGGCTTATGTTACACACCCACAAAAGCTGCCTCCCGACCAGCAAACCAAGTGCTATGGATTTAATTATCTAATAAGGTTCCCGTCTTTACATCAGTACCTTGGTTCATCGGCCAATCACAGACAAGCCCGCCAGAGCTGTGAAGGAATGCGTTTCACTTGTGACATAAGATTTGGCAGACTTGCCTGGGCTAGTGGTCAATTACAGTGCTTTGTCTGGTTTTTGCTTTCTGCCTTCTTTGACCACTGTGTTGTACACTTGTTCTTACATCATTGTACATACTGTAAATATCAGCTTGCTTGTTTGGTGAAGGAAATACAGGTCATATAACTTGTGTTTTGCTTGTTCCACTATTCATTCAGTTACAACAAGGTGTGCAGGCCATTCTACATCTGTGTTCATAATACTTTTTTACTGGCTTCAGAAATACACTAAAAAATGCATTTTTTAACAAAAATGAAAGGGGTAAAATTTTATGATTCATGACATGGAATTCTCTGCATGCATCCTAGTATATCAGTGTTATAGTTACATAATCATACAACCTTCCCTTCTGAGATCATTATCAGCAGCAGATTAACAAAATGTATCCTTATCCTGCTTTATTTTCATTACGCTTATACATGATACATTGTATTCATGGTAAAATAAATATTATAAGATTATAGTAGTAGTAGCAACAATATTAGCATTATTATAATGAAGTTTTTCTATGACTCATGGAAGATATAATTTATGCTTCAATATTTTATTAAATACACCATTTGCATAAAAAACTGAGAAAATTACCAGCATGAATCTGACTGTTGGAAACATCCAAAGAATTAATGGGTCACATATAAATACCACAACTGCCAAAAACATAGGCTCACCATGATCTGTAGCAAAACAATCAATCACATCCAAATTATCCCAGAGGGCCTGCTGGTCTTCTTTGGAGACCAGTTTTGGACGAACTTCTCCCTTTAAGCCCAGGTGTTCCAGGTCATCAGCTGTGAGGAAGAGGTGATGAGGACACACCTCACATGTCACTGCCATGCCCTGATAAAGATGTCACTCTCAGTGTACAGATAAATAATATCTTACAGAAACTTGTAAATGAGAAAATGCAGTAGTCTATAATCACAATTTATTTTCCAAGGAGATAGCTTTGCATTGCAAAGATTTCTTACATGGAAATGCTCAGTTATGTAAAGCATTTCAGCAAGACTTGAACTATGAGGGTCAATACTGACTTTAGTTGCTCAGCAGAGTTTAGCAATATTTTGTAGTTTACCATGTATAATAATGACTGAATTTTGCAAGACATTTGTGTGCAAGTTGTTAAAAACATTTTGTTTAATATTTACTTCAGTTGTTCAGTTTTTATTATGTAAAATCTAAAATATTAAATAGGATGTGCACTGGAGACAGTTATGTTTGGGCTTTGTGGGATTTTCTTTAAATGAAAGAGTTGTGGCTAATGAGTAGGATTTAGTATTTTAATGCATTTTTTTGTGAAAGATGAGTTGTGGTAAAGTTGTGTGGTGAGCCTGACTTGTACTCCCCATAAGACCTGACCATAAATATGTTGAAGAAGTTGGGATACTATATATAGTACATCAAAATCAGTCAGTCTTGCATGTATAAACAATGATGTAAATATATGCTTAAAACTGTGATATATGGAATAATACATTTTGCATAACATTATGTGAAATAACACAACAGTGTATATACAAATGAAAAGTATTTCACATGGCAATACTAAATGAAATATATTTTTTTAACACTCCAGCTGTCTCCCAGTGAGGTATGGTGACCAAGCAAACAAAACACTTTCACTGTCATTCACTCAATCACTGTCTTGCCAAAAGTGCACTGACCTTACAGTTCAGGTGACTCTCCAAACCACAACATCCTCATTCATCTTTCAGAGTGAAAGCCCTGTACCTCCCACCTCCAGGACTCAAATTCAGCTAACAGGTTTCCCTGAATCGTTTCATGTTATCTTGCAAATCATAAAAACTACTTGCCTCCATTCACTCCAATAAAAGATGGACACACAAGCATGTCCAAGGCCCTAGCACTCAAAAGCTCCTTCACTCCCTCCCTCCTACCATTCTGAGGACAATTCATACTCCTTCCATCCACCCCAGATTTATATGCTTTCCTAATCATTCTCTCTAAATGTCCAAACCACCTCAACTTCTTCTCAGCTCTCTGAACAATACTTTAGTAACTCCACACCTAATCTCAAAACTTCAATTCTCAGCATAATATTCACACAAACAACCATAGGTTACAATGTGCAGATGCATATAAAACATGTTGCTAGGTACAAAGAAAGCCACCAGCATGCCAGGGCATTTTGGGCAGACTAAACCTAATGCTGATCAACTACTTAATACTAGACATATAAAGAGTGGTAAATTTTAATTATACACTGTTTTCCTTATTACAACAGTGAGGTAGCTAATAATTTGCAGTAATCAAATTTCTCGTTGAGATGAAGTATATAAAAAAATAACAGTACAGTGGTACCCCGAGTTTCGTGCAGCTCCCAACTCAAATAATTATGTAAGTACAGTATAACCTCCACTTGTGAGGGCATCCATGTGCAAGTTTTTCCAAATATGAGCAGTCGATTTCTCAATTTTTTGCTTCCATACACGAGCGAAATTTCCATAAGCGAGCGGGCCTCAAGGGAGGTTCCTTGACGCTGGTGAGGGGCTCTTGCTCTTGATCTAGGGAATTGGATCTCATTTGTTTGTTGGACTATCTTTTTGAAACTTGGGCAATGTATGATGGAAAGATGCCTCTTAACCCTTTGACTGTTTTGGTCATATATATACATCTTACGAGCCACAGTGTTTGATGTATTAGTAAGCATAAATTCTAGCGGCTTCAAGTAGGAGAAAGCTGGTAGGCCCACATGTGAGAGAATGGGTCTCCATGGTCAGTGTGCACCATATAAAAAAAAAATCGGGGAGCCAGTGGTGCATTGTGGGAATGCCATTTCAGTAGTCCTTGTTCACCATGCCTAGCAGTAAGAAATATGTGATTCCCTGGCAAATCTGGGACTCTACTCTTCCCAAGTGATGCTCTAACACAGATGAAAGTGTCAGTGAAGATCAATTTCATGGTTTTGAGGAGTTTGTGACCAAAAGCAATGCCCAGGATACGAGAAGAATGAAGGAGAATGAGAGAGAAAATGAGAGAATGAGGGAGAGAATGAGGGAGAGAATGAGAGAGAGACAGAAAATGAGATAATGAGAATGAGAATGAGAGAAAGAGAATGAGAATGAGAGAATGAGGGACAGAAAGAGAGAATGAGGGAGAGAATGAGTGAGAAAGAGAATGAGTGAATGAGGGAGAGAAAGAGAATGAGAGAGAGAATGAGAGAGAATGAAGGAGAGAATGAGGGAGAGAATGAGTGAGAGAATGAGGGAGAAAGATAATTAGATAGTAGGATGGAGGGGAAGCCAGCATCTGACCCCATTGTTTTGACAGGCGGTAGGGGGAGTGAGTAATGAGACAATGTGTCATTTTGACAGCTGCTGACCCTGACTCAGAACAATTAGAAGTCCCCACACTCACACAACACAATTTTGCTGAAGATAATAGCAGTTATATGAAAGTATCCAGTGACTATACATGTGTATATATATTATAGAAACCAGAAGAAAGGAAGGAAGGACAAGTTGAAAGGAAGGAAGGAAAAAATTAAGGAAGAAAGGAAAGGAGGAGGGAAGGAATGTAGGAAGAAAGGTAGGAAAGGAAGGCAGGAAGGAAGGAATGATGACACACGACCATTTACTTAGGATAACTACCTAACACAACTGCCTGCTAATACTTTGAAGAAAACTGCTCAGACGAGGTGTTTTGTCTTTGCACATCAAAAAAAAAAAAAGCCCACAAAAATGCAGACACACTTGTTTTATGTGTGAGGAGTGTAAAACACCATTGTGTATGAAACCATATTTCAAAGAGTTCCACAAGTTGCAGAACTTCTAGGAACATGTCCAGTGACTGTACATTTGTATATACATTATAAAACAATAGTAATAAAAAAATTTTGTATTGTTTGTGTAAACAAGTTTTGTAAACAATATATTGATAATTATGTTTGTGCACTTATTGTGTCTGCCAACTTTACACTTCTATATCTCGGTAAGTACTGATCACAAAAAAATTTTTTGGGCTTAAAACAATCAGAAAATTAATCTTAACATTTTCATAAGAAAAAAATAATTTTTTTTTTTAAATTCTTCGACACCACGAGACACTTCAGGATTTGGGGCTGCAACAGTCAAAGGGTTAATGTACACTAAAAATGAAAGAAATCAGACGATCAATAATCGAGTTCATTTCTAAGCTATTAGCTGCCCCTTAGTGGTATTTTCGTATGGTTTTTATGGTTGTATTCTCGCTTTTTTGGTCTCATTTGATAGAATGGAAGATATATTACAGGAATAGATATGATTTTGATTGGTTTCATGATGAAAAGTACCTTGAAATTGAGCTCAAAGTAGCAGAAATGTTCGATTCTTTGGCAATGTTCAAGAGTAAACAAATGACGTCACTGTACATTCCAATATGCAGTCATGAATGGGTTAACATTATTTATATAATCATTACAATAATGCAGTAGTCTGTATAACAGTAAATCTTCCATTTTTTTGTGTGATTAAAAATTACAAATTATTTATATTGTAAGATAAGATAAGATTTCGTTCGGATTTTTAACCCCGGAGGGTTAGCCACCCAGGATAACCCAAGAAAGTCAGTGCGTCATCGAGGACTGTCTAACTTATTTCCATTGGGGTCCTTAATCTTGTCCCCCAGGATGCGACCCACACCAGTCGACTGACACCCAGGTACCTATTTGCTGCTAGGTGAACAGGACAACAGGTGTAAGGAAACGTGTCGAAATGTTTCCACCTGCCGGGAATCGAACCCGGGCCCTCCGTGTGTGAAGCGGAAGCTCTAGCCACCAGGCCACCTAGGTAGTAGGTTGGTAGACAGCAACCGCCCAGGGAGGTACTACCGTCCTGCCAAGTGAGTGTAACACGAAAGCCTGTAATTGTTTTACATGATGGTAGGATTGCTGGTGTCCTTTTTTCTGTCTCATGAACATGCAAAATTTCAGGTACGTCTTGCTACTTCTACTTACACTCAGGTCACACTACACATACATGTACAAGCGTATATATACATACCCCTCTGGGTTTTCTTCGATTTTCTTTCTAGTTCTTGTTCTTGTTTATTTCCTCTTATCTCCATGGGGAAGTGGAACAGAATTCTTCCTCCGTAAGCCATGCGTGTTGTAAGAGGCGACTAAAATGCCGGGAGCAAGGGGCTAGTAACCCCTTCTCCTGTATATATTACTAAATTTGAAAGGAGAAACTTTGGTTTTTTTCTTTTGGGCCACCCTGCCTCGGTGGGATACGGCCGGTGTGTTGAAAGAAGAATAATAATAATAATACATATAATAATAATAATATAATTGTTATACATGTATGTATAATAATAATGTACTAAACTATATATGTATACTATATAATAATAATTATAATAATAGATGCTTCAAAAGGCCATCACTAGATGGCAGTGTTTACCACAATAAAGCAGCAGCGGTTGTAGCTGCCTCCACTTGTTTATTACTTAACATCATCTTATTCATTCTAGTGTATATATACGTATATATATCAGGTTTCTATGTTATTTATATTGTTTATTATGTTATATTAGATGAATTGTGAGAGATAAATAAGCCGAAGAGTTGATATTAGGGAAATTATTGAAGTATTTTATCTTGCCTCCTGAGAGCCGAAACGAATTAATTGTATTTCAATTAATTTAAACGAGGAAAATTGACTCTGCAAACAAGCAAATCCAGATGCAAGGTCATGGAATGGATTAAACTCATGAGTGGAGGTTCCGCTGTATATTGTTGTAAGTGCTTATGTAAGTGTATTTTTGAGGGTCTGAAACAGACTAATCTAATTTACATTATTCTTTATGGGAACAAATTTGTTCAGTAACGGCACTCAAACAGCCTTCTGGAATGAATTATGGCCGAAACTTGGGGTATTACAATTTAGCACAAATAACAATAATGAAATAGAAACAATTTTAAGATTGAAATAACGTTTAATTAACCCTTTCAGGGTCAAGAGGCCCTCTCCTAAACTTGTTCTCAGGGTCAAAAATTTTTTGGAAAAAAAAAAAAAATTATTTTTTCTTATGAAATGAGAGAGAAACTTTTCCTGATGATAATGACACCAAAAGTATGAAATTTGATGAAAAACTTATGGAATTATGCTCTCACGAAGTTAGTGGTCCCGACGATGTTTACGCATCTGCAATTTCGCCCACTTTGAGTCCTATTTTCGGCTAATTCCAGTGTACTTAGTCAACAAAAATCATAACTATTTCGCTAGAACTCCATTTTTTCTATCGAATGAGTACAAAAAACCACCAATTTACCGATTTCAACAATCCAATAAAGTGGTCAGAAATTGGCAATTTTGCCAATCTCACATAAATTTCAAAAAATGCCAATTTCCAAATAGGGTCCAGAATAAACAAGACAGACATTCCTGGCACTAAAATAACATTTTTTCTGTTCATTAGTCATGTCCCAATGCCCCTCTTTGAATTTTTATTCTCACAAAAAAATATAGGATTTACTGTTATGCAGACTATTGCATTAGTGTACAAATGGTATAAATAATATCAGCACACTTGTGAAAGAATATTAGACTCACCAGTTGATGTGTATTGGACGCATAGCATGATTTGTTTACTTTTGAACTTTGGTAAAAATTGAACATTTCAGCTACTTTGAGCATTCTCTTTTGCTTTCTACTTTGAATTTTTATTCTCACAAAAAATAGAAGATTTACTGTTATGCAGACTACTGCATTAGTGTAGAAATGGTATAAATAATATCAGAGCACTTGTGAAAGAATATCAGACTCACCAGATGACGTATATTGGACGCTTGGCATGATTTGTTTACTTTTGAACTACGGCAAAAATCGATCATGTCGGATACTTTGGGCTCAATTTCAAGGTACTTTTCATTGCTATATTAGTTTCTTCATCTAACCACAGCAACTCCTGTACTACTATGAGACCAACTAATAGAAGAAACAGTACTAAGACCAGCAAGGCAGTACCTAGTACCTAGTAATCGACTATTCCATAAGACGACCCAGTAGGACGCCGGTGCGCCATCCACCCCCCTGACAACCCAGAGTGATGCATCAACAACAACGAGCATGGCCGACTCACCCTCAACACCTAACCAAGGTGACGCTACAACAACACCACCACCACCAACCGTGACTGACTCCCTCTCTACCTCTACTACCTTCATAGGATTTAACCCAGCTGATATGCTCCCAGGTATGACTAATGATCCTGATACACTAAAGAACTACATCAACTCCCTAACGGCAGATAACTTAAATCTTCGTGCTGAAAATACGTCTCTTCATGCAACAATAACAAACCATGAATCTAAGTTACTTCAACAGCCTTGAACAATAGCTAACATTATCTGGCATGACTGATTTTGGTAAGACCCTCCAATCAGTCATAGCCAGTCACACAGACCAAATAACTTCCATAAACACGAAGATTGATGATGCCGTCAAGGACTGGAAAATAAATATGGATACCCAAT
Organism: Cherax quadricarinatus; assembly: GCF_026875155.1. Lineage (NCBI taxonomy): Eukaryota > Metazoa > Arthropoda > Malacostraca > Decapoda > Parastacidae > Cherax > Cherax quadricarinatus. Next base: position 31,748,894 of record NC_069441.1, read on the forward strand.
TGAACAATTATTTTGCTAACCAAGATGATAAGGCAGAGCAAGATAAGTTATCTGATGCAGTAGTAATTAACACTCCACTCTTTCCCAGCAAATTAAACCATTCAAACTGCAAAGATACAACTCTGAAGATCATACTTGACCACCTACATGTTAATGTACCAGTGTCGGAAATAAAAGAATCGCGGTTACTAGGGAACCAAAGTAGAAAAATTTTTATGCTCAGATTTCACACAAGACAGGAAAAAAGTTCTAATAATTTCATCTATTAAAGCAAAAAAAGATATATACATAAACGAGTCTCACAAGAAAACGACAGAACCTCCTGTACAGAGTGAGAAAACTGAAACGTGAGAATAATGATAAAATTCACCCATGCTTTGTACGTGATGGACAAATCCTAGTAAGAAAAACAAATGTAGGCCGTGTGTACTATATTACAAATGAAAATGATCAAGCAAACTTCCTTCATGATGCAAACATTACAGAGTCCGACTGATATTAGTGACCAAATCCTTACTACATTAGTGTATGTTATTATGTCATTATTGAACTAATCCCTGTACTATCGCCTCCTAGATAGTATTTTACCACTTCATTATCCCAGGTGTCCCACACAGTTCTGTGTGTGACCCAATTTATCGTATCTTCCCTGATTTCCAATTCACAAATTATTTGTTAATAAGATACTTACTCTTTAATAATATCTGTATTACCTTTTTCTTTCCTACTTAAGCACTGTTAAAATTCTCTTATAATCATACCTTTTTTTTCCCTTTTCTCCCAAACTACAAATAACAAACTACTAGCTAGTATCAACTACCTCAAATAATATTCCTATAGTGATATTAATTGCTCAAACTTTATGCTATAAGGCAAATCCTACTCTTAGATTACTCTTCATATCTTAGTGACTATATTGTGTGTGCAATTAGTGTATATTCCAATTACATTATTGTTCAAGTTCCAAAACTTTCTTTTGCTAGCTACTACCAACTACCTAATATTATTTTTAATTTTTATAGTACAGTAAATTCCTCAACTTATTATATATTACACATCAGATCTTACTCCCAAATCAATATTATATCATAGTGACTATCTGTCAATTTAACTTTGTTTACCATTACTTAATTTAGTCCCTTATATACAGTGGACCCCCGGTTAACGATATTTTTTCATTCCAGAAGTATGTTCAGGTGCCAGTACTGACCGAATTTGTTCCCATAAGGAATATTGTGAAGTAGGTTTGTCCATTTCAGACCCCCAAACATACACGTACAAACGCACTTACATAAATACACTTACATAATTGGTCGCATTGGGAGGTGATCGTTAAGCACTGGTCCACTGTATTTTCTCCCTTATTTTAGCTTTATATAAATACCTTACTTCATATATTCACAATTGTTAAAATAATCAAGGTGCTATTCTCAGGTGCTAAAGTGTAATAAGTTCACTATTTTGCCATTATATTCCCAAGCTCATTTATTTGATTACCACTATTTGTTCACCACAAATTATTTTAGTCCCTTTATATTGTCTCCTTTATTTTAGCTTTAAAGAACTACCTTAGCTCATATTTTTACATTTGTTAAAATAATTCAGGTGCTATTTTATAGCTTTAGAATATTTACTTTGTCTTATACTTAATTCTAACTATAGATTCACTGTAAATCTTATGATTACAAGCATTGATCCTGATACCAACCTCTTATTGAATGACTTAAATGAATCAAACAGTAACTGTAATTACTACACAACAGAACAATCAAAGGCACTTCTCAGAGCCAACAACAACATAACTGTCTTTAACTACAATATCAGATCTTTAAGCAAACATTACAATGACCTCACAGCATTACTAAATTCCCTGCATGCCAATATGTCCATCGTTACTCTCACCGAAACCTGGCTAAAGCCTGATACTACAAATGTCTATGTCATTCCTGGTTACACAGCCATACACAACTGTAGGCCAGATCAACAAGGGGGTGACACAGCGATATACTACTCAGACCAGCTAGAATGTATCACTAATACTTGCACAAGGGATGAACATGGGGAATATATAATAGCTAAATTAAAATCCAAATACCTACAGAAACCTCTCACAGTGATAAACATCTACCGAGTACCAAAGTCTAACATTAGCCATTTTAGTGAAAACCTAGGAAGTATGATAACTGATGCACGCATGAACAAAGATCACTTACTACTCTCAGGTGATTTCAATATAAATCTCCTGCAAGACCAGGACCCACACGTTACTGAATTCACAAACACAATGAGTAACTGCATGTTGCTACCAACAGTAACAAAACCAACACAAGTTACAGAGACTAGTGTTTCCCTACTAGACCACATCTGGACCAACACTATATCCTCTTTAAAATCAGGCATAATCACAGATAATACCACAGACCACTACCCTACCTTCCTCATAACAAATCTTGGCAAATTACCCCAAGACACTACCAAAGTCACTTTCAGACTTCACAATGAGGCAGCCATTAATAACTTTACAGCAGCAGTGACAAACATTGACTGGCACACTGAGCTAGAAATCTATACAGATATTGATGAATGTATTAATAATTTTCTAAAAAAGACCCAATACCTCTATAACAAGCACTGCCCTAAAAAAACTAAACAGATGACAGCTAAGAGACTGAACAGTCCCTGGCTAACACCCAGCATCCTCAAATCCATAAATACAAAGCACCTATATGAAAAACAGTACAGAATGGGTCACATAACCAGAGCCCAAACAAAACATTACTCGTCAGTCCTAACCAGCCTGATAAGAAGGGCTAAAAAATTGTATTATGAGAACAGATTATCCAACTTATGAGGTGATATAAAAAAGACCTGGAAAACCCTATCAAAAATTCTAGGAACAAAAAAGATATCAAGAAATAGCAAAATTAAATTAACAAAATAAGATGAACCCCAGATGAACCCCAACTCCCACCATCTGAAACAGCAAACAGACTCAATGATTTCTTCTCCACTATAGGAAAAAACCTTGCGACAGTGTTGAGACTTAAATACTGTCCTTCCAATAGTATACTGTCCAGTATCCTGTCGGAAGAACAGTATACTGTCGGAAGGACAGTATTTAAGTCTTAACACTGTCGCTTGATCTTCAGTTAGTTCCAGACTTTGGAACAGAACTTCTCTAGGCTGAGGGACTGACAACCTCAAATCTACGACTTCAAGCGTGATGGATTGATTACATCGTCTTCACATCTCTACTGCTCCTGCCTACTTTCTGTACTTGACTGAAGAAGCCTACTGCGTTGGCGAAACGTTTCGGAATAAAGTTGCCTAAATGTTGCCTATGTGTCTTTTCTACCAACCTGTCGGTATTGTATACCATTTGATAAAGAGATCTGTTATGGGGCTATAGGACCCAACATGTATTTATAAGCAGAAGTTACTCTGGAATACCTAATTATATTGAATTGATGGGGACTTAGCTCTAAATGTCATAAGGACTGATCACCCTTAGGACTGAGAGGCAGCTGGGTCAAGCCTTTTTTTCTCAATATAATAGGTTATACTATAGACACACAAACACACAATTTAAATAAGTAGTTTATAAAGTTGTATTTCTTTTTGTAAAAGTAAAATTAAGGTGTGGTAGAATTGTGGTAACTGGAGAATTGTCCTTGGCAACAGTCTTTTGTTTTTGGTGGGTGTGGGAGGAGCTTAGCTAGGCTCCCCCCTCTCTCTCTCCCCCCCTCTCTCTCTCCCCCCCTCTCTCTCTCCCCCCCTCTCTCCTCTCCCCCCCTCTCCTCTCTCTCCCCCCCTCTCTCTCTCCCCCCTCTCTCTCTCCCCCCTCTCTCTCTCCCCCCCTCTCTCTCTCCCCCCCTCTCTCTCTCCCCCCCTCTCTCTCTCTCCCCCCCTCTCTCTCTCCTCCCCCCCTCTCTCTCCCCCCCTCTCTCTCCCCCCAACAGCTATGGAGTGTGTAGATCTTTGTTTTGAAAATGTGAGGCTGCAATTGTATATTCTGTACATATCTATTGAGAATACAGTTATATTTTTATAGTAGTAGTTTACATAACTTGTGAAGAAGGCTGGTGAAAGGATATCAGAGACACTCAGGATGATCAGCCATAATGTAAGTATTACCCCTAGACAGATAAGGCCATTAAGTAAAAAGCTACCCCCACACTAGAACATGTAGTGAGAACCTTACTATCTAAGTAATAAGGGACAAACCAACGTAACATGGGAGCTTGACCGGGAGAGTTATTTGACTGCTAAAATAACTCAAAACATTCTTTGAACTATATGTACTGGTATGGGGTAATAACAGTTGCATGTTTCTGACAGAAGATTTACCAAGGTGGTGTCAGTGGAAGTGTTGTTTTCATATTAGTTTACAGGTTGTTTTTCTCCTAAGGTGGGAGAAAGGTTGAGTAACACATTTTTGTTGTGGTTATGGTAAGTGCTATGTGCATAGTTTACATTCAATTTGTGTTATTTTATGTGCCTGTGGGAAAACTTTGTCCACTGATACTGTAAGAGGGAGGCAAGTGTTTCAAGATAAAAACTATGTCAGAAGATGAGTCTTTAAACTTTTTAGGCTTCAGGGAAGAAGGTAATAATTCATCAGTAAACATGCCTGTTAACAGTGAAGATGAGGGATCACCTACTCCAGGTGATATGGAAATGGAGAGAATGAGACTTAAATTAGCTGTACTAGAGGCTCAGATGAACTTAATGAAAGCTAAGGAGGAAGAACGTCAAAGGTTAGGAGGCTCAGAACAAGAGCCTGAGCAGTACTTTAACATAACTAAAGCTGCAAATTTTGTCCCTGAGTTTACGGAGAGTGACCCAGATAGATATTTTTCTTTTTTTTTTTGAGAAGACTGCTCTGGAGCAAGGATGGCCCAAACAGAAGTGGGCTACCCTAGTTCGCACACAACTTGTGGGTAAAGGATTCCAGAGAGTAGAGACTCTGGAGGGGCAAAATTTTTCTAATTATGATAAGATTAAAGAGGAAGTATTGCTTGCCTACCAAATGATACCTGAGAAATATAGACAAAAGTTCAGGAATCAAAAATTTCAGGATGGGCAGACCTTAACTGAGTTTGGGAATGAGAAACTGTTCCTTTTTAAGAAATAGGTTTGTTCCAAAGGAGTTAATAAAGACTATAACAAATTAGTAGATCTGATGGTTCATGAGGAATTGTACAATACAATCCCTGTTGACCTCAGAGAATATTTGGAGGACAAAAACCCAGATAATCTTTCAGAAGCACTGGATCTAGGTGACCGATTCTTGGCTCGCAGGGAATTGGTAAGTAAAAACAGTCATGCTGCTTCTGAAAATTTCCCCACTCATTCTAAACCTTATTCCAAGTCCTATGGTCATAAAGGTAAGTGGGACAAGAATTTTCAGGGACAAATGAAGGCTGGGGTGCCCTCTAAAATAGAAGGAAAAGGTAAGTCAGCTGCAGCTCAGTTCTGGTCTCCGTATTACAAAATGGACATAAATTCGTTAGAAAACATTCAGCGTAGGATGACTAAATTAATACATAGCATTAGAAATCTTCCTTATGAAGAAAGATTGAAGACTCTTAAGTTACATTCACTTGCTAGACGAAGAATGAGGGGAGACCTGATCGAAGTGTATAAGTGGAAGATAGGCATTAATAAAGGGGATATTAATAAGGTCTTGAGGATGTCTCTCCAAGAGAGAACCCACAGTAATGGATTTAAATTAGATAAGTTTAGATTTAGAAAGGACATAGGAAAGTATTGGTTTGGAAACAGGGTAGTTGATGAGTGGAACAGTCTACCTAGTTGGGTTATTGAGGCTGGGACTTTGGGTAGTTTCAAATCTAGGTTGGATAAGTACATGAGTGGGAGGGGTTGGATTTGAGTGGGACTTTCACATCAGAGCTTATTTCTTGGGTGGCATTGAAAATTGGGTTGGGCAAATGTTTTGTTAGTGGGATGAATTGTGAAGGACCTGCCTAGTATGGGCCAGCAGGCCTCCTGCAGTGTTCCTCCTTTCTTATGTTCTAAGTTTACCTAGACAATCAGATAATGTTTCAGGTCCTCGAGTAAACAGTACCAGTCCTACACCAAATAGTAAAAATACCTTTAAGAGTTTAAAATATGAAAGTGGAATGCGTATGTCTGAGTTGGAAAGGCTATATAACAAACTCCATTCAACCATCACTACTATCTTGGTGAACAGAAAGGCAATCATGGAAGCTGTTGTTGCGAAAGGTGCAAGTATGTTTTCAAAACGGAGATCGCAAATAATTGAAGAGGTGGAGACACTGTTGTTGGTGTGGATAAATGAAAAACAATTATTAGGAGATAGTGTTTCTCATCAATAATATGTGAAAAGGCAAGGCAGCTGCATGATGATCTCATTAAGAAAATGCCTCAAAATAGTGATGATATTGATGAATTTAAGGCCAGCAAAGGCTAGTCTGAGAGATTTAAGAATCGTAGTGGCATACACAGTGTGGTAAGGCACGGTGAGGCTGCCAGTTCAGACAAAGAAGCGGCTGAAAAATATGTGCAGGACTTTAAGGAGTACATAGACACTGAAAACTTAAAACCTGAACAAGTTTAATTGTGACGAAACAGGCCTGTTTTGGAAGAAAATACCAAACAGGACCTACATTACCCAGGAGGAAAAGGCACTCCCAGGACATAAGCCTATGAAAGACAGGCTGACATTAAGGTTGTGTAGTAATGCTAGTGGTGATTGCAAAGTGAAGCCTTTATTGGTGTATCACTCAAACACCCAGTGATGTCAAGAAAAACAATATCGTCAAGGGTAATTTGCGTGTGCTGTGGAGATCAAACACTAAGGCATGGGTCACTAGGGAAATTTTCATGGACTGGTTTTATGGTGTGTTTGGCCCCCACTGAAAAATTACCTCCTGGAAAAGAAATTGTCAACTGCCTCCTGGTAATGGACAATGCTCCTGCTCATCCTCACGACTTGCAAGAGATAATTGCAGGGGAGTTTAGCTTCATTAAAGTGAAGTTTTTGCCTCCTAATACAACTCTTCTCCTCCAGTCCATGGACCAGCAGGTCATTTCCAACTTCAAAAACTCTACACAAAAGCAGTGTTTCAAAAGTGCTTTGAAGTGACCCCAGACACTGAATTGGTCCTAAGAGTGTTTTGGAAAGATCACTTCAATATCCTCAGTTGCATAAACCATATAGGTAAGGCTTGGGAGGGAGTGACTTGCAGGACTTCAAACTCTGCTTGGAGGAAACTGTGGCCACAATGTGTACAAGAGAGGGATTTTGAAAGGTTTGGTGCTGACCCTCAAGAGCCTATGCCAGTTGTGGAAGCTATTGTATCATTGGGGAAGTCCATGGGGTTGGAGGTTTGTGGCAAGGATGTGGAAGAGTAGGTGCAGAACGACGATGAGGAACTAACCACTGCAGACCTGCAGGAGCTTGAGGTGCAAGAGCAACAGATCACAGCTCAGGAATGTGCTTCAGAGCAGGAGGAAGAGAGACAGAGGAAGTTGCCTTCATCAAGGATTAAGGAAATATGTGCAATGTTTACAAAGGTGCATGCATTTATGGGTGAATTTTATCCTGTCACAGCTGTTGAAAGCCATATTGGCAACATGTACAATGACATTCTTGTGTCCCATTTTAGGGAAATCCTAAGGGCACATGAGAAACAGAGCTCTCTGGACAGATATTTTGTGCGACAGGGGTCCAGTGACTCAAGCTGGTCCTAGTGGCATTAAAAAACCAAGAAGGGAGGTAACCCCACCAAAGGATTTGGTACCTGAAGTCTTTATGGAAGGGGATTCCCCTTCCAAACAATAGAAAACCTGAATCTCCCCTGCTGCTGGCACATCACTCATCAACAACTCCACAATGAAGGTAAGTGGCATTTAATTATTGTTTATTTTGCATGTATCATTCGTTTCTGTGTAGGGAAATGTATATTTCATGTAAAAAAATTATTTTAATGCTTTTGGGTGTCTGGAATGGATTAATTCTATTTCCATTATTTCTCATGGGGAAAATTAATTTGACTAACGGCTAATTCAACTAAAGGCTAGCTCTCTGGAATGGATTAAAGCTGTTGGTTGAGGGTCCACTGTATGTCGATGGTAATAATATGACTCTGGGCCACATTAGGTGTATGTATGTAGCCCAGGCTACCTACTGGCTACCTACCTCCACTGGCTACTTACATCTACTGGCTACTTAGTAAGTTTATCCAGGTATACACAAATATAGTTACATACATAGAACACTAAACTCGAATATAAACCCTCCCCTCAAACTTCTCCTTACCAACCTCGACAGAAGACATGACCATAACACAAGGTACAGATCACTCTTTGATGTTCCCCGTGCCTATCTCACACTATGTAAAAACTCAATTCACATAAAAGGCCCAAAAATCTGGAATTCATTGCCTTGGAATATAAAAGAAATACTGTCTGTTTATCAATTCAAGACTTCTTAAAAACCACTTACTCAACCACAACTAAATAAATACTGAATAACTGAATCTCATAAATGTACAACCTGTGACCCTATCAAACTGTTTTTTTTAACTACATTACCTAATAGAATACTCCATTCTCTTGAATGCTCAGTAACTCATCTAATGACCATATGACCTGTTTCTGTACTACAAATCATTGATTTTGCTCAATCTGATTTGATTATATTATACATTGTTATGCTACAAATTTGTACAACTTTAATGCTTCTAATTTGAAATACTCATTTGTACTTCATGTTGTACAGTGGACCCCTGATTCGCAATGCCATCGGTATCCGATAAATCCGGTATGCGATACATCCTAAAGCAAAAATTTTGCCTCGGTTTCCGTTAAAAAACCCGGTACGTATATGATTCATCCGAGACGTGTCCACGTGTGTGCCAGTGTTTAGAAGCCAGCCAGTGTGCTCGCATCTATGGATACATTTGGTATATTCCACATTATAACTGTTTTTGGTGCTTGTTTCTGCAAAATAAGTCACCATGGGCCCCAAGAAAGCTTCTAGTGCCAACCCTTCGAGAAAAAGGGTGCTAATGACTATCAAAATGAAGAAAGAGATAATTGCAAAGTATGAAAGTGGAGTGCGTGTGTCGGAGCTGGCCAGGTTGTATACAAAACCCCAATCAACCATCTTTACTATAGTGACCAGGAAAACGACAATCAAGGAAGCTGTTGTTGCAAAAGGTGCAACTGTGATTACAAAACAGCAACCGCAAGTGTTAGAAGATGTTGAGAGACTGTTATTGGTGTGGATAAGTGAAAAACAGATAGCAGGAGATAGCATTTCTCAAGCGATCATTTGTGAAAAGGCTAGGCAGTTGCATGACAATTTGGTAAAGAAATTTCCTGCAACTAGTGGTGATGTGAGTGAATTTAAGGCCAGCAAAGGTTGGTTTGAAAGATTTAAGAATCGTAGTGGCATACATAGTGTGATTAGGCATGGTGAGGCTGCCAGTGACTCTCAAGCTGGTCCTAGTGGCATTAAAAGAAGAAGGGAAGTAACCCCAGAAAAGGACTTGCTACCTCAAGTCCTATTGGAAGATTCCCTTTCTAAACATAACTTTGACACTCTCCCCTCCTCCCATCCCATCAATCATCACCAGATCATCATTAAAGGTAAGTGTCATGTATTCTATTGTTAGTAGAGTACATACTACAAACTGTGCATGTCTTCTTCAGTTTGTGTGCATTAAACTTAATATTTCATGTGGCAAAAGTTTTTTTTTTCATACTTTTGGGTGTCTTGCATGTATTAATTTGATTTCCATTATTTCTTATGGGGAAAATTTATTCGCTTTCTGATATTTTTGGTTTACGATGAGCTCTCAGGAATGGATTAATATCGCGAACCGGGGGTCCACTGTAATGTGTTTACTGTAATTTTTACCACTGAATATATCATTGCTCATAATGCTCTGCATACAAAGGGCTTTCGGCATGTACACCTAATCACTATATCTCTTTGTACAACTATGTATCATGTCCAAATAAAAATAAATAAATAAATAAATACATAGCAGCATATGAGTAGAGAACCTAGGATAACCCAAAGAAGTCAGAGTGACTTCCTACAAAAAAGTGCCACTCATCTCTCTCTCATCCCCAGACAGCTTATAAATTTAAAACTTTGCTAAAAAATCATCTTATCTCACAATATTAACCAAATCAACCAAACATCTGCTAACTAGTTTTATCATGTGACCTCAAGGCTCTTAATTATGCCAATCCATAAAATCATTTTGTTTCCCAATATTAACCAAATCTGCCGAAACATCTGTCACATCTTATCATGTGACCTCCTGGCTTTTAATTCTGCCATTCCATAAAATATTACCACCTACACCATTACTTGTAAGTTAGACTTTGTACTAAGTTTAAATAAGATTGTATTAAGTTCAAATAAGATTGTGAAACAGCCAACCACTATTCCATGTTTAGTTTTAAGTATAATTACTATGTACTATTATCTTATCTAGTTTTAATTAGTTACTATGTATTAGGATTAGTCTGCCCAAAATGCCTTGGCATGATAGTGGCTATCTCTGCACTTAGCAAATTAAAATTGTAATTACACATTGTAACCTTTACAAAGAAATAAACTATTTATTTATTTATTTATTTACATTAAGACTACAAATATTTTAAGGTAATTAATGAATGTGGAAGAGTTGGTGGATGACCACAGGGAAGAGCTAACCACTGAAGAGCTGCAACACTATAGTTAATCTTTAAAAAATTTATTTTTTGCTAATATTTTTGGGTGTCCTAGGTAGTAGGTTGGTAAACAGCAACCGCCCAGGGAGGTACTACCGTCCTGCCAAGTGAGTATACAATGGAAACCTGTAATTGTTTTACATGATGGTAAGATTGCTGGTGTCTTTTGTCTGTCTCAAAAACATGCAAGATTTCAGGTATGACTTGCTATTTCTACTTAGGTCACACTACACATACATGTACAAGCATATAGTATACAGGTCTCCCTCAACATTCGCGAGGGTTAGGGGATCAAGATCCTCGCCAATGTTGAAAAACCGTGAATGTTTGGTGCCCCAATATATTGTAGGGAAATATAATACAATACTGCTTCCTTAACTTGTTGAACTGTGAACAATCATAAAATACACGAAAATGTCGTAAATTGTACTAAATATATACATGTTATGCTTTAATAACATGTATGTTATTAAATACTACAGACTCCACCAATGCCTCCACCACTGCAAGTCCCTACTACCCTCCCTCCGACCCCAGCAACTGGCAGCCAGCCCTCCCACCACTCAGTGTAGCGAGTGTTTTGTTTGTTCATTATTTGCTATTAAACTACAGTATAAATAATGTAAACCCATTCATGACTGCATATTGGAATGGCTATTCAGACAGGTATTAGACGGTGACATCATGTGTTTACTTTTGAACACAGCAAAGAATTGAACATTTCTGCTACTAATAATAACAATAGTAATAATAATAATAATAATAATAATAATAATAATAATAATAATAATAATAATTAATAATAAATAATAATAATACGATATAATTGAAGAAGGAAATTGTACAAAAATATGAGGGAGTGGTTGACACATCGTCAGTGTGGCTTTGTTTATGCTGGAGTGAGCATTAGTCTCCCTGCTCTTCCAAACATTTCACAATAATTCAGCGGTTGAGGCAGTGGTATTTAATAACATATATGTTGTAAATAATAATAGTACATATTATTAATAACATGTATTATTATTATTAATAACATGTACGTTATTAAATACCACTGCCTCAATCGCTGCCTCAACAGCTGCCTCACCCACTGCCTCAATCACTACCTCAACAGCTGCCTCACCCACTGCCTCAATTGCTGCCTCAACAGCTGCCTCAATCCCTGCCTCAACCACCGCCTCAACCACCGCCTCAACCACCGCCTCATAACCACCGCCTCACCGACCCCTCTACACCACCGCCTCTACCACGCCTCTACCACCGCCTCTACACCTCACCGCCTCTACCACCGCCTCTACCACCGCCTCTACCACCGCCCTCACCACCGCCTCTACCACCGCCTCTACCACCGCCTCTAACTCTCACCGCCTCTACCACCGCCTCTACCACCGCCTCTACCACCGCCTCTACACCGCTCTACACCGCTCTACCACCGCCTACCTCTACCACCGCCTCTACCACCGCCTCTACCACCCGCCTTCTACCACCGCCTCTACCACCGCCTCTACCACCGCCTCTACCACCGCCTCTACCACCGCCTCTACCACCGCCTCTACCACCGCCTCTACCACCGCCTCTAACCCACCGCCTCTACCACCGCCTCTACCACCGCCTCTACCACCGCCTCTACCACCGCCTCTACCACCGCCTCTACCACCGCCTCTACCACCGCCTCTAACGCTCTACCAGCCTCTACCACCGCCTCTACCACCGCCTCTACCACCGCCTCTACCACCGCCTCTACCACCGCCTCTACCCCTACCACGCCTCTCTACCACCAGCCTCTACCACCGCCTCTACCACCGCCTCTACCCCCACCGCCTCTACCACCGCCTCTACACGCCTTACCCGCCTCTACCACCCGCCTCTACCACCGCCTCTACCACCGCCTCTACCACCGCCTCTACCACCGCCTCTACCACCGCCTCTACACCGCCTCTACTACACCGCCTACCACCGCTCTACCACCGCCTCTACCACCGCCTCTACCACCGCCTCTACCACCGCCTCTACCACCGCCTCTACCACCGCCTCTACCACCGCCTCTACCACCGCCTCTACCACCGCCTCTACCACCGCCTCTACCACCGCCTCTACCACCGCCTCTACCACCGCCTCTACCACCGCCTCTACCACCGCCTCTACCACCGCCTCTACCACTGCCTCTACCACCGCCTCTACCACCGCCTCTACCACTCCAGTCGCACTCAATCTACAAGCACCAAACACAATGAATTATTGTGAAATGTTTGGAAGAGCAGGGAGACTAATGTTCACTCCAGCATAAACAATGCCACACTGACGATGTGTCAACCACTCCCTCGTATTTTTGTACAACTTCCGTCTTCAATTATATCGTATTTTTTTTTTATTATTATTATATTATTATTATTACTATTGTTATTATTAGCAGTAGCAGAAATGTTCGATTCTTTGCTGTGTTCAAAAGTAAACACATGATGTCACCTTCCAAAACCTGTCTGAATAGCCATTCCAATATGCAGTCATGGATGGGTTTACATTATTTATACTGTAGTTTAATAGCAAATAATGAACAAACAAAACACTCACCACACTGAGTGGTGGGAGGGCTGGCTGCCAGTTGCGGGGGTCGGAGGGAGGGTAGTAGGGACTCGCAGGTGGCGGGAAACTTGAATATGATTTGGTGGCTGGGAATTTGGCGGTTGGGAATTCGCGAATGTGTGAAGCCCGCGAAAACTGAAAACGTGAATGTTGAGGGAGACCTGTATACACACCCCTCTGGTATTCTTCTATTTTCTTTCTAGTTCTTGTTTGTTTCCTCTTATCTACATGGGGAAGTGGAACAGAATTCTTCCTCCGTAAGCCATGCGTGTTGTAAGAGGCAACTAAAATGCCAGGAGCAAGGGGCTAGTAACCCCTTCTCCTGTATAAATTACTAAATTTAAAAGAGAAACTTTAATTTTTTTGGGGGGGGCCACCCTGCCTTGGTGGGATATGGCCGGTGTGTTGAAAGAAAGATTTTTGGGTGTCTGGAATGGGATTAACTGTATTTACATTATTTCTTATGGGAAATATCGATTCAGTTTTCGCACGTTTTAGTTTTAGAATGACCTTCTGGAACGGATTAACTTCGAAAACCTGGGTTCCACTGTATATGAAACTCCTTGAAGCATGGTGTAAGATGAATGTCACTCCACTGCAGTGGAGGGACACTCAGGGAGTGACATCTGATGATCATGCACTGCCTTGGATTTATTTTTCACTGTTAGTAATAAACATGTCTGTATCTGTTTGGAATGGTCTTGATAAAAGGCTGAAGGATTGAACACATCATCTCTAGGTTGAGGTACTGATTACCTGGAGTTTACCTGGAGAGAGTTCCGGGGGTCAATGCCCCCGCGGCCCGGTCTGTGACCAGGCCTCCTGGTGGATCAGAGCCTGATCAACCAGGCTGTTGCTGCTGGCTGCACGCAAACCAACGTACGAGCCACAGCCAGGCTGATCAGGAACTGACTTTAGGTGCTTGTCCAGTGCCAGCTTGAAGACTGCCAGGGGTCTGTTGGTAATCCCCTTTGTGTGTGCTGGGAGGCAGTTGAACAGTCTCGGGCCCCTGACACTTACTGTATGGTCTCTTAACGTGCTAGTGACACCCCTGCTTTTCATTGGGGGGATGGTGCATCGTCTGCCAAGTCTTTTGCTTTCGTAGTGAGTGATTTTCGTGTGCAAGTTCGGTACTAGTCCCTCTAGGATTTTCCAGGTGTATATAATCATGTATCTCTCCCTCCTGCGTTCCAGGGAATACAGGTTTAGGAACCTCAAGCGCTCCCAATAATTGAGGTGTTTTATCTCCGTTATGCGCGCCGTGAAAGTTCTCTGTACATTTTCTAGGTCGGCAATTTCACCTGCCTTGAAAGGTGCTGTTAGTGTGCAGCAATATTCCAGCCTAGATAGAACAAGTGACCTGAAGAGTGTCATCATGGGCTTGGCCTCCCTAGTTTTGAAGGTTCTCATTATCCATCCTGTCATTTTTCTAGCAGATGCGATTGATACAATGTTATGGTCCTTGAAGGTGAGATCCTCCGACATGATCACTCCCAGGTCTTTGACGTTGGTGTTTCGCTCTATTTTGTGGCCAGAATTTGTTTTGTACTCTGATGAAGATTTAATTTCCTCATGTTTATCATATCTGAGTAATTGAAATTTCTCATCGTTGAACTTCATATTGTTTTCTGCAGCCCACTGAAAGATTTGGTTGATGTCCGCCTGGAGCTTTGCAGTGTCTGCAATGGAAGACACTGTCATGCAGATTCGGGTGTCATCTGCAAAGGAAGACACGGTGCTGTGGCTGACATCCTTGTCTATGTCGGATATGAGGATGAGGAACAAGATGGGAGCGAGTACTGTGCCTTGTGGAACAGAGCTTTTCACCATAGCTGCCTCGGACTTTACTCTGTTGACGACTACTCTCTGTGTTCTGTTAGTGAGGAAATTATAGATCCATCGACCGACTTTTCCTGTTATTCCTTTAGCACGCATTTTGTGCGCTATTATGCCATGGTCACACTTGTCGAAGGCTTTTGCAAAGTCTGTATATATTACATCTGCATTCTTTTTGTCTTCTAGTGCATTGAGGACCTTGTCGTAGTGATCCAATAGTTGAGACAGACAGGAGCGACCTGTTCTAAACCCATGTTGCCTGGGTTGTGTAACTGATGGGTTTCTAGATGGGTGGTGATCTTGCTTCTTAGGACCCTTTCAAAGATTTTTATGATATGGGATGTTAGTGCTATTGGTCTGTAGTTCTTTGCTGTTGCTTTACTGCCCCCTTTGTGGAGTGGGGCTATGTCTGTTGTTTTTAGTAACTGTGGGACGACCCCCGTGTCCATGCTCCCTCTCCATAGGATGGAAAAGGCTCGTGATAGGGGCTTCTTGCAGTTCTTGATGAACACAGAGTTCCATGAGTCTGGCCCTGGGGCAGAGTGCATGGGCATGTCATTTATCGCCTGTTCGAAGTCATTTGGCGTCAGGATAACATCGGATAGGCTTGTGTTAATCAAGTTTTGTGGCTCTCTCATAAAAAATTCATTTTGATCTTCGACTCTCAGTCTGGTTAGTGGCTTGCTAAAAACTGAGTCATACTGGGACTTGAGTAGCTCACTCATTTCCTTGCTGTCATCTGTGTAGGACCCATCTTGTTTAAGTAGGGGCCCAATACTGGACGTTGTTCTCGATTTTGATTTGGCATACGAGAAGAAATACTTTGGGTTTCTTTCGATTTCATTTATGGCTTTTAGTTCTTCCCGCGATTCCTGATTACCTCAAACTCACATCTTCCACCATTTTTCTTCTGTACTGGATTAATAAAGCTGGTGGATGACAAATGTTTCCACAATAAAGATACAGGTCGGCCATCACTAATCCAGCCTCATTGGGATCTGTAGTGTGCCGAATTAGTGAGATTGCCAGATTACAAAGTGGTTAGGTTAGAATACACTTAATTAACTTATCAACAGAGACTCTTTCTGCTACATCTTCCTCATTATCATCACTGCTTTCTCCTCCATTGGCTTGCTGCTGTGGATTTACAACCATCTGCACAATTTCTGAGTCAGTATAATGATGAAATTTGAGTTAGTATAATGATTTGAGTCACTATAACCGATTGCTGGATAGTGATGGACGACCTGTACCCAAGTGTTCCAAATGTATTTTTTAACAACTTGTAGGTTTTTATATACCAATAATATAATAATGCAATTAGTGTCTTTAAATTATTATAAATAAATTGGGCAGATATGTATTCTCCATGGACATCTCTTGTGCTTATGTTATTGGTACAGTGTTTCTTGCTTGCACAGCAGACTCATACCTGCCACTTAAATTTGGGTGTGTACAGTTGTGAATGGCTGTGTATCCAGGAATGTTGAATATGTTTAATATATCTGGCTTATGCAAGTCTCTATTAGTATTTTGAAATAAAAGTTATTACTCAATTACTAAGACAGTACTGATATCTTTATGTTTACTTAGGATATTCTTAGCAAGACTGGTTGCCTAATAATTATAGTTTTTGTTGTATGAGCTTGTTAATAAGTTAAGCCTTGGATCAATGATATGCATAAATGAAACTAGTAAAATATAAAGAAGGAGTAAGTATAACAAAATTCTTGCAAGATTATAGTGATATTGAAAGCTATATTAATGTTAGAGGATATAAGTGTATTGTAAAAATTAAAAACTAATGAAGAATAAGATAAAGCAAAAAAGAAATACATTTTTAAACAAAGTAAGATAACAAAATAATTAATGATATTCAGATTATCTTCCTTTTCAAATTATTGGGAGACTATACAGGTGCGTGAACTGTGGCGTGCGTGAACTGTGGAGCTTAGTTATGTTTAGTTGACAGACATGTAGGTCAATGATTGCTTTGTTCTGTCTTGTATACACAGTGTCACTGAGGAAATTATTAAGATTCTGATCACAAGTGATAACATTGACTTTTTTCTGTATAGGATTTTTTACTGGTCAATGTAATATAAACTCACTATCTGGAAAAATAATTAAAAGATGAACAGAATATTTCAGCCTCTGTAGCCGAGATATTTCATGGAAAATATTTTTTATTATTTTTTCCAAACAGTGAATTTACATTACATATTTGTGTACAGTATAAATAGAATTATATATAATATACCAGTATTTGTTCAACTGTATACAACTATAGACAAAGGAATGTCTATAACTATCAATGAATTACCTTGTCTTTAGCAGAACGAATA
This sequence comes from Cherax quadricarinatus, assembly GCF_026875155.1. Classification (NCBI taxonomy): domain Eukaryota; kingdom Metazoa; phylum Arthropoda; class Malacostraca; order Decapoda; family Parastacidae; genus Cherax; species Cherax quadricarinatus. Next base: position 31,766,395 of record NC_069441.1, read on the forward strand.
AGAATAATTTCTTCCCTGAGTGCAACATGACAAACATGAATAGGACGAGCAGCAAGGTGAGCCATCATCAAAGCAGCAGCCGTGGTCCGACCTTCAGCATGGACGCACACTGGCACACTCGACGGCCATGATTCTAAATGCTAGAGAGGAAAAACAGAGTTAAGTCTGGGCTAGGCATTTTACACTAAGAAAGATGATCAATTTTCCCAGTGTCTTACTGTAGATGACAAGTTTGACTTGCCTTGAGCCATGTTGTTGTGTCATCAAGCCTAAGTGTTGTGAAGGTCTCATTAAGGTACATCTTGAGTGCTGCTGCTCGAGGGGCCAGCTCCGCCACAGAGGAATGATTGTCACATGATGCCCCCACAAAGATACTGTAGTCACATCTAGCACCTCTGCTAGCAAGCTATGGAAAAAGAACAGAGTTATTACTTAGTTTTTAACAAATATAAAAAACTAGTACAGTGGACCCTCGACATTCGATACTAATCCGTTCCTGAGAGCTATCGAATGTCGAAAATATCGAAAGTCGAATTAATTTTCCCCATAAGAAATAATGGAAATCAAATTAATCCGTGCAAGACACCAAAACTATGAAAAAAAAAATTTTACCACATGAAATATTAAGTTTAATGCAATAGAATAATTACAATAACAACAATAACAATAGATTAATAACAATAGAATAATTGACACTTACCTTTAATGAAGATCTGGTGATGATTGATGGGATGGGAGGAGGGGTGAGGTGTTAGTGTTTAGAAGGGGAATCCCCTTCCATTAGGACTTGAGGTAGCAAGTCCTTTTCCGGGGTTACTTCCCTTCTTCTTTTAATGCCACTAGGACCAGCTTGAGAGTCACTGGACTTCTGTCGCACAACATATCTGTCCATAGAGGCCTGTACCTCTCGTTCCTTTATGACTTTCCTAAAGTGGTTCACAACATTGTCAGTGTAATAGTCACCAGCACGGCTTGCAATAGCTGTGTTAGGGTGATTGTCATCAAAAAAGGTTTGCACTTTAAGCCACATTGCACACATTTCCTTAATCTTTGAAGTAGGTAACTTCAATTTCTCTCTCCCCTCCTCCGAAGTAGTTTCCTCAGGTCTGGCCTCTTGCTGTTGAAGATGATCTAGCAGCTCATCAGTGGTTAATTATTCATTGTCCTCCTCCACCAACTCTTCCACATCCTCCCCACTAACCTCCAACCCCAAGGACTTCCCCAATGCGACAATGGATTCCTCAATTGGCATAGGATTCTCAGGGTTAGCCTCAAACCCTTCAAAATCCCTTTTGTCTACACATTCTGGCCACAGTTTTTTCCAAGCAGAGTTCAAGGTCCTCTTAGTCACTTCCTCCAAAGCCTTACCTATGAGGTTTATACAACTGAGGATATTAAAGTGATCCTTCCAAAACTCTTTTAGAGTCAGTCGAGTTTCTGTGGTCACTACAAAGCACTTTTGAAACATAGATTTTGTGTACAGTTTCTTGAAGTTGGAAATGACCTGCTGGTCCATGGGCTGCAGGAGAGGAGTGGTATTAGGAGGCAAAAACTTGACCTTAATGAAGCTCATGTCCCCAGAAAGTCGCTCTGCCAAGTCTGTAGAAAGACCAGGGGCATTGTCTAATACCAGGAGGCACTTAAGATCTAATTTCTTTTCAATTAGGTAATTTTTCACATTAGGGGCAAATGCATGGTGTAACCAGTCATAGAAAAAGTCCCTAGTGACCCATGCCTTACTGTTTGCCCTCCACAGCACACACAAATTAGCCTTGAGGATATTCTTTTGCCTGAACGCTCTTGGAGTTTCTGAGTGATACTTTTCCTCCTGAGTAATGTAGGTCCTGCTTGGCAGTTTCTTCCAAAATAGGCCTGTTTTGTCACAATTAAACACTTGTTCAGGTTTCAATCCTTCAGCCTCTATGTACTCGTTGAATTCATGCACATATTTTTCAGCCGCTTTGTGGTCCGAACTGGCAGCCTCACCATGCCTTACCACACTGTGTAAGCCACTACAATTCTTAAATCTTTCAAACCAACCTTTGCTGGCCTTAAATTCACTCACATCACCACTAGTTGCAGGCAATTTCTTTATCAAATCATCATGCAACTGTCTAGCCTTTTCACAAATGATCGCTTGAGAGATGCTATCTCCTGCTATCTGTTTTTCATTTATCCACACCAATAACAGTCTCTCAACATCTTCTAACACTAGCGATCTCCGTTTTGAAAACAAAGTTGCACCTTTTGCAACAACAGCTTCCTTGACTGCTGTTTTCCTGCTCACTATAGTAGAGATGGTTGATTGGGGTTTACTATACAACCTGGCCAGCTCAGACACACGCACTCCACTTTTGTACTTTGCAATTATCTCTTTCATTTCAATAGTCATTAGCATCTTTTTTCTCGAAGGCTTGGCACTAGAAGCTTTCTTGGGGCCCATGGTTACTTATTTTGCAGAAACAAGCACCAAAAACAGTGATAATATGGAATGTATCGAATGTATCCTTAGATGCATGCACACTGGCACACACGGGGCAGTTCAGGCCACACGTGGACACGTCTCGTATAAATCGTATCGAATGTCAGGTTTTCCATCGAATGTGGAGGCGAAATTTTTGCGTTAAAATGCATCGAATGTCGGATTTATCGAATGTCGATGCTATTGAATGTCGGGGGGTCCACTGTATTACATACTAAAAGCTTTGAATATAAAAAATGATTGAAGGTCTTCCTTGCTTGAAATGACAGATACTTTAACTCATTACATACCACACAATAATCTGTTGACCTGGCTGCCAAGATTGATAATTGCTTAAAGTGCAAGTATTAGTTTAAATACCTTTTGTCGCACATTTTATGTGGTATTTGTGAGACTGGCACTGTATTGTATTGATGTGCTACAACAGGACATATTTACATATAACACTGTAAAGCTCTGTGTAGTGTGTGTGTGTGTGTGTGTGTGTGTGTGTGTGTGTGTGTGTGTGTGTGTGTGTGTGTGTGTGTGTGTGTGTGTGTGTGTGTGTGTGTACTCACCTAATTGTACTCACCTAACTGTGGTTGCAGGGGTCGAGACTCAGCTCCTGGTCCCGCCTCTTCACTGATCGCTACTAGGTCCTCTCTCTCTCTCTGCTTCCTGAGCTGTATCATACCTCTTCTTAAAACTATGTATGGTTCCTGCCTCCACTATTTCACTTGCTAGGCTATTCAACTTCCTGATAACTCTATGACTGAAGAAATACTTCCTAACGTCCCTGTGACTCGTCTGAGTCTTCAGCTTCCAGTTGTGACCCCTTGTCCCTGTGTCCCCTCTCTGGAACATCCCATCTCTGTCCACCTTGTCTATTCCCCGCAGTATCTTGTATGTCGTTATCATGTCTCCCCTGACCCTTCTGTCCTCCAGTGTCGTCAGTCCGATCTCCCTCAACCTTTCCTCGTACGACATTCCCCTGAGCTCTGGGACTAGCCTTGTTGCAAACCTTTGTACTTTCTCTAACTTCTTGACGTGCTTGACCAGGTGTGGGATTCCAGACTGGTGCTGCATACTCCAGTATGGGCCTAACATACACAGTGTACAGTGTCTTGAACGATTCCTTATTAAGGTATCGGAATGCTATTCTCAGGTTTGCCAGGCGCCCGTATGCTGCAGCAGTTATTTGGTTGATGTGTGCCTCCAGTGATGTGCTCGGTGTTATGGTCACCCCAAGGTCTTTCTCCCTGAGTGAGGTCTGTAGTCTTTGTCCACCTAGCCTATACTCTGTCTGCGGTCTTCTTTGCCCCTCCCCAATCTTCATGACTTTGCATTTGGCTTGATTGAATTCAAGAAGCCAGTTACTGGACCACATGTCCAGCCTGTCCAGGTCTCTTTGCAGTCCTGCCTCATCCTCATCCGATTTAATTCTTCTCATCAACTTCACATCATCTGCGAATAGGGACACTTCAGAGTCTATTCCTTCCATCATGTCGTTCACATATATCAAAAATAGCACTGGCCCTAGAACTGACCCCTGCAGGACCCCGCTCGCCACAGGCGCCCACTGTGATACCTCTTCACGTACCATGACTCGTTGCTGCCTCCCTGTCAGGTATTCCCTGATCCATTGCAGTGCCCTCCCTGTTACATGCGCCTGATCCTCCAGCTTCTGCACTAATCTCTTGTGGGGAACTGTGTCAAAGGCCTTCCTGCAGTCTAGGAAAACGCAATCTACCCACCCCTCTCTCTCGTGTCTTACTTCTGTTACCTTGCGTGCGTGCGTGCGTGCGTGTGTGTGTGTGTGTGTGTGTGTGTGTGTGTGTGTGTGTGTGTGTGTGTGTGTGTGTGTGTGTGTGTGTGTGTGTGTGTGTGTGTGTGTGTGCGCGCGCGGTGCGTTCACCTAATTGTACTCGCCTAATTGTGGTTGCAGGGGTCGAGACACAGCTCCTGGCCCCGCCTCTTCACTGATCGCTACAAGGTCCTCTCTCTGCTTCCAGAGCTTTGTTATACCTCGTCTTTAAGCTATGTATGGTTCCTGCCTCCACTACATCACTTGTCAGGCTATTCCACTTCCTGATGACTGACTGAAGAAATACTTCCTAACATCCCTATGACTCGTCTGAGTCTTCAGCTTCCAACTGTGACCCCTTGTTCCTGTGTCCCCTCTCTGGAACAACCTGTCTCTGTCTACCTTATCTATTATTTTGTATGTCGTTATCATGTCTCCCCTGTCCTGTGTGTGTGTGTTCAATTGTACTCACCTAATTGTGGTTGCAGGGGTCGAAACTCAGCTCCTGGCCCCACCTCTAAAGTGATCGCTCCCTCCTTGAGCTTTGTCATACCTCGTCTTAAAGCTATGTATGGTTTCTGCCCCCATTACATTACTTGCTAGGCTATTCCACTTCCTGATGACTATAACTAAAGAAATATAACTTTAATATCGATGAATGTGTTAATATTTTCTTACAAAAAAACCAAAACCTCTATAACAAGCATTGCCCAATAAAAACTAAGCAGATCACAGCAAAGCGACTAAACAGCCCCTGGTTTACAAACAGCATCCTCAAATCTATCGATAAAAACATCTATATTAAAAACAGCACAGAATGGGTCTAATAACAAAGGATCTCACAAAACATTACTCATCAATACTAACCAATCTAATAAGGTCAAAAAAATTGTATTATGAAAATAGATTTCATGACAAAAGATATGAAAAAGACCTGGAAAACCTTACCTGAAATTCTAGGAACAAAAAAGCTGCCACAAAACAGATTGATTAACTAGACTAAACCAGATGAACCTCTCCTACAGCCAACTGATTCTGCCAACAAGGCGCTCCCTTTACAGGCGACGGAAAAGAATAACAGAACGGCTAAAAGAGGTCAATATATCTGAAATGCGTAGGGAGACACTGGTCAGAGAAATAGCAAGCATCGAACTTAAGCTAAAAGAATCCTTTAGGAGTCAGGAATCGCGGGAAGAACTAAAAGCCATAAATGAAATCCAAAGAAACCCAAAGTATTTCTTCTCCTATGCCAAATCAAAATCGAGAACAACGTCCAGTATTGGGCCCCTACTTAAACAAGATGGGTCCTACACAGATGACAGCAAGGAAATGAGTGAGCTACTCAAGTCCCAGTATGACTCAGTTTTTAGCAAGCCCTAACCAGACTGAGAGTCGAAGATCAAAATGAATTTTTTATGAGAGAGCCACAAAATTTGTTAACACAAGCCTATCCGATGTTATCCTGACGCCAAATGACTTCGAACAGGCGATAAATGACATGCCCATGCACTCTGCCCCAGGGCCAGACTCATGGAACTCTGTGTTCATCAAGAACTGCAAGAAGCCCCTATCACGAGCCTTTTCCATCCTATGGAGAGGGAGCATGGACACGGGGGTCGTCCCACAGTTACTAAAAACAACAGACATAGCCCCACTCCACAAAGGGGGCAGTAAAGCAACAGCAAAGAACTACAGACCAATAGCACTAACATCCCATATCATAAAAATCTTTGAAAGGGTCCTAAGAAGCAAGATCACCACCCATCTAGAAACCCATCAGTTACACAACCCAGGGCAACATGGGTTTAGAACAGGTCGCTCCTGTCTGTCTCAACTATTGGATCACTACGACAAGGTCCTCAATGCACTAGAAGACAAAAAGAATGCAGATGTAATATATACAGACTTTGCAAAAGCCTTCGACAAGTGTGACCATGGCATAATAGCGCACAAAATGCGTGCTAAAGGAATAACAGGAAAAGTCGGTCGATGGATCTATAATTTCCTCACTAACAGAACACAGAGAGTAGTCGTCAACAGAGTAAAGTCCGAGGCAGCTACGGTGAAAAGCTCTGTTCCACAAGGCACAGTACTCACTCCCATCTTGTTCCTCATCCTCATATCTGACATAGACAAGGATGTCAGCCACAGCACCGTGTCTTCCTTTGCAGATGACACCCGAATCTGCATGACAGTGTCTTCAATTGCAGACACTGCAAGGCTCCAGGCGGACATCAACCAAATCTTTCAGTGGGCTGCAGAAAACAATATGAAGTTCAACGATGAGAAATTTCAATTACTCAGATATGGTAAACATGAGGAAATTAAATCTTCATCAGAGTACAAAACAAATTCTGGCCACAAAATAGAGCAAAACACCAACGTCAAAGACCTGGGAGTGATCATGTCGGAGGATCTCGCCTTCAAGGACCATAACATTGTATCAATCGCATCTGCTAGAAAAATGACAGGATGGATAATGAGAACCTTCAAAACTAGGGAGGCCAAGCCCATGATGACACTCTTCAGGTCACTTGTTCTATCTAGGCTGGAATATTGCTGCACACTAACAGCACCTTTCAAGGCAGGTGAAATTGCCGACCTAGAAAATGTACAGAGAACTTTCACGGCACGCATAACGGAGATAAAACACCTCAATTACTGGGAGCGCTTGAGGTTCCTAAACCTGTATTCCCTGGAACGCAGGAGGGAGAGATACATGATTATATACACCTGGAAAATCCTAGAGGGACTAGTACCGAACTTGCACACGAAAATCACTCACTACGAAAGCAAAAGACTTGGCAGACGATGCACCATCCCCCCAATGAAAAGCAGGGGTGTCACTAGCACGTTAAGAGACCATACAATAAGTGTCAGGGGCCCAAGACTGTTCAACTGCCTCCCAGCACACATAAGGGGGATTACCAACAGACCCCTGGCAGTCTTCAAGCTGGCACTGGACAAGCACCTAAAGTCAGTTCCTGATCAGCCGGGCTGTGGCTCGTACGTTGGTTTGCGTGCAGCCAGCAGCAACAGCCTGGTTGATCAGGCTCTGATCCACCAGGAGGCCTGGTCACAGACCGGGCCGCGGGGGCGTTGACCCCCGGAACTCTCTCCAGGTAAACTCCAGGTAATGTCATTTTCTCGAGCGTAGGAACAAAGCTAGCATGTAAAATCCCAAGCACAAGCATTCAACCAAGAGACTACCTCACTGGTCAACTACCCTAATACTCTATTTTTAGCCCCAACAAACCCAACTGAAATCTCGCTTATCATCAAAACACTAAAGAACAAGACAGGGGACCTACATAACTTACCACCACTCATGTATAAAAAAGCTTCACATGTGTTGTCACCAATTACTGCAACTTTTTTTAACAAATCCATTAAATCTTCCACCTTCCCATCCATACTCAAGACAGCAAGAGTCACCCGTGTCCTCAAAGGAGGTGATCCAACTGAACTGAACAATTACAGGCCTATATCAAACCTGCCCCTATCTAAAATTTTCGAAAAATTAATACACAAACAAGTCTACTGAAAAAAAGTACAAATGATGCTATCATACACATGCTTGAACTAATATACTCTGCACTCAAGAAAAATGAATTTCGCCTGGGACTGTTCATAGACTTATGAAAAGCTTTTGACACAGCTGACCATGACCTTTTGCAACAAAAACTTGAACATTACGGTGTCTCTCGATTAACTAAAATCTTATCTTAACAATAGAACCCAGTATGTATACACAAATGGAGCCTGTTCCACTACACAACCTGTTCTTGTTGGAGTCCCACAGGATAGTGTTCTTGGCCCACTTCCCTTTCTCATTTACATCAATGACCTACCAAATCCATCTATTATTATTATTATTATTATTATTATTATTATTATCACACTGGCCGATTCCCACCAAGGCAGGGTGGCCCGAAAAAGAAAAACTTTCACCATCATTCACTCCATCACTGTCTTGCCAGAAGGGTGCTTTACACTACAGTTTTTAAACTGCAACATTAACACCCCTCCTTCAGAGTGCAGGCACTGTACTTCCCATCTCCAGGACTCAAGTCCGGCCTGCCGGTTTCCCTGAACCCTTTCATAAATGTTACTTTGCTCACACTCCAACAGCACGTCAAGTATTAAAAAACCATTTGTCTCCATTCACTCCTATCAAACACGCTCACAGCATGCCTGCTGGAAGTCCAAGCCCCTCGCACACAAAACCTCCTTTACCCCCTCCCTCCAACCTTTCCTAGGCCGACCCCTACCCCGCCTTCCTTCCACTACAGACTGATACACTCTTGAAGTCATTCTGTTTCGCTCCATTGTCTCTACATGTCCGAACCACCTCAACAACCCTTCCTCAGCCCTGTGGACAACAGTTTTGGTAATCCCGCACCTCCTCCTAATTTCCCAACTACGAATTCTCTGCATTATATTCACACACACACATTGCCCTCAGACATGACATCTCCACTGCCTCCAGCCTTCTCCTCGCTGCAACATTCATCACCCATGCTTCACACCCATATAAGAGTGTTGGTAAAACTATACTCTCATACATTCCCCTCTTTGCCTCCAAGGACAAAGTTCTTTGTCTCCACAGACTCCTAAGTGCACCACTCACTCTTTTTCCCTCATCAATTCTATGATTCACCTCATCTTTCATAGACCCATCTGCTGACACGTCCACTCCCAAATATCTGAATAAGTTCACCTCCTCCATACTCTCTCCCTCCAATCTGATATTCAATCTTTCATCACCTAATCTTTTTGTTATCCTCATAACCTTACTCTTTCCTGTATTCAACTTTAATTTTCTTCTTTTGCACACCCTACCAAATTCATCACCAATCTCTGCAACTTCTCTTCAGAATCTCCCAAGAGCAGAGTGTCATCAGCAAAGAGCAGCTGTGACAACTCCCACTTTGTGTCTGATTCTTTATCTTTTAACTCCACGCCTCTTGCCAAGACCCTCGCATTTACTTCTCTTACAACCCCATCTATAAATATATTAAATAACCACAGTGACATCACACATCCTTGTCTAAGGCCTACTTTTACTGGGAAAAAAATTTCCCTCTTTCCTACATACTCTAACTTGAGCCTCACTATCCTCGTAAAAACTCTTCACTGCTTTCAGTAACCTACCTCCTACACCATACACTTGCAACATCTGCCACATTGCCCCCCTATCCACCCTGTCATACGCCTTTTCCAAATCCATAAATGCCACAAAGACCTCTTTAGCCTTATCTAAATACTGTTCACTTATATGTTTCACTGTAAACACCTGGTCCACACACCCCCTACCTTTCCTAAAGCCTCCTTGTTCATCTGCTATCCTATTTTCCGTCTTACACTTAATTCTTTCAATTATAACTCTACCATACACTTTACCAGGTATACTCAACAGACTTATCCCCCTATAATTTTTGCACTCTCTTTTGTCCCCTTTGCCTTTATACAAAGGAACTATGCATGCTCTCTGCCAATCCCTAGGTACCTTACCCTCTTCCATACATTTATTAAATAATTGCACCAACCACTCCAAAACTATATCCCCACCCGCTTTTAACATTTCTATCTTTATCCCATCAATCCCAGCTGCCTTACCCCCTTTCATTTTACCTACTGCCTCACGAACTTCCCCCACACTCACAACTGGCTCTTCCTCACTCCTACAAGATTTTATTCCTCCTTGCCCTATACACGAAATCACAGCTTCCCTATCTTCATCAATATTTAACAATTCCTCAAAATATTCCCTCCATCTTCCCAATACCTCTAACTCTCCATTTAATAACTCTCCTCTCCTATTTTTAACTGACAAATCCATTTGTTCTCTAGGCTTTCTTAACTTCTTAATCTCACTCCAAAACTTTTTCTTATTTTCAACAAAATTTGTTGATAACATCTCACCCACTCTCTCATTTGCTCTCTTTTTACATTGCTTCACCACTCTCTTAACCTCTCTCTTTTTCTCCATATACTCTTCCCTCCTTGCATCACTTCTACTTTGTAAAAACTTCTCATATGCTAACTTTTCTCCCTTACTACTCTCTTTACATCATCATTCCACCAATCGCTCCTCTTCCTCCTGCACCCGCTTTCCTGTAACCACAAACTTCTGCTGAACACTCTAACACTACATTTTTAAACCTACCCCATACCTCTTCGACCCCATTGCCTATGCTCTCATTAGCCCATCTATCCTCCAATAGCTGTTTATATCTTACCCTAACTGCCTCCTCTTTTAGTTTATAAACCTTCACCTCTCTCTTCCCTGATGCTTCTATTCTCCTTGTATCCCATCTACCTTTTACTCTCAGTGTAGCTACAACTAGAAAGTGATCTGATATATCTGTGGCCCCTCTATAAACATGTACATCCTGAAGTCTACTCAACAGTCTTTTATCTACCAATACATAATCCAACAAACTACTGTCATTTCACCCTACATCATATCTTGTATACTTATTTATCCTCTTTTTCTTAAAATATGTATTACCTATAACTAAACCCCTTTATATACAAAGTTTAATCAAAGGGCTCCCATTATCATTTACACCTGGCACCCCAAACTTACCTACCACACCCTCTCTAAAAGTTTCTCCTACTTTAGCATTCAGGTCCCCTACCACAATTACTCTCTCACTTGGTTCAAAGGCTCCTATACATTCACTTAACATCTCCCAAAATCTCTCTCTCTCCTCTGCATTCCTCTCTTCTCCAGGTGCATACACGCTTATTATGACCCACTTCTCGCATCCAACCTTTACTTTAATCCACATAATTCTTGAATTTACACATTCATATTCTCTTTTCTCCTTCCATAACTGATCATTTAACATTACTGCTACCCCTTCCTTTGCTCTAACTCTCTCAGATACTCCAGATTTAATCCCATTTATTTCCCCCCACTGAAACTCTCCTACCCCCTTCAGCTTTGTTTCGCTTAGGGCCAGGACATCCAACTTCTTTTCATTCATAACATCAGCAATCATCTGTTTCTTGTCATCCGCACTACATCCACGCACATTTAAGCATCCCAGTTTTATAAAGTTTTTCTTCTTCTCTTTTTTAGTAAATGTCTACAGGAGAAGGGGTTACTAGCCCATTGCTCCCGGCATTTTAGTCACCTCATATGACACGCATGGCTTACGGAGGAAAGATTCTTTTCCACTTCCCCATGGACACTAGAAGAAATAAAGAAGAACAAGAGCTATTTAGAAAAAGGAGAAAAACCTAGATGTATGTATATATATATGCATGTGCGTGTCTGTGAAGTGTGACCATTTTATTTGCAGATGACACAACTTACGTCTTTTCTCACCCAAACCCAACCATACTAACAGACACAGTAAATGCTGAACTGCTAAAATTATCTACTTGGATGATTATCAACAAACTTACTCTCAATATAGACAAAACCTACTTCATTCTTTTTGGAAACAGAGTTTCAAATGTACAGCTAAACATACTGATAAATTGTTCACCTATCTCGAGACAGGCAGAGGGCAAATTTCTAGGTGTCCACCTTGACTGCAGTCTCAAATTTCAGACATACATACAGCAAATTTCTAAGAAAGTCTCCAAAACAGTAGGCATCCTTTCAAAGATATGGTACTATGTACCCCAATCAGCTCTTCTAGCTTTGTACCTCTCTCTCATTTACCCTTACCTCACCTATGGTATCTGTGCATGGGGCTCAACCACAGCAAATCACCTTAAGCCTTTAATAACCCAGGAAAAAGCTGCAGTGCAATTGATTACTAACTCCTGCAATAGACAACACTTCAAGAGTCTTAATTTACTAAATATTAAAAAATCCACACTTATTAGTGTGCCTACTACATACACAGAACACTATACTCTAATGTAAACCCTCCTCTCAAGCTCCTCCTTGATAACTATAACAGAGCACACAACCAAAATACGAGACACAGATCACTCTTCGATATTCCCCATGTTCATCTCTCCCTATGCAAAAATGCTATGCATGTAAAAGGCCCGAAGATCTGGAATTCACTGCCAGAAAATACTAAAGGACCCCTATTTGCAATTCAGTTTAAGGCCCAAATAAGAAATCACCTCATCACCCAAAATTAACCAGACAAACCATACCTAACCACTACCAGTTTCTCAAAAGCTACTCATATTGTGCTGATGAATGCTCAACCACTTACTACTTTGAAATTAGGATGTCTGCTCTTTTCACTGTTATAAATAGTAGTAGATTGTAATACAGTACTGTACATCATAATGTAAACTGTTCCATGGCAATACCAAATTTCATTGTTTTAAATAGAACTATACTGTAATACATCACACTGTAATTTGTTTTAAACTGTTACACTGTAAACTTTACTAACTAATACAATAGTGTAAAAAGTCTCTACTAGACTTATCAAAACCATGTAGCATCACCTGATATAATATTAATTTCTCCTGTACTCACTAACTCATCTAATGATCATATGAACTATGTATTATTGCCTTACTATTCTTAACCCTTTCAGGGTTTCGGACATACTAGTACGGCTTACGCACCAGGGATTTTGATGTACTAGTACGCCCAAATTCTAGCGCCCTCAAATCTAGTGAGAGAAAGCTGGTAGGCCTACATATGAAAGAATGGGTCTATGTGGTCAGTGTGCGCAGTATAAAAAAAATCCTGCAGCACACAGTGCGTAATGAGAAAAAAAAAACTTTGACCATGTTTTCGGATTAAAACAGCGACTTTGCACTGTATTTTCGTATGGTATTTATTGCTGTATTCTAGTTTTCCTGGTCTCATTTTATAGAATGGAAGACATATTACAGAAATTGAGATGATTTTGACTGGTTTTACAATGAAAAGTACCGTGAAATTGAGCTCAAATTAGTAGAAATGTTTGATTTTTACCAAAGCTCAAAAGCAAACAAATCATGCCAAGTGTCCAATACACGTCAACTGGTGAGTAATATTCTTTCACAAGTGTGCCGATATTATTTATACCATTTCTACACTAATGCAGTAGTCTGCATAACAGTAAATCTTCTATTTTTTGTGAGACTAAAAATTCAAAGTGGAAAGCAAAAGAATGTAAGAGGGGCATGGGGACGTGACTAATGAACAGAGGAAATGTTATTTTAGTGCCAGGAATGTCTTTCTTGTTTATTCTGGACCCTATTTGGAAATTAGCATCTTTTGAAATTTGTGTGAAATTGGCAAAATTGCTAAATTCTGACCACTTTTTTGATAGTTGAAAACTGTAAATGGGTAGTTTCTTGTACTCATTCGATGGAAAAAATAGAGTTCTAGCGAAATAGTTATGATTTTTGTCAACTAGTACAGTGGAATTGGCCGAAAATAGGGCTCAAAGTGGGCAAAATTGCCAATGCGTAAACATCGTCGAGACCGCAAACTTTGCGAGAGCATAATTCCATAAGTTTTCCATCAAATTTCATACTTTTGGTGTCATTATGATCAGGAAAAGATTCTCTATCTTTTTATAAGAATATATATATATATTTTTTTTTTAAATTTGGCAACCCTGAGAACAAGTCTCGGAGAGGGCCTGGCGACCCTGAAAGGGTTAAGTTAATCTTTAAGTTCGCTTGAAATGCTCAGCATACAGAGGGGCTTTTGGCATGTACACCCAACTACACCTACCATCTGACTTACGACCTGCTCGACTTACGACCACTCGACTTATGACCGTGTTTTTTATGCCAAATTTCTGGGAAATAAACAACTATTTGAGTTGTACACAGTGTTTATCCTAAACCTTACAGTATAAAATACAATACCAACAACATAAAAAGTAAAGTAAAACATGAAATACCAAAGTAAAACAATAAAATAAAGTCATTACAAAAATGTTTTGTTGATATTCAGTAGTAAAGTTCGACTTACAACCGGTTTCTCGGATCCGAACTTGGTCGTAAGTCGGATGGTAGGTGTACTATATTTCTCTGTACAACCATGTAATTTGTCAAAATAAAAAATCTAATCTAATCTAACATCCCTGTGACTCATCTGAGTCTTCAGCTTCCAATTGTGACCCCTTGTTCCTGTGTCCCCTCTCTGGAACATCCTGTCTGTCCACCTTATCTATTCCATGCAGTACATATTTTGTATGTTGTTGTTATGTCTCCCCTGACCCTCCTATCCTCCAGTGATTTCCCTCAGCCTTTCTTTGTATGACATTTCCCTGAGCTCCAGAACTAGCCTTGTTACAAACCTTTGTACTTTCTCTAATTTCTTGACGTGTGTGACCAGGTGTGGGTTCCAAACTGGTGTTGCATAATCCAGTATGGGCCTGATGTACACAGTGTACAGTGTCTTGAATGATTCCTTACTAAGGTATCTGAATGCTATTCTCAGTTTTGCCAGGTGCCCATATGCTGCAGCAGTTATCTGGTTGACGTGTGCCTCCAGAGATGTGCTCAGTGTTATGGTTACCCCTAGATCTTTCTCCCTGAGAGGTTTGCACTTTTTGTCTGCCTAGCCTGTACTCTGTCTGTGGTCTTCTTTGCCCTTCCCCAATCTTCATGACTTTGCATTTGGCAGGGTTAAATTCGAGAAGCCAAATGCTGGACCACGTGTCCAGCCTGTCCAGGTCTCTCTGTAGTTCTGACTGATCCTCATCTGGGTTAATTCTCCTCATTAACTTAACATCATCTGTGAACAGGAACACTTCAGAGTCTATCCCTTCCATCATGTCACTCACATATACCAAAAATAGCACGGGTCCTAGGACTGACCCCTGTGGGACCCCGCTCATCACAGGTGCCCACTGTGATACCTCATCACGTACAGTAACTTCTTGTTGCCTAACTGTCAGGTATTCTCTGATCCATTGCAGTGCCCTTCCTGTTATATGCACCTGATCCTCCAGCTTCTGCACTAATCTCTTGTGAGGAACTGTGTCGAAGGCCTTCCTGCAGTCCAGGAAAATGCAATCAACCCACCCCTCTCTCTCGTGTCTCACTTCTGTTACACTGTCATAAAACTCCAGAAGGTTTGTGACACAGGATTTGCCTTCCATGAATCGATGATGGTTGCTGTTTATTATCTTGTTCCATTCCAGGTGCTTTACCACTCTCCACCTGATAATCTTCTCCATGACTTTGCATACTATACACGTCAGTGACACTGGTCTGTAGTTTAGTGCCTCGTTTCTGTCTCCTTTCTTAAAAATGGGGACTACATTTGCCATCTTCCATACCTCAGGTAGTTGCCCAATTTCAAGGGATGTGTTGAAGATTGTGGTTAGTGGGACACGCACTGTCTCTGCTCCTTCTCTAAGGACCAACTGGGAGATGACCAGTCCCATCGTGTTTGAGGTGTCAAGGTCACTTAGCAGCTTCTGCACATCCTCCTCAGTTGTGTGTATTTCATCCAGCACTTGTTGGTACATTCCCTGTTGGTGTTCCCCTCTGCGCTGTCTTCCCAGAGCCCTTACCTGGAGTTTACCTGGAGAGAGTTCTGGGGGTCAAGGCCCCCCATGGCCCGGTCTGTGACCAGGCCTCCTGGTGGATCAGGGCTTGATCAACCAGGCTGTTACTGCTGGCTGCATGCAATCCAATGTACAAACCAGAGCCCAGCTGGTCAGGTACAGACTTTAGGTACTTGTCCAGTGCCTGCTTGAAGACAGCCAGGGGTCTATTGGTAATCCCCCTTATGTATGCTGGGAGGCAGTTGAATAGTTTTGGGCCCCTGACACTTAATGTGTTGTCTCTTATCGTGCTAGTGACACCCCTGCTTTTCGTTGGGGGGATGTTGCATGGTCTGCAGTCTTTTGCTTTTGTAGGGAGTGATTTTCATGTGCAAGTTTGGTACTAGTCCCTCTAGAATTTTCCAGGTGTACATAATCATGTTCTCTCCCGCCTGCATTCCATGGAGTACAGGTTTGCAAACTTCAAGCGCTCCCAGTAATTGAGATGTTTTATCTCAGTTATGCATGCTGTGAAGGTTCTCTGTACATTTTCTAGATCAGCAATTTCACCTGCCTTGAAAGGTGCTGTTAGTGTGCAGCAATATTCCAGCCTAGATAGAACAAACGACCTGAGCTTGGTATCCATGGTCTTGAAAGCTCTCATTATCCATCCTGTTATTTTTCTAGCAGATGCGATTGATAGAATGTTATGGTCCTTGAAGGCGAGATCCTCCAACATGATCACTCCCAGGTCTTTGACATTAGTTTTTTGCTCTATTGTGTGGTTGGAATTTGTTTTATACTCTGATTAAGTTTTAATTTCCTCACGTTTACCATATCGGAGTAATTGAAATTTCTCATCGTTGAACTTCATATTGTTTTCTGCACCTCACTGAAAGATTTGGCTGATGTCTGCCTGGAGCCTTGCAGTGTCTGCAATGGAAGACACTGTCATGCAGATTCGGGTGTCATCTCCAAAGGAAGACACAGTGCTGTGGCTTACATCCCTGTCTATGTCAGATATGAGGATGAGGAACAAGATGGGAGCGAGTACTGTGCCTTGCGGAACAGAGCTTTTCACCGTAGCTGCCTCAGATTTTACTGTGTTGACTACTACTCTGTGTTCTATTTCTCAGGAAATTACAGATCCGTCTACCAACTTTTCCTGTTATTCCTTTAGCACGCATTTTGTGCACCATTACGCCATGGTCACACTTGTGGAAGGCTTTTGCAAAGTCTCTATATATTACATCTGCATTCCTTTTGTGTTCTAGTGCATCTAGGACCTTGTCGTAGTGATCCAGTAGTTAGGACAGACAGGAGCGACCTGCTCTAAACCCATGCTGCCCTGGGTTGTGTAACTGATGGGTATCTAGATGGGTGGCAATCTTGCTTCCTAGGACCCTTTCAAAGATTTTTATGATATGGGATGTTAGTGCTATCGGTTGGTAGTTCTTTGCTATTGCTTTACTGCCCCCTTTGTGGAGTGGGGCTATGTCTGTTGTTTTTAGTAACTGTGGGACAACCCCAGTGTCCATGCTCCCTCTCCATAGGATGTTAAAAGCATGTGATAGGGGCTTCCTGCGGCTCTTGATGAACATGGAGTTCCATGAGTCTGGCCCTGGGACAGAGTGCATGGGCATGTCATTTATTGCCTGTTTGAAGTCATTTCGCATCAGGATAACGTCAGACAGGCTTGTGTTCACCAAATTCTTTGGCTCTCTCATAAAAAAATTCATTTAGAACTTTAACTCTCAGTCTGGTTAGTGGCTTCCTAAAAACTGAGTCATATTGGGACTTGAGTAGCTTACTCATTTCCCTGCTGTCATCTGTGTAGGACCCATCTTGTTTAAGTAGGGGCCCAATATTGGATGTTTTTCTTGACTTTGATTTGGCATAAGAAAAGAAATACTTTGGGTTTCTTTCGATTTCATTTATGGCTTTTAGTTCTTTCTGCAATTCCTGACTCCTATAAGATTCCTTTAGCTTTAGTTCAGTGTTTGCTCTTTCTCTGACCAGTGTCTCCCTATGCACTTCAGATATATTGGCCTCTTTCAACCTCTCTGTTATCCTTTTCCATCACCTGTAAAGGGAGTGCCTGTCTCTTTCTATTTTACATCCACTCCTCCTTTTTCTTAAAGGAATATGCCTTGGGCATACATCGAGTGCCACAGAGTCAATCTGTTCTAGGCATAAGTTGGGGTCTGTGTTACTTATTAATTAATTAACCCATGCTGCTTAGGCTATCTTCCCAGCTTTTATCATTTAAGACTTGGTTTACTTGGTCCCACTTTATGTTCTTGTTATTTAAGTTGAATTTGGTGAAGGCTCCCTCGTGACTGATCTCATTTTGTCGGTCTGGGGCTCTGCGCATACATGTCTGAACCTCGATTATGTTGTGATCTGAGTATATTGTTTTTGATATGGTGACATTTCGTATCAGATCATCTTTGTTAGTGAAGATGAGGTCTAGTGTATTCTCCAGTCTAGTTGGCTCTATTATTTGCTGGTTTAAATTGAATTTTGTGCAGAGATTTAAAAGCTTGTGTGTGTGTGAGTTCTCGTAAGAGCTGCCTCCTGGTGTTATCACTGCAACAACATTATTTGCTATATTCCTCCATTTTAGGTGCCTTAAGTTGAAATCCCCCAGGAGCAAGATGTTGGGGGCAGGATCTGGAAGATTTTCCAGACAGTGGTCAATTTTCAACAGCTGTTCCTGGAATTCTTGGGACGTTGCATCCGGAGGCTTGTAAACTACCACAACGACCAGATTTTGGTTCTCAATCTTTACTGCTAAAACTTCAATTACATCATTTGAGGCATTTAGCAGTTCTGTGCAAATAAATGACTGCAATATACAGGCTAACCCCTCCCTTTTGCATGCTCACTCTGTCGCATCTGTATAGGTTGTAACCTGGGATCCATATTTCGTTGTCCAAGTAATCCTTTACATGGGTCTCTGTGAAAGCTGCAAACATTGCATTTGCCTCTGCAAGCAGTCCATGGATGAAAGATATTTTGTTGTTCATTGTTGGCTTTAGACCCTGTATATTTGCAAAGAATGTCATTGGACTGGTGGTATTGGTGGTTATGGGGGGGGGACTTTTTTTTTCCGGCACTAATATCTGCATCTGTTGGTTTGAAGTGGAGGCCACTTGACTGTAATTCCACTCCAGAAATGATTGGATTTGGTGTATGATTTCTGCCATTTCCTGCCAGTTTTTTTTCCTTCCTGGCACTAAAAAACCTCTCTCTCTTGAGTAGCTGTGGCTACGCAAGTTTTCCCATGGTCTGGATGTTTTGTATCTCCTTGTCCCCTTTAGATGGTGTGCCTGGCAATATAAGTTATAGCACTGTCTTTCCTGTACAGAAGAGGGACACATTTCAGGGTGAAAAAGCTTACAGGAAGGGAGGTTGCATATTCCAGTTGTCATATGGGCACGGTATTTTCTAGGGTGGTCAAAGTTGCACATCCCATCACTTTTTCCTGATATTCCATGCCTGCAGATACCAAGTGCATAATATTTGCACAGGCTTGGTTTCTGTTTGCCTTGGATTTTTGTGACTGTATTCCCTGCTGGTGCATGTTTTTGCCTGACTCATTTCTATCTTCACTAGTACTAACAATGGAGCTCTCACCTGCTTTTTTTTTTTTTTTCAACAAGTCGGCTGTCTCCCACCGAGGCAGGGTGACCCAAAAAGAAAGAAATTAACCAAAAAGAAAATACTTTCATCATTATTCAACACTTTCACCTCACTCAAACATAATCACTGTTTTTGCAGAGGTGCTCATAATACAACAGTTTAGAAGCATATACGCATAAGAACCCCTCTTCAGCCCTCTGACTAATTCTTTTTAACTCCACACCTTCTCCTAATTTCCACACTCTGAATTTTCTGCATAAGATTTACACCACACATTGCCCTTAGACAGGACATCTCCACTGCCTCCAACTGCCTCCTCGCTGCAGCATTTACAACCCAAGCTTCACACCCATATAAGAATGCTGGTACCACTATGCTTTCATACATTCCCTTCTTTGCCTCCATAGATAACGTTTTTTGCCTTCACATATACCTCAACGCACCACTCGCCTTTTTTCCTCCATCAATTCTATGATTAACCACATCCTTCATAAATCAGTCCACTGACACGTCAACTCCCAAATATCTGAAAACATTCACTTCTTCCATACTACTACTCCCAAATTTGATATCCAATTTTTCTTTATCTAAATCATTTGATACCCTCATCACCTTACTCTTTTCTATGTTCACTTTCAACTTTCTACCTTTACACACACTCCCAATCTCGTCCACTAACCTATGCAATTTGTCTTTAGAATCTCCCATAAGCACAGTATCATCAGCAAAAAGTAACTGTGTCAATTCCGATTTTGAATTTGATTCTCCATAGTTTAATCCCACCCCTCTCCTGAACACCCTAGTGTTCATCTATAAATATATTAAACAACCATGGTTACATTACACATCCCTGTCTAAGACCTACCTTTACCGGGAAGTAGTCTCCCTCTTTTATACACACCCTAAGCTGAGCTTCACTATCCTCAAAAACTCTTTACAGCATTTAGCAAGTTACCACCTATTCCATATACACCTGCAACATCTGTCACATTGCTCCCCTATCCACTCTATGATATGACTTTTCTAAATCCATAAATGCAATAAAAACTTCCCTACCTTTATCTAAATACTGTTCTCATACATGCTTCAATGTAAATATTTGATCTACACATCCCATACCCACTCTAAAACCTCCTTGCTCATCCGCAATCCTACATTCTGTCTTGCCTCTAATTCTTTCATTAATAACCCTACCGTACACTTTTTACTGGTATACTCATTAAACTTATTCCTCTATAATTTTTACAATCTCTTTTGTCTCCCTTCCCTTTATATAAAGTGACTATACATGCTCTCTGCCAATCCCTAGGTACCTTCCCCTCTTTCATACATTTCTTTCTTTCAACATACCGGCCGTATCCCACCAAGGCAGGGTGGCCCAAAAAGAAAAACTAAAGTTTCTCTTTTAAATTTAGTAATTTATTCGGAAGAAGGGATTACTAGCCCCTTGCTCCCGGCATTTTAGTCACCTCTTACAACACACATGGCTTACAGAGGAAGAATTATGTTCCACTTTCCCATGGAGATAAGAGGAAATAAACAAGAACAAGAACTAGAAAGAAAATAGAAAAATACCCAGAGGGGTGTGTGTGTATATATATGCTTGTACATGTATGTGTAGTGTGACCTAAGTGCAAGTAGAAGTAGCAAGACATACCTGAAATCTTGCATGTTTATGAGACAGACAAAAGACACCAGCAATCCTACCATCATGTAAAACAATTACAGGTTTTCGTTGTACACTCACTTGGCAGGACGGTAGTACCTCCCTGGGCGGTTGCTGTTTACCAACGTACTACCTAGATTTCATACATTTATTGAGCAAAAATACCAACCACTCCAATACTATATCCCCCCCCCCCTGTGCTTTTAACATTTCTGTCATGATCCTGTCAGTTCCAGCTGCTTTACCCACTTTCATTCTATGTAATGCCTCATGCACCTCCCCCACACTCACATCCTTCTCTTCTTCACTCCTAAAAGATGGTATACCTCCCTGGCCAGTGCATGAAATTACTGCCTCCGTTTCTTCATCAGCATTTAAAAGTTCCTCAAAATATTCTCACCATCTACCCAATACCTCCATCTCCCCATCTACAAACTCCCCTACACTGTTTTTAACTGACATATCTATTCAATCCCTAGGCTTTCTTAATGTGTTTAACTCACTCCAAAATTTTTTCTTATTTTCATTAAAATTTCTTGACAGTGCCTCTCCCACTCTATCATCTGCTCTCCTTTTGCACTCCTTATCCTCTCCTTTTATAGGTAGTAGGTTGGTAGACAGCAACCACCCAGGGAGGTACTACCGTCTTGCCAAGTGAGTGTAAAACGAAAGCCTGTAATTGTTTTACATGATGGTAGGATTGCTGGTGTCTTTTGTCTGTCTCATAAATATGCAAGATTACAGGTACATCTTGTAAACACTTAGGTCACACTACACATACATGCACATGTTCATTTATACACACTCATCTGAGTTTTCTTTCATTTTATCTTTATAGTTCTTGTTCTTATTACTTTTCCTTTTATATCCATGGGGAAGTGGAATAAGAATTTTTCCTCCGAAAGCCATGCATGTTGTAAAAGTCAACTAAAATGCCGGGAACAATGGACTAGTAACCTCTTTTCCTGAAATAATTACTAAAAAGAATAAAAAGAAAATTGTCTCTCACCAGTTATTTCTGGTGATTTATCTTCACTATTTCTAGTGGAATCCCCTTGTTTGCTATCTCCTGTGGTATTGCTAATTTGTAATACAGTGGACCCCCTGTATTCGATGGCATCGGTATTTGATAAATCTGGTATTCGATGCATTATATAGCAAAAATTTTGTCTCGGTATCCGATCGAAAACCCGGTATTCAATACGATTCGTATGAGACGTGTCCATGTGTGGCCTGAACTGCCCCGTGTGTGCCAGTGTTTACAAGCCAGCCAGTGTGCACGCATCTAACGATACATTCGGTACATTCCACATTATCACTGTTTTTGGTGCTTGTTTCTGCAAAATAAGTCACCATGGGCCCCAAGAAAGCTTCTAGTGCCAACCCTTGAGAAAAAAAGGTGCTAATGACTACTGAAATGAAGAAAGAGATAACTGCAAAGTACAAAAGTGGAGTGCATGTGTCGGAGCTGGTCAGGTTGTATAATAAACCCCAATCAACCATCTCTACTATAGTGACCAGGAAAACGGCAATCAAGGAAGCTGTTCTTGCAAAAGGTGCAACTGTGATTACGAAACAGCGACTGCAAGTGTTAGAGACTGTTATTGGTGTGGATAAATGAAAAACAAATAGCAGGAGATAGCATCTCTCAAGTGATCATTTGTGAAAAGGCTAGGCAGTTGCATGACGATTTGGTAAAGAAATTGCCTGCAACTAGTGCTGATGTGAGTGGATTTTAAGGCCAGCAAAGGTTGGTTTGAAAGATTTAAGAATCGTAGTGGCATACATAGTGTGATTAAGCATGGTGAGGCTGCCAATTCAGACCAAAAAGCAGCTGAAAAATATGTGAAGGAATTCAAGGATTACATAGACAGTGAAGACTTGAAACCTGAACAAGTGTTTAATTGCGACAAAACAGGCCTGTTTTGAAGAAAATGCCAAGCAGGACCTACATTACTCAGGAGGAAAAGGCACTCCCAGGACATAAGCCTATGAAAGACAGGCTTACTCTGTTGATGTGTGCCAATGCTAGTGGTGATTGCAAAGTGGAGCCTTTATTGGTGTATCACTCTGAAACTCCCAGAGTGTTCAGGAAAAACAATGTCCTCAAGGCTACTTTGTGTGTGCTGTGGAGGGCAAACAGTAAGGCATGGGTCACTAGGGACTTTTTCTATGACTGGTTACACCATGCATTCGCCCTCACTGTGAAAAATTACCTAATTGAAAAGAAATTAGACCTTAAGTGCCTCCTGCTATTAGACAATGCCCCTGGTCATCCTACAGACTTGGCAGAGCGACTTTCTGGGGACATGAACTTCATTAAGGTCAAGTTTTTGCCTCCTAATACCACTCCTCTCCTGCAGCCCATGGACCAGCAGGTCATTTCCAACTTCAAGAAACTGTACACAAAAGCTATGTTTCAAAAGTGCTTTGTAGTGACCATAGAAACTCAAATGACTCTAAAAGAGTTTTGGAAGGATCACTTTAACATAATCAATTGCATAAACCTTGGGAGGGAGTGACTAAGAGGACCTTGAACTCTGCTTGGAAAAAACTGTGGCAAGAATGTGTAGACAAAAGGGATTTTGAAGGATATAAGGCTAACCCTGAGAAGCCTATGCCAGTTGAGGAATCCATTGTGGCATTGGGGAAGTCCTTGGGGTTGGAGGTTAGTGGGGAGGATGTGGAAGAGTTGGTGGAGGAGGACAATGAAGAACTAACCACTGATGAGCTGCTAGATCATCTTCAACAGCAAGAGGCCACACCTGAGGAAACTGCTTCGGAGGAGGGGATAGAGAAGTTGAAGAAGTTGCCTACTTCAAAGATTAAGGAAACATGTGCAATGTGGCTTAAAGTGCAAACCTTTCTTGATGACAATCACCCTAACACAGCTATTGCAAGCCGTGCTGGTGAATATTACACTGACAATGTTGTGAAACACTTCAGGAATGTCATAAAGGAACGGGAGGTACAGGCCACAATGGACAGATACGTTGTGTGACAGAAGTCCAGTGACTCTCAAGCTGGTCCTAGTGGCATTAAAAGAAGAAGGGAAGTAACCCCGGAAAAGGACTTGCTACCTCAAGTCCTAATGGAAGGGGATTCCCCTTCTAAACACTAACACCCCTCCCCTCCTCCCATCCCATCAATCATCACCAGATCTTCATTAAAGGTAAGTGTCAATTATTCTATTGTTATTGTTGTTATTGTAATTATTCTATTGCATTAAACTTAATATTTCATGTAGTAAAAATTTTTTTTTCATACTTTTGGGTGTCTTGCATGGATTAATTTGATTTCCAACATTTCTTATGAGGAAAATTGATTCGTTTTTCGATATTTTCGGTATTCGATGAGCTCTCAGGAACGGATTAATATCGAATACCGGGGGTCCACTGTACTGGTTTTATCTTGTCCTTGACTACACTTGTTTCCCCAATACAGCTCCTGTCTCCCTTGAGGCCACTAATATGCATTCCTCCATGTATGCAGTTACTGCCTACCAGGACAGCACCTCCAGCCTCACAGTTACTGTCTACCAGGACAGCACCTCCAGCCTCACAGTTACTGTCTACCAGGACAGCACCTCCAGTCATACAATTACTGTCAGCCAGGACCGCATCTGCACCAAAGGTGATACCACCATCCAGCCCAAACTTTTTATTTTCCCATCTGTTATAGAATGCTTTCAGGCTTTCTATGAAGGCCACTTTGATGTTATCCTCTTTTAATACCAATGTGATTTTAGTCCACAGATTGATCTCATTTGGGCATACCCAAATAGATAAATTTTGTATATCTGCACATGGGGCATGAGCCTGATTTCCACAAAAGTTACATGTAATCCATGTGGAAGCCCTCTTGTTAGTTTGGTTGCAGACTACACAGGATTTCATAATGTGACTTTAATGGTTGATTTACTGTACTCTACTAATAACCTCTTGTATATTCTACTAATAACCTCCTTAAAGTGAAGATCTGGCTATTTGTATTGTATCTATTTGTATTTGTACTTGTATATTTGGACAAGCTTACCAGTCTAGTAGTTACTGCTTTAGTAGTTACTGTTTGGGTGTCTGATAAGGGCACCTACGACCCCATCTGTTTATAGTCCAGTCAGAGGATACCTTATTGCCCAACGAATCCATTTGAAACTGGTCAAGGGTTTGGAATCAGTCGAATCTGGTCAGTGGATCACTTAGTTAAACACATCCAGTTGGTGATTTTGGACTAACACATGAAGGAACTACTGGAAAATTATTTAACCAAGTAATATGTGATTAGACTGATACAAAAGTATAACTTGCATCTTGTAGAAACGGATGATTGCTGGCAGCTCCTACTATGACAAACGGTCGAGACCTCAACCCATATTTACAGCCTGAATGTTATAGATCACTGTATTTAGCTTTTCTAGATTTTTTCTGTCTACACCACAACAAATGCTATGTTATCACTATAGTTGGCTGGTGAATATTACTGGAGGAAAGTTGCTTTTACTGGAGTAATATTTGCTTTTCGTTGCATATACTGTGACTACTGTGGAAAGGTTTCTGGATGATAAATGGTCTTTTTGTTGTAAATGTTCACTGATATTGTATTTTTACAAAACAGTACACTTCATATTTCCTCAAGATTTTGCAACTTATCATATTTTAAAAGGAAAGTTTTCCCCATTGGTATCACTAGATTATAGGCGAGGTACACTAGCAAGCTAGGAAGATTATTATAACAGCTGACCTGTGTAGTAGGTTTCTGGCAACTGTTGGCACTTGCCTCCTTAAGCCTATCACTCCAGTTTCAATTACACCTGTTTTAAATTACACTTTAGCATTTATTATCTATATACTACAGTGCCACCGTGGTATACACTATAACACTATGTATACACAATATTACCAGGGAGACTTTCTTTCCTCTGACAAAGAAAAGTTCTATTATTATTTTGCACATGGCACGCTAGGCCTATAGTTCCCCTCTGGGAGTATACTCTGCTAGGTATTGCACACTAATTCTCCTTTTTTGACTCGGTATATACTATTTTCTCCCTAAGATTGGTTCCAAACGCTAGAGGGATGTATCTTATAAGATCGCTGGCACAGTTTAAAGTTCTAGTACAAAAAAACTTGGAATGCATTGAAGCACACAGACACTGCACCAGTACCAGTTCGTGCAGTTCCTGTCTCTTCTGTGAATACTTCCTTGAATCTCATGTTGAGCTCACATACCTCTTGATCGTTTCTTGTGAGTTCCCCACCTTCTTTCCTCAGCCTGACCACCTGGTCTTAGACTATTGTCTTCTTCCTAATGTGGCTATATAGCAGTTTTGGGTCAGACTTGACTTTCAATGCTATGTTTTTGTACTGTCGTTAGGCCTTCATCCTAATCTGTGCATACTCGTTTCTGGCTCTTCGACTAATCTTATTATTTTCCTGGGTTCTTTGCCTTCTGTACTTTTCCATTCTCTAGCACACTTAGTTTTTGCCTCCCTACACCTTTGGGTAAACCAGGGGCTCAACCTGATCTTCCCATTATTTCTGTTGACCTTCGGAACAAACCTTTCCTCTGCCTCTTTGCATTTTGTTACGAATTCCATCATTTCATTTACTGACTTTCCTGCCAATTCTCTGTCCCAGTAAAGCTCCGGCAGGAAGTTCCTCATACCTGTGTAGTCACCCCTTGTATAGTTTGGCTTTTCCCATTTGACTCCTGTTACCTGCTCCACTTGTACCTCTACTATATAATCAAAACTCAGAACCACATGATCACTAGCTCCAAGGGGCCTCTCATACGTGATCTCCTCAATGTCTGAACTGCTCAGGGTGAATGCACGGTCCAGTTTTGCTGGTTCATCCTCCCCCCCTCCTCTCTCTCTCTCTGGTAGTGTCCTTTATTCCTCTCTTGGCCTCTTGCAGTTCTGTGGTAGATTATACATCACTGCAATGACTACCTTATGTTCCCCAGACTGAAGTGCACCTACTATGTAATCCCTTCCTCCAATCTCATCCATGTCTTCCATTTCCTCAAATCTCCATCATTTTTTTACGAGCAGTGCAACCCCTCCTTTCCCTCTATTCCTCCTATGATTAGTCAGCATCTGATATCCTGGTGAGAAGATTGCATCTGTTATACTAAACACATGACAGCTAAGAGACTGAACAGTCTCTGGCTAACACCCAGCATCCTCAAATCGATAAATACAAAGCACCTATACGAAAAACAGTACAGAATGGGCCACATAACCAGAGACCAAACAAAACGTTACTCGTCAATCCTAACCAGCCT
Organism: Cherax quadricarinatus; assembly: GCF_026875155.1. Classification (NCBI taxonomy): domain Eukaryota; kingdom Metazoa; phylum Arthropoda; class Malacostraca; order Decapoda; family Parastacidae; genus Cherax; species Cherax quadricarinatus. Next base: position 31,793,685 of record NC_069441.1, read on the forward strand.
GATAAGAAGAGCTAAAAAACTGTATTATGAGAGCAGATTATCCAACTTAAAAGGTGATATAAAAAAGATCTGGAAAACCCTATCAGAAATTCTAGGAACAAAAAAGATATCACAAAATAGCGCAATTGAACTAACAAAACCAGATGAACCCCAACTCCCACCAACTGAAACAGCAAACAGACTCAATGATTTCTTCACCATAGGAAAAAACTTAGCCAATAAAACCCCAACCTCAAATACCCTACCAAATGACTACCTCACTGGCAACTACCCGAACACACTGTTCCTAGCTCCGGCTAATGCAACTGAAGTCTCCCTTATTATCAACACACTAAAAAAACAATACAGGAGATTTAAATACCTTGCCATCCTTTATATACAAAAAAGTGTCGCAAGTGCTGTCACCAATCATTGCAACACTAACAAATCCATCGAATCCTCTACCTTCCCTACAGTTCTCAAAATAGTGAAGGTCACCCTGATCCATAAAGGAGGAGACCAAACAGACTTGAATAACTATAGGCCAATATCCAATTTACACCCTCTCTCTAAAATCTTCGAAAAATTAATTCATAAGCAAATCTATTCCTACCTCATCTCCCACAACATACTCAACTCCTGTCAGTTTGGGTTCAGGCCTAGTAAAAATATGAATGATGCTATTTTACACATGTTAGAACAAATATACACTGCACTCGATAAAAAAGAAGTCCCACTGGGGATCTTCATTGATTTACGTAAAGCCTTTGATACAGATGACCATGATTTGCTCCACATAAAATTGTCGCACTATGGTATAAGAGGGCACTCCCTCAACTACCTAAAGTCATACTTCAGCAACAGAAGCCAATATGTGTACACAAATGGAGCAAACTCTTCCGCACAGCTAATTACAATTGGTGTCCCACAGGGAAGTGTCCTTGGCCCTCTTCTCTTTCTCATTTACATAAAAGACCTACCAAATGCATCGCAACTATTCAAACCCACACTATTTGCAGATGACACTACATACGTCTTCTCTCACCAAGCCCAGTCACGCTAGCCAATACTGTGAATACCGAATTACAGAAAATATCTACCTGAATGATGACTAATAAACTTACTCTCAACATTGACAAAACCTACTTCATTCAGTTTGGAGACAGAGCTACAGATGTCCCTCTTAACATAATGATAAACAGATCACCTATCACAAAGCTCACAGAGGGAAAATTCTTAGGAATCCACCTTGATAATAGACTCAAATTTAAAACACATGTACAACAAATTTCCAAGAAAATTTCCAAGACTGTAGGCATACTATCGAAGATACGGCACTATGTTCCACAGTCAGCCCTCCTGGCCCTATATCACTCACTTATTTACCCCTATCTCACCTATGGTATTTGTGCATGGGGCTCAACAACAATTAACCATCTCAGACCATAATTACCCAACAAAAGGCTGCACTATATACATAGAAACACTACCATAAAACTCACCTGTATATATAAACTCTCTAACCCCCTCAAACATCTCCTTACCAACCTCAACAGAACACATGACCACAACACAAGGCACAGATCACTCTTTGATGTTCGTGTCCATCTCACACTATGCAAAATCTCAATACACATAAAAGGACCAAAAATTTGGAATTCATTACCTGTGAATATAAAAGAAACACTGTCTGTTTATAAATTCAAGTCTCTTCTTAAAAATCAGTTAATGACCCACAACTAAATAAATACTGAATAATTGTATCTCATAAATGTTTAACCTGTGACCCTATCAAACTTTTTTATTTTTAATTACATTAACTAACATAATACTCCATTCTACTGAATGCTCAGCAACATAGTAAATGACCATATGACCTGTCTTTGTAATACTCATTTGTGCTTAACTGTTATTTGTTTACAATAATGTTTACCTATGAATATATCATTACTTAGTTAGTCTTAAGTTAATTTTAAGCCTGCCCATAATGCTCTGCATACAAGGGGCTTTTGGCATGTTACACTTAACCACTGTATTTCTTTGTACTTCTATGTATCATGTTCAAATTAATAAATAAATAGTCTCAGTGAGTTTCATTTCTGTGTGTGTGTGTGTGTGTGTGTGTGTGTGTGTGTGTGTGTGTGTGTGTGTGTGTGTGTGTGTGTGTGTGTGTGTGTGTGTGTGTGTGTGTGTGTGTGTACTCACCTAATTGTACTCGCCTAATTGTGGTTGCAGGGGTCGAGACTCAGCTCCTGGCCCCGCCTCTTCACTGATCGCTACTGGATCCTCTCTCTCTCTGCTTCCTGAGCTTTGTCATACCTCTTCTTAAAATTATGTATGGTTCCTGCCTCCACTACTTCACTTGCTAGGCTATTCCACTTGCTGACAACTCTATGACTGAAGAAATACTTCCTAACGTCCCTGTGACTCGTCTGAGTCTTCAGCTTCCAGTTGTGACCCCTTGTCCCTGTGTCCCCTCTCTGGAACATCCTATCTCTGTCCACCTTGTCTATTCCCCGCAGTATCTTGTATGTCGTTATCATGTCTCCCCTGACCCTTCTGTCCTCCAGTGTCGTCAGTCCGATTTCCCTTAACCTTTCCTCGTACGACATTCCCTTGAGCTCTGGGACTAGCCTTGTTGCAAACCTTTGTACTTTCTCTAACTTCTTGACGTGCTTGACCAGGTGTGGGTTCCAGACTGGTGCTGCATACTCCAGTATGGGCCTAACATACACAGTGTACAGTGTCTTGAACGATTCCTTATTAAGGTATCGGAACGCTATTCTCAGGTTTGCCAGTAGATTACAATCTTGGGTTGTCACTTAGCAGTTTGAGAGCAATAATACGAAAAGAACTTCAAATGAACTTTATTGACTTAAGACTTAGGGAGATTGACACAAGTCAGTCCATCTATCATCATTCCATCATGCAGGAGGAGCCACATGTCATTGGTGCATCCAACAAGATAAGTAGACTCTTGGATGTCACTACTGCCCGGCTCCGCTGGGTTACAAGTATCTTTGGCAGGTTAAATCACCACCACCAGATGTAGACCAAACGAAATGTAAACTTTGCCAGATGGACTATTGTCACACATTGCGTCATTATGTACTGGAGTGTGATCAAATTAATGAATTTAGAAACAACTCACTCAGAAGTGTTCAAGAAATGGCTAAGTATTTTATCCACAGTGGTATATTGCAGACCATTCTGGAGAAATACCCTGACTTTGCTAGCTGTAAATAAAGCATTACCACATGTGTGCATGTGTGTGTGTGTGTGTGTGTGTGTGTGTGTGTGTGTGTGTGTGTGTGTGTGTGTGTGTGGTGTGTGTGTGTGTGTGTGTGTGTGTGTGTGTGTGCGCGCGTGCGTGCGTGCGCATGTGCACGTGTACTCACCTAATTGTGGTTGCAGGGGTCAAGACTCAGCTCCTGGCCCCCTGCCTCTTCACTGAATGCTACTAGGTCCTCTCCCTGCTCCATGAGCTTTATCATACCTCATCTTAATGCTATGTATGGTTCCTGCCTCCACTACCTCACTTGCTAGACTATTCCACTTCCTGACAACTCTTTGACTGAAGAAATACCTCCTAACATCCACTGACTCGTCTGAGTCTTCAGCTTCCAATTGTGACCCCTTGTTTCCATGTTCCCTCTCAGGAAAATCCTGTCTGTCCACCTTATCTATTCCACACAGAATTTTGTATGCCATTATCATGTCTCCCCTGACCCTTCTTTCCATACTATACACGTCAGTGACATTGGTCTGTAGTTTAGTGCCTCATTTGTCTCCTTTCTCAAAAATGGGGACTACATTTGCCATCTTTCATACTTCAGGCAGTTGCCCAATTTCAAGGGATGTGTTGCAGATTGTGGTATGGTGCACACAGCATCTCTGCTCCTTCTGTAAGGACAAAAGGGAAGATGTCCGGTCCTATCCCCTTTGAAGTATCAAAGTCACTAAGCAGATTTTGCACCTCCTCCTCAGTTGTGTGTATCTCATCCAACACTTGTTGGTATATTCCCTGTTGGTGTTCCCCTCTGTGCTGTCTTCTCAGAGTCCTTCCTGTCTCTACTGTAAATATTTCCTTGAATCTTGTGTTGAGCTCCTCACATATCTCTTGATGTTTCTTGTGAGTTCTCCACCTTCTTTCCTCAGCCTTATCACCTGGTCCTTGACTGTTGTCTTCCTCCTAATGTGGCTATACAGCAGTTTTGGGTCAGACTTGACTTTCAATGCTATGTTGTTTTCGTACTGTCGCTGAGCCTTCCTCCTTATCTGTGCATGCTCGTTTCTGGCTCTTCGACTAATTTCCTTATTTTCCTGGGTCATTTTCCTTCTGTACATTTTTCATTCGCTAGTGCACTTAGTTTTTGCCTCCCTATATCTTTGGGTCTGGTCTTCCCAATATTTTTGTTGCCCTTGTGAACAAACGTTTCCTCTGCCTTCTTGCATTTTGTTGCTATGCATTCCATCGTTTAGTCTACTGAATTTCCTACCAAGAGTGTTGTTTGTGTGTGTGTGTGTGTGTGTGTGTGTGTGTGTGTGTGTGTGTGTGTGTGTGTGTGTGTGTGTGTGTGTGTGTTGTGCATGTGTGTGTGCATGTGTGCATGGTGTGTGTGTGTGTGTGTGTGTGTGTGTGGGGTGCGTCCTTGTGTGTATGAATATATTTGTCCTCGTGTCACATGCCCGTGCGTCCCCCTCTGTGTGTATGTGTGCGCGCGCGCGCTAGTGTGGGTGTTGATCCATTTAAATTTTTTATTTATAACTCATTACAATTGTGCCCAGGTGTGGACGTATCAGTGGTTCATTACTTTGTAATTTGTTCATGACTGTAACCATGTATAGGAGTGAAGCTGATTCATTACCTCTGTAACTTGCGATGATTAGTGACCAGATCTACCGGGAGTTCATTCCCTTTGTAACTAGTTCAGCTATCATAACTTTGGGGCCCGTCACTGGACCCATTATGTACCTTTGAAATCTTTTGACTACCGCCCAGATGGGTATGGGGTGCATAAAGATATTAAACTAAAGTAAGTAAGTAAGTGTGAGTGTGTGTGTGTGTGTGTGTGAGTGTGTGGGTTGAGTTGTGAGTTTTGTGAGTGTGTGAGTGTGTGGTGTGTGTTGTTGTGGGGTTGTGTGTGTGTTGTGTGTGTGGGGTGTGTGTGTGTGTGTGGTGTGTGTGTGTGTGTGTGTCAACAATCAATATTTGCACCAATACTCATTCAGTTGTGACTGGGTGTGGAAGTGTGAATTGCTCATTACTCTATAATTTGTTCATGATGTAGCCAAAGTATAAACGTAAGTAACCATTCTACAGAATTCATTACCTTTGTAACTTGTGAGTCATTACCTTTGTACCTAGTTCAGCTATCAAAACTTTGGGGGCCAGTCCCTGGACCCTTTTACGTACCTCTGTAATCTGTAAATACTTTTGAAAACTTGCCCATGATTGTGACCAGACTTACCTGGAGTTCATTACCTTTGTAAATTGTGAGTTTCATTACCTTTGTAAATTGTGAGTTCATTACCTTTGTAAATTGTGAGTTCATTACCTCTGTAACTTGCTCAGCTATCAAAACTTTGGAGTCCAGTCCCTGGACCAATTATGTACCTCTGTAATCTTTTGACTACCACCCACAGGATGGGTATGGGGTGCATAATAAACATATTAAACTAACTTTAACTGCCAGGCGCCCGTATGCTGCAGCGGTTATTTGGTTGATGTGTGCCTCCGGTGATGTGCTCGGTGTTATGGTCACCCCAAGGTCTTTCTCTCCCTGAGTGAGGTCTGTGTCTTTGTCCACCTAGCCTATACTCTGTCTGCGGTCTTCTTTGCCCCTCCCCAATCTTCATGACTTTGCATTTGGCTGGATTGAATTTGAGAAGCCAGTTACTGGACCACATGTCCAGCCTCTCCAGGTCTCTTTGCAGTCCTGCCTCATCCTCGTCCGATTTAATTCTTCTCATCAACTTCACGTCATCTGCGAACAGGGACACTTCAGAGCATTCCTTCCATCATGTCGTTCACATATATCAAAAATAGCACTGGTCCTAGAACTGACCCCTGTGGGACCCGCTCGTAACAGGCGCCCACTGTGATACCTCTTCACGTACCATGACTCTTTGCGCCTCCCTGTCAGGTATTCCCTTATCCATTGCAGTGCCCTTCCTTTTACGTGTGCCTGATCCTCCAGCTTCTGCACTAATCTCTTGTGGGGAACTGTGTCAAAGGCCTTCCTGCAGTCTAGGAAAATGCAATCTACCCAACCCTCTCTCTCATGTCTTACTTCTGTTACCTTGTCATAAAACTCCAGGAGGTTTGTGATACAAGATTTGCCTTCCATGAACCCATGCTGGTTTTCATTTATAATCTTGTTCCTTTCCAGGTGTTCGACCACCTACTCACCTAGTTTTGTTTGCAGGGGTTGAGTCATAGCTCCTGGCCCCACCTCTTCACTGGTTGCTACTGGGTTACTCTCTCTGAACCATAAGTTTTATCATACCTCTGCTTAAAGCTATGTATGGATCCTGCCTCCCCTACATCGCTTCCCAAACTATTCCACTTCCTGACTACTCTGTGATTGAAGAAACACTTTCTAACATTCCTGTGATTCATCTGTGTCTTCAACTTCCAACTGTGTCTCCTTGTTGCAGTGTCCCATCTCTGGAACATCCTGTCTTTGTCCATCCTGTCAATTCCTCTCAGTTTTTTGTAAGTCGTTATCATGTCTCCGCTATCTCTCCTGTCCTCCAGTGTCGTCAGGTCGATTTCCCTTAACCTCTCCTCGTAGGAGATACCCCTTAGCTCTGGGACTAGTCTTGTTGCAAACCTTTGCACTTTCTCTAGTTTCTTTATGTGCTTGGCTAGGTGTGGGTTCCAAACTGGTACTGCATACTCCAATATGGGCCTAACATACACAGTGTACAGGGTCCTGAATGATTCCTTATTAAGATGGCGGAATGCTGTTCTTAGGTTTGCTAGGTGCCCATATGTTGCAGCAGTTATTTGGTTGATGTGCACCTCAGGAGATGTGCCTGGTGTTATACTCACCCCAAGGTCTTTTTCCTTGAGTGAGGTTTGTAGTCTCTGGCCCCCCTAGACTGTACTCTGCCTGCGGTCTACTTTGCCCTTCCCCAATCTTCATGACTTTGCACTTGGTGGGGTTGAACTCTAGGAGCCAATTGCTGGACCAGGTCTGCAGCCTGTCCACATCCCTTTGTAGTTCTGGCTGGTCTTTGTCCAAATGAATTCTTCTCATCAACTTCACATCATCTGCAAACAGGGACACTTCAGAGTCCATTCTTTCTGTCATGTCATTCACAAATACCAGAAACAGCACTGGTCCTAGGACTGACTCCTATGGAACCCCACTCATCACAGGTGCCCACTGACACCTCGCCACGTAACATGACTCGCTGCTGTCTTATGACAAGTATTCCCTGATATATTATAGTGCCTTCCCTGTTATCCCTGCCTGGT
>NC_069441.1:31813649-31852362 GCF_026875155.1 Cherax quadricarinatus
ATACCTCTTCTTAAAGCTATGTATGGAGCTTGCTTCCACTACTTCACTTTCCAGACTATTCCACTTCCTGACAACTCTAAGGCTAAAGAAATACTTCCTAGCATCCCTATGACTCATCTGGGTTTTCAGCTTCCAATTGTGTCCCCCTTGTTCCTGTATCCCATCTCAAACATTCAAGCCCTGTCCAATTGTCAATTCCTCTCAGTATTTTATATGCTGTTATATTCCCCCTATCCCTCCTATCCTCTAGTGTTATCAGGTTGAGTTCCCTTAACCTCTCCTCATAAGACATACCCTTCAGTTCCAGGACTAATCGCATCACAAATTTTTGCACTTTCTCCAATTTTGCAACGCGTTTGACTGGGTGATGATTCCATACTGGCGTGCATATTCCAGTATAGGCCTGATGTACATAGTGTACAATGTTGTGAATGACTCCTTACTCAGATGTCTAAATGCCAGTCTCAGGTTTGCCAATCTCCTATATGCTGCAGCAGTTATTTGATTGATGTGTGCCTCAAGACATGTTCGTCATAATGCTTACCCCAAGGTCCTTTTCTTTAAGTGACGTTTGCAGCTTCTGATTTCCTAACTTCGTCTGTGGTCTTCTGTGTCCTTCCCCAATCTTCATGACTTTACACTTACTGGGGTTAAACTACAGGAGCCATTTGTTGGACCAGACTTGTAGTCTGTCCAGATCCCCTTGTAATCATAATTAATCCACGTTCACTTGTATTCTCCTCATCAGTTTCACATCATCAGCAAACAGTGATACTTCTGAATCTATTCCTTCCACCACGTCATTCACGTATACAAGAAACAGCACCTGACCTAGGACTGACCCTTGTGGAACCTCACTCGGCACATGCACCCACTCTGACACTTCATCACGTACTAAACACTCGTCGTTTCCTTCCTGTAAGGTATTCCCTGAATCATTGCAGTACTTTTACTATCCTGCCTGCTCCTCTAATTTTTGCACCAGTCTCTTGTGTGGTACTGTGTCAAAAGCCTTCTTGCAGTCCAAAAAGATGCAATCTATCCATCCCTCTCTCTCCTGTCTTACTTCCATTACCTTACCGTAGAACACAAGTAGATTTGTGACACAGGATTTCCCATGTCTCTATTGTGAATACTTCTCTAAATCTTGCATTTACTTCATCACATAATTCCTGATCACTCTTTGTGAGCTCCCCTCCTTCTTTCCTCAGCCTGGTTACTTGGTCCTTGACTATTGTTTTTCAACTAATGTGACTGTATAACAACTTTGGTTCAGATTTGGCTTTTGATGCTATGTTATTCTTGTATTGCCTCTGGGCCTCTCTCCTTATCCTTGCATATTCGTTTCTGGTTCTTCTGCTCACCCCCTTGTTTTCTTGAGTCCTTTGCCTTCTATACCTTTTCATGCTCTAACACACTTGGCTTTGGCCTCTTTACACCTCCAGTTAAACCATGGGCTCACTATGGTCTTACCATTTTTTCTTTTACCCTTTGGTATGAACTACTCTGCCTCCCTGCACTTAGTGGTCACTAGTTCCATCATTTCATTTACTGTCTTTCCCTCTAGTTCTCTTTCCCACTGCACTTCATGCAGGAAACTTCTCATTCTTATGTAGTCCCCTTTTTCGAAGTTCAGCTTCTCTCATTGTTCTTGTGCTGCTGCATTCTCCACTGTTAACTCTACAAGGTATTCAAAACTCAGGACATCATGATCACTAGCACCAAAGGGTCTTTCATGTGTGATATCCCCAATGTATGAACTATTTAAGGTGAAGATGAGGTCCAGCCTTGCTGCAACATCCTCTCCTCTCCTCTCTGATTGTATCCCTAACTTAGTCACCAGAAACCACAGACACTGACAGTAACTTCCAGAAGGGTTATATATAGGGCATTCTCACTGCAGCTTTATGTGAGCCTTCTTCTACTAATCTTCCCAGGCGTTATACTAATGCTCTGAAGAACCTTGCTAATGACCCAAATATTATAGCCACCACTGCCAACAAAAGAGGTGGAGTCGTTGTACTCAACACCAGTGACTACAACACCAAAATGATGGACCTTTTGAATGACCAGACCACATACAAACCCATTCACATACAACAGTGGAAGACACTCACCAAAGATTTCCTATATAAAACCAGACAAATACTGAAATGCACTAGTGAAAGGAAAAAACTTCTGCACTTGATATCCAAAAACCCTATACAGCACACACATATGGTTTACCCAAGACCCATAAACATAACATTCCTCTCAAACCAATCACATCGAGTATAGGCAGTGCACCACACAAACTAGCCGGAGTTCTTGCCAAACATCTTTCCTGCCTTCTAGGGATGCTCAGCCCCGCTCATCTTAAGCATTCAGGTGACCATCTCAACCACATCAGAGACCTCTCCATCCAAAACAAGACACTAAGTAGTTTGGACATGACTTCCCTCTTCACTAAAGTACCCACCAAACAAGCCACTGATGTTCTACAATGTAAAGTCAATCAGGACCTTAATCTTCCTCCACCTCCCAGAGATTCTGTTGACCTGACTGAAGACTACAAGAAAAGAGCTCTTCAGATCACTAATTCTCCATGCACCAACACCATTCCTAAGAAAGTTATAATTCTTCACAGTGGTCAGCTTGCACTGAATGTTTCTAAAGTACGTACTAGCACAAGTTAACACTAGAGTTGCCATTGCTTCCAGCACTTCAATAAAGGATCTAACCAGGACAAAATCCAAGTACCATGAACCAGTCAATGCAGGGGGTTACACTATATACTGTGGTGGCTGTGACTGGATTTTTTTTTTTATTATCACACTGCCCGATTCCCACCAAGGCAGGGTGGCCCTAAAAAGAAAAACTTTCACCATCATTCACTCCATCACTGTCTTGCCAGAAGGGTGCTTTACACTACAGTTTTTAAACTGCAACATTAACACCCCTCTCAGGATTTATGTAGGTGAAACAGCAAGAAACCTCGAAAAATGCCTCAATGAACACATTAATGGATGTAGGAATGATAACATGAACAACACCTATGTACAACACCGAAATTCCACCAATCATCTCATGAAATACAGGGATGCCCGATTAGCGATCAAAGAAACTAATTTCCACAGACACAAGTGCTTCGAATCAGCATTAATCACTGTTTCTAACAATTTATTTCTTAATTAATTTGAACATGATACAGGGAAGTACAAAGGAATACAGTTATTAAAGTGCAACATGCCAAAGCCCCTTGTATGCAGAGCATTATGGGCAGGCTTAAAATTAACTTAAGATTAACTAAGCAATGATATATTCAGTGGTAAAAACATTATTGTAAACAGATAACAATTTAGTACAAATGAGTATCACAAAGACAGGTCATATGGTCATTTACTGTGTTGCTGATGCATTCAATAGAATGGAGTATTCTGTTAGGTAATGTAATTAAAAAAATAAAGTTTGATTGGGTCACAGGTTAGACATTTATGAGATACAATTTATGTGATACAATTACGTGTTCAATATTTTTTTAGTTGTGGGTGAGTTTACCTGGAGTTTACCTGGAGAGAGTTCCGGGGGTCAACGCCCCCGCGGCCCGGTCTGTGACCAGGCCTCCTGGTGGATCAGAGCCTGATCAACCAAGCTGTTGCTGCTGGCTGCACGCAAACCAACGTACGAGCCACAGCCTGGCTGATCAGGAACTGACTTTAGGTGCTTGTCCAGTGCCAGCTTGAAGACTGCCAGGGGTCTGTTGGTAATCCCCCTTATGTGTGCTGGGAGGCAGTTGAACAGTCTTGGGCCCCTGACACTTATTGTATGGTCTCTTAACGTGCTAGTGACACCCCTGCTTTTCATTGGGGGGATGGTGCATCGTCTGCCAAGTCTTTTGCTTTTGTAGTGAGTGATTTTCGTGTGCAAGTTCGGTACTAGTCCCTCTAGGATTTTCCAGGTGTATATAATCATGTATCTCTCCCTCCTGCATTCCAGGGAATACAGGTTTAGGAACCTCAAGCGCTCCCAGTAATTGAGGTGTTTTATCTCCGTTTGCGCGCCGTGAAAGTTCTCTGTACATTTTCTAGGTCGGCAATTTCACCTGCCTTGAAAGGTGCTGTTAGTGTGCAGCAATATTCCAGCCTAGATAGAACAAGTGACCTGAAGAGTGTCATCATGGGCTTGGCCTCCCTAGTTTTGAAGGTTCTCATTATCCATCCTGTAATTTTTCTAGCAGATGCGATTGATACAATGTTATGGTCCTTGAAGGTGAGATCCTCCGACATGATCACTCCCAGGTCTTTGACGTTGGTGTTTTCGCTCTATTTTGTGGCCAGAATTTGTTTTGTACTCTGATGAAGATTTAATTTTCCTCATGTTTACCATATCTGAGTAATTGAAAATTTCTCATCGTTGAACTTCATATTGGTTTCTGCAGCCCACTGAAAGATTTGGTTGATGTCCGCCTGGAGCCTTGCAGTGTCTGCAATGGAAGACACTGTCATGCAGATTCGGGTGTCATCTGCAAAGGAGGACACGGTGCTGTGGCTGACATCCTTGTCTATGTCGGATATGAGGATGAGGAACAAGATGGGAGAGAGTACTGTGCCTTGTGGAACAGAGCTTTTCACCGTAGCTGCCTCGGACTTTACTCTGTTGACTACTCTGTGTGTTCTGTTAGTGAGGAAATTATAGATCCATCGACCGACTTTTCCTGTTATTCCTTTAGCACGCATTTTGTGCGCTATTACGCCATGGTCACACTTGTCGAAGGCTTTTGCAAAGTCTGTATATATTACATCTGCATTCTTTTTGTCTTCTAGTGCATTTAGGACCTTGTCGTAGTGATCCAATAGTTGAGACAGACAGGAGCGACCTGTTCTAAAACCCATGTTGCCCTGGGTTGTGTAACTGATGGGTTTCTAGATGGGTGGTGATCTTGCTTCTTAGGACCCTTTCAGAGATTTTTATGATATGGGATGTTAGTGCTATTGGTCTGTAGTTCTTTGCTGTTGCTTTACTGCCCCCTTTGTGGATGGGGCTATGTCTGTTGTTTTTAGTAACTGTGGGACGACCCCCGTGTCCATGCTCCTCTCCATAGATGGAAAAGGCTCGTGATAGGGGCTTCTTGCATTTCTTGTTTGAACACAGAGTTCCATGAGTCTGGCCCTGGGGCAGAGTGCATGGGCATGTCATTTATCGCCTGTTCGAAGTCATTTGGCGTCAGGATAACATCGGATAGGCTTTTGTTAATCAAATTTTGTGGCTCTCATAAAAAATTCATTTTGATCTTCGACTCTCAGTCTGGTTAGCGGCTTGCAAAAAAACTGAGTCATATTGGGACTTGAGTAGCTCACTCATTTCCTTGCTGTCATCTGTGTAGGACCCATCTTGTTTAAGTAGGGGCCCAATACTGGACGTTGTTCTCGATTTTGATTTGGCATAGGAGAGACTTGAATTTATAAACAGTGTTTCTTTTATATTCACAGGTAGTGAATTCCAGATTTTAGGGCCTTTTATGTGCATTGAGTTTTTGCATAGCGTGAGGTGGACACGAGGAACATCAAAGAGTGATCTGTGCCTTGTGTTACGGTCATGTGTTCTGTTAAGGTTGGTAAGATGTTTGAGGGAAGGGTTTATATCAGAGTTAAGTGTTCTATGTATGCAGTAGTTGCAGTAATAAGTATGGATGTTTTGTATGGTAAGTAGGTTTAGGGTTTTGAATATTGGTGGAGTGTGCTGCCTGTAGTGGGAATTTATCATTCTGACTGCAGCCTTTTGTTGGGTGATTAGTGGTCTGAGATGGTTTAGTGTTGTTGAGCCCCATGCACAAATTCCATAGGTGAGATAGGGGTAAATAAGTGAGTGATATAGGGCCAGGAGGGCTGACAGTGGAGCATAGTACCATATCTTCGATAGTGTGCCTATGGTCTTGGAATTTTTTTTGGAAATTTGTTGTGTGTGTGTTTGAAATTTGAGTCTATTATCAAGGTGGATTCCTAAGAATTTTCCCTCTGAGTTTTAATTTAAACAAAACAAAGGCAGCTTCATCATCTCTGAAGTCTTAGCAAGAATCCTCCTGAAAACAGTAAACCCTGCCATCAATAGTCTCTCCTGCTAATACCACACAAGCACATTACAGAGGAAGAATGCTGAAACAGGCTTTCTCTTATCTAAGATACTTCTTCTCTTATGCCAAATCTAAGGGAAAAACATCCAGTATTGGGCCCCTGCTAGGTGGGATGGGACATACACAGATGACAGCCAAGAAATGAGTGAGATACTAACGTCAGAAAATGATTCAGTGTTCAGCATGCCACTGCCCAGACTAAGGGTCGACAATCCAAATGAATTCTTTATGAAGGAAACCCCCCAAAATTTGGTCAGCACAAAAATCTTGGATATTATTGTAACTCCACAAGACTTTGAAGAGGCAATTAATGACATGCCCATACACACTGCTCCAGGCCCAGACTTGTGGAACTCAGTGTTCATCAAGAAGCCCCTGTCAAATGCCTTTAGCATTTTATGGAGAGGGAGCATGGACACAGGGGTTATCCCACACACACTAAAAGCAACAGACATAGCCCCACTCCACAAAAGTGGCAGTTAAGCAATTGCAAAGAACTACAGACTGACAGCATTAACATCCCATATCACAAAAATCTTTGAGATGGTTCTAAGAAGCAAGATAGCCAGCCACCTAGATACCCATCAGTTACACAACCCAGGGCAACATGGGTTTAGAACAGGTCACTCCTGCCTGTCCCAGCTACTGGACCACTATGACAAGGTCCTGGATGTTGTAGAGGATAAACAGAATACAGATGTAGTATACACAGACTTTGCAAAAGCTTTCGACAAGTGTGACCATGGCGAAATAGCACACAAAATGCGGGATAAAGGAATAACAGGAAAAGATGGTAGATGGATCTACAATTTCCTGACAAATAGAACACAAAGAGTAATAGTAAACAGAGTAAAGCCCCAGGCAGCCACTGTAAAAAACTCTGTTCCACAAGGCACAGTACTTGCTCCCATTCTATTCCTCATCCTCATATCTGACAGAGATGCAAGCCATAACTCCATGTCTTCCTTTGCGGATGACACCTGGATTACCATGGCAGTAACCTCCATCGAAGACACCGCGAGACTCGAAGCGGACATCAACCACATCTTCAAATGGGCCACTAAAAACAATATGAAGTTCAATGAGGAGAAATTTCAACTACTCAGATATGGGAAACTTGAAGAAATTAAAAATGTGTCAGGGTATACGACAAATTCTAACCATACAATAGAGCAGAAAAGTAAAGGACCTGGGAGTGATAATGTCAGAGGATCTCGCCTTCAAAGACCACAACAATGTACACGTATCTACCTCATCCGCTAGGAAAATGATAGGATGGATAATGAGAACCTTCAAAACTAGGGACGCCAAGCCCATGATGATTCTCTTCAAATCGCTTGTACTCTCTAGGCTGGAATACTGCTGTACACTAATGGCCCCCTTCAAGGCTGGTGACATTGCAGACCTGGAGAGTGTACAAAGAACTTTCACAGCACACACAAGTATGATAAGGCACCTAAACTACTGGGAATGGTTGAAGGTCCCTGATCCGTTTTCCCTCGAATGCAGGCGAGAGAGATACATGATAATATACACTTTGAAGGTCCTGGAGGGATTGGTACCAAACCTGCACATGAAAATCACTCCCCATGAAAGCCAAAGACTCGGCAGGAGATGCAACATTCCCCCGATGAAAAGCAGGGGTGCCACGAGTACACAGAGAGAACACAGTAAGTGTCTGGGGCACAAGACTGTTCAATTGCCTCCCAGTATACATAAGGATTACCAATAGGCCCCTGGCTGTCTTCAAGAAGGCACTGGACAGGCACAAAGTCAGTACCTGACCAACCGGGCTGTGGCTCGTAAATCAGCTTGTGTGCGGCCAGCAGTAACAGCCTGGTTGATCAGACCTTGATCCACCATTAGGCCTGGTCTCAGACCGAGTTCGGGGCATTGACCCCCGAAATCCTCTCCAGGTAAACTTCCAGTAGAAATATTTGCCTAACCTATTTTTATGCTACCCAAGTAATAGCTTTTATAACCTTTTACTCATGTGCAAGTTGATTGTTCTACCATATTGTATTACTACTACAACTATTATTACTACTACTACCATTAGTATTACACCTCACTCTGAGCCTACATATACACTCTGTATCGGTGTACTGTTTGTAACGGCTTGATAAAGCTCCTGGAGAGCAAAACGTTGCCACAACAAAATGTCACATTGGTTTTCTTTTGATGAGACCTGGGTCACATGCAACTCTCTAAAGCGATCCCAAGAAAAGGGTTTTTGGGAGGTAGGAGTAACAAGGGTAATGCATCATTGTTCGGGCATCTTTTAAAATTTTGTAGAAGAGATACAGTAAAACTGTGGCTCCTGGGATATGTTTAACAAGTGTTATGATGTTTGCAGAGTTAGTCTGAAATGCTGCATAAGGGTCAGATGTGTAGTCTTCCCATGGTTCATAAGTTTTAAGACTGAAACCAGTAAGGTTTCTGGGTATGTGATGATACTTTATAAGTACATAACAATATTTTTAAGCAATGAATATCTTAACACAGCTAGCAAGCAATCCTTACTTTATCCTAGCTACCAGTAGTTTGTCACTTTTTTGGGTTATCCTAGGTTCTCTACAATATGTGCATGAAATGATAATCATTAACTTATTTGTATACCTGAAAAAAACTTACTTACTTACTTACTTACTTACTTACTTATATTAAAACCTTAATTTGAAGGACCTCAGTTTAACAGATCTTGGACTGAATGGGCAAAATCTACTGTCCAAACATCTGGACACAGCCACTCAGCCACAATGTTTTCATCTTGTGGCTTAATTCACCTACCAATAGGTTCAAGTTTATGCTTAGTAATATCATATACACAAAGACATGAATTCAGTACAAAAAAATTAAAAGGAAATCAATCATAATTGCTACACAATTAGCAGAGCCAAAATTTGAACACCTTGTGACTAGTTTAAAAAAAAATATATGAGCATACTGGATAGACACCAAATGAGCATAAAAAAAAAAGAGAAAAATTAAATCCTAAATTCAATCATAATGTTCCTCCCTTTCCTCCACCTACCACTGGTCACCAACTTGTGTGTCTGTCTGCACACAAGTTATGAGCCTGTGAATACATTATATTGCTACTAATTACTCCTCCCTTCCCAGGGAGGCTTCTTGATGATGGTGAGGGACTCTTGATCGAAGAAACTGGACCTGTGCTCAAATGCCTTGAATTGACTGAATGCCTTCCATTCCCCCTCAGGTGCTGTATGACTCTTAGGGACTTTGCACTTCCCTTTATGACTGTAATATTAATACTTCTTTTTCCTCCCTCTCCCCAACCCTTTGAAATGACATAATATCAGGCCAATACAAATTTGTCTGGCCAGGCATCCATTACTTCTTGACTTGGTGAAAGACACCTAAACTGGAAATCTAACATAGAATTTTACAAAAATATGTTCACTGGATTTCCCATTACCATACCTGCTTCTTTTTCCTGTTCTTTTCTTG
Source organism: Cherax quadricarinatus (assembly GCF_026875155.1). Lineage (NCBI taxonomy): Eukaryota > Metazoa > Arthropoda > Malacostraca > Decapoda > Parastacidae > Cherax > Cherax quadricarinatus. Next base: position 31,823,230 of record NC_069441.1, read on the forward strand.
TAAATGTCACAAAAATCAGTTCAGAGTGTCATTAACAATATATTGTTAAAACATGAAGTGGTGCTGGGCTCAGGTGATCACATAAAAGCAAATTTTTACCACAAATAGTAATTACTGGTAGAAATTGAATTACCATATAAAAAAGGATTCACATAAATCAAAGGAAAACCATGTACAGAAGTATGATAAATTGTTGCAAGAATAACATTGCAACAAAATCAAAGAACCATTATTATGCTCAATCATTCTTAAACACTGACGACAGAAAAAAAATTTTTTAATATTCTCTGAAAATGAAATTAAAAGCCCTCTAAAAAGGGAAAAAATTTGTCAACATTTTTTCCATTCCTGGAGGATGTGTTAATAAGCAGTGACACATACTTTCTTGAGGGTCTTGATTATTTATTTAACCCGTTAACGATCCAAACGTAAATAACGTTTTTTCAACTTTTGGATGAAAAAAAAAGTAGATTTTCTTTCTTTTTTTTAATTTGTTGTAAAAAAAACGTAGATCACTTTTGTAGCACTACACATGTGAACTAGATCTGCTTGGGGCCGTTTTTTTTTAATGCAACTTCACTATATCCAAAAATGTGGAAAATTTTATGTCCTTCAACACAAGGACTGCACTACACTATCCTAAAGTATTAAATCTAACCCTTCCACCAGGGAGAATATGTGAAATAATTTGCCAATTCACGTCCAAAAAACCTTAAAAAAAAAAAAAAAGCAGTTTTGGGGCAATCTACAAACTACCTCACACAAAACTTAACTTTAGAACAACTTAAAAAAATACAAAAACTGACTCAGAGATGAAAAAACACAAAAGCTACTTTCTTTTACAAAAAAAAAACCCCATTTAAGCGCTAACCTGAATAACTGATTTCACAAACAATGAGGAACTACTAAACCAACAATAATCACAGAGACAAGTGCCTCACTACCTAATCATATCTGGACCAATACTATATCCCCACTAAAAGTAGGCATACTCACAGACAACACTACAGATCACTACCCAACATTCCTCAACCAACTTGGGTAGCGAGCCTCAGGACATGACTAAGATCTCTTTTCGACTACATGATGAGTCATCAGTAAATAATTTTATTTATTATTTTATTATCACACCGGCCGATTCCCACCAAGGCAGGGTGGCCCGAAAAAGAAAAACTTTCACCATCATTCACTCCATCACTGTCTTGCCAGAAGGGTGCTTTACACTACAGTTTTTAAACTGCAACATTAACACCCCTCCTTCAGAGTGCAGGCACTGTACTTCCCATCTCCAGGACTCAAGTCCGGCCTGCCGGTTTCCCTGAATCCCTTCATAAATGTTACTTTGCTCACACTCCAACAGCACGTCAAGTATTAAAAACCATTTGTCTCCATTCACTCCTATCAAACACGCTCACGCATGCCTGCTGGAAGTCCAAGCCCCTCGCACACAAAACCTCCTTTACCCCCTCCCTCCAACCCTTCCTAGGCCGACCCCTACCCCCGCCTTCCTTCCACTACAGACTGATACACTCTTGAAGTCATTCTGTTTCGCTCCATTCTCTCTACATGTCCGAACCACCTCAACAACCCTTCCTCAGCCCTCTGGACAACAGTTTTGGTAATCCCGCACCTCCTCCTAACTTCCAAACTACGAATTCTCTGCATTATATTCACACCACACATTGCCCTCAGACATGACATCTCCACTGCCTCCAGCCTTCTCCTCGCTGCAACATTCATCACCCACGCTTCACACCCATATAAGAGCGTTGGTAAAACTATACTCTCATACATTCCCCTCTTTGCCTCCAAGGACAAAGTTCTTTGTCTCCACAGACTCCTAAGTGCACCACTCACTCTTTTTCCCTCATCAATTCTATGATTCACCTCATCTTTCATAGACCCATCCGCTGACACGTCCACTCCCAAATATCTGAATACGTTCACCTCCTCCATACTCTCTCCCTCCAATCTGATATTCAATCTTTCATCACCTAATCTTTTTGTTATCCTCATAACCTTACTCTTTCCTGTATTCACCTTTAATTTTCTTCTTTTTGCACACCCTACCAAATTCATCCACCAATCTCTGCAACTTCTCTTCAGAATCTCCCAAGAGCACAGTGTCATCGGCAAAGAGCAGCTGTGACAACTCCCACTTTGTGTGTGATTCTTTATCTTTTAACTCCACGCCTCTTGCCAAGACCCTCGCATTTACTTCTCTTACAACCCCATCTATAAATATATTAAACAACCACGGTGACATCACACATCCTTGTCTAAGGCCTACTTTTACTGGGAAAAAAATTTCCCTCTTTCCTACATACCTAATGAGCCTCACTATCCTCGTAAAAACTCTTCACTGCTTTCAGTAACCTACCTCCTACACCATACACTTGCAACATCTGCCACATTGCCCCCTATCCACCCGTCATACGCTTTTCCTACAAGTTTTGAGTTTGCAGGTTTTGTCTGAAATCTGCATAAAGGGCAATGTGTAGTTTCCCAGTTTTTGTAATTTTTAAGTACTGTACCAGTAAAGGGTTCGGGGTAGTGATGATCTTTATAAGCCTAAAAATTTTTTTAAGCAGAAATTTTAACACAGCTAGCAAGAAATCCTTACTTTTTTTTCCTGCTACCAGGTTTTCACAGGATATTAAAACCTTAATTGAAGGACCCTTTAACAGATCTTGGATTTAAATGGGCAAAATCTACTGCCCAAAACATCTGGCCAGCCACTCAGCCAAAATTTTTTATCTTGTGGCCAATTCACCTACCAATGGTTCAAGTTTAGTTTGTAATTCATATACACAAAGACATAAATTAGTACAAAAAAATTATAAGGAAAATAATCATAATTGCTACAAAATTGGGCCCAAAAATTTTTGAAACCTTGTATGTTTAAAAAAAAAAATATGGCAACGGATAGACACCAAAAATGAGCATAAAAAAAAGAGAAAAATTTTCCAAAAATTCAATCATATGTTCCTCCTTTCCCTCCACCTAACCCTGGCCCCAAAATTGTGTGTCGTTGCACACAAGTTTTGACGTGATAATTTTGCTAAAATTACTCCTCCTTCCCCAGGAGGCTTCTTGATGTGGTGAGGGACTTATCGAAGAACTGGCCCTTTCAAATGCCTTGAATTGACTCTGATGCCTTTCATTCCCCCTAGGTGCTGTAGATTTTGGGGGGTTTTGATTCCCTTTTTATGCTGTAAAAAATTTTTTTTTCCTCCCTCCCCCCAAACCCCTTTAAAATGAAAATATCGGCCAACAAAAATTTGTCGGCGGCACCCATACTTCTTGATTTGGGAAAGACACCAAAATGGAAACTAAATAGAATTTTACAAAAATTTTCCCCTGGATCCCATTATCCCTGCTTCTTTTTCCGTTTTTTTCTTGTAAATGTCACAAAAATCATTTAGGTTCATTAACAATTTATTTTAAAAACATGAAGTGGTGCTGGGCTCGGGGGAACATAAAAGCAAATTTTTACCAAAAATAGTAATTCTGGTAAAAATTTGTTTACATATAAAAAGGTTCACAAAAATCAAAAAAAAACCCATGTACAAAAGTAGAAAAATTTTGCAAGAAAACTTTGAAACTTTTAATAAAAGAAACACATTATATATGCTTCAATCATTAACATGACGACTGACAAAAAATTTAATGTTTCTGGGAAAATGAATATTAAAAATACCCTCGAAATGGGAAAAATGTTTTCAATCTTTTTTTTCCCTTTCCCGGGGGAGTGTTAATAAGCATGACACAACTTTCTTGGGGTCTTGATTTTTTTTAACCCGAAAAATCCCAAAAGTATATACGTTTTTTTAAAATTGGAAGTATGTAAAAAAAGTAGATTTTTTCTGTTTTTTTACATTTGAAAAAATTAAAAAAAACAGATTTACTTTTGTATCCTACCAAGTGAAAGTAGATTGCTTGGGGCCGTTTTGGGTTAATGCAACTTCACTTTTCCTAATATGTGGTGTTTTTTGTCTTTTTAACCAAAAAGGTACGGGTATAGCATTCCTAATGTTTAAATGTATTAAAACTTTCCACCCGGGTGAATATGGGGAATTATATTTTCCAAATTCACGTCCAAAAAAACCCTTAAAAAAAAAAAAAATAGCAGTTGGAGCAAACACAAAATACCCCCTAATATTACAGTTTAGTAAAACTTAAGAAATCAAAACTGACTCAGAGATGAATAAAAACAACCTGCTCTTTCGGGGACAATAAACCCATTCAAGCAGCTAATTTTTGAGTAATGATTTCAAAACACTATGAGGAAACTAAACCAAAAAGAAACACAGAGACAAATGTCACTACCAATTTATATCGGACCAATACTATACCCCAAAAAGTAGGCAACTCACAGCAACACTACAGACACTACCCAACACCTCAACCTTTTTGGGGGGTAGCGAGCCCCAGGAAGATAAGATTTCTTTGACACTTTATAGTTAAGTAAATTAAATTTTTTTACGGCCCCTTTCGTAACTGGGTGGTGGGTGGTTAGCGACAGCCGTTTTATATATAAATTGTACTCCTCATATTAATAATAGAGTGAAATATTAAATATTTGTAATCTACCACTCATCACCTGTCTCAACTTAGGTAGTCTTTATATATTAGGTTAAGTCTGCCCGAAATACCTCGGCATGATAGTGGCTTTCTTAGTACCAATCAAATTATGAAATGTAAACACACACTGTAACCTTTGCAAAGAAATAAAATTTTGATTTTGATCTGATTTAAAACGGTACTCCAAAACTAAAAACCCTTAAAGTGCATTTTCTAACTGATCTGATGTGTGCTCAGTTTACATGAGTTTTACATCAGTCTGAATAAGACAAAACACTAAATATTATTACTAGGTACTGTATTCATATTTTCATTAAATTCATAGAACAATACTTTTTGTGTCAAATGCTTTTCAAATTACAGTAATTTCCTTTACAGAAGTAACTGATTTAGACTCATGAAGGTGTAATAACATGATCACAAACAAATCAAGGAATTGGTGGGGTTAGAACCCATGGCAAGCTAGTTTGAGGACTAGTGTGCCATGAGTTCAATCCTCACCCATTCCATGAGTTAAAGTGATTGATCCATACCTCTTTAGTGAGTGTGAAGGCTGCCAAGTCTGTGACTGGAGGTTGTGTGTTGGGCATGGCACAGATGAGTGTGATACCTCCGGCCAGGGCTGCAGCAGTGCATGATGCCCAGTCCTCCTTGTGGGTGCCACCTGTCACCACAACTTAGTTTAATTATATACGTAAAGCATTTTTAAATAAAAACTAGATACAGTTTGATCATTATTATTTTTTTTTTATCACACTGGCCGATTCCCACCAAGGCAGGGTGGCCCGAAAAAGAAAAACTTTCACCATCATTCACTCCATCACTGTCTTGCCAGAAGGGTGCTTTACACTACAGTTTTAAAACTGCAACATATACACCCCTCCTTCAGAGTGCAGGCACTGTACTTCCCATCTCTAGGACTCAAGTCCGGCCTGCCGGTTTCCCTGAACCCCTTCATAAATGTTTCTTTGCTCACACTCCAACAGCACGTCAAGTATTAAAAACCATTTGTCTCCATTCACTCCTATCAAACACGCTCACGCATGCCTGCTGGAAGTCCAAGCCCCTCGCACACAAAACCTCCTTTACCCCCTCCCTCCAACCTTTCCTAGGCCGACCCCTACCCCGCCTTCCTTCCACTACAGACTGATACACTCTTGAAGTCACTCTGTTTCGCTCCATTCTCTCTACATGTCCGAACCACCTCAACAACCCTTCCTCAGCCCTCTGGACAAGTTTGATCATATTAAGGTAATTTAAGGAGATAGGACTTGGCATAGAGGGGTAGCATACTGGCTTGCTAGTTTCTGAACTGCCTCGCCATGAGTTTGAACCCTCCATTCAGTGAGTTACAAGGTGGTATCCCCGGTCTACTCTCTCAATACAGATAGATTATAGCTTAAAAAGATTTTGTAAAACAATGATAAAAAAAAATGTTTCCCATACTTCCTCTTCCACTCATTTAAACAGATGCCTCCTTACCCCTTGCTTTCTCTTCATCTCCCCTCTTCCTTCTGTCTTTCAGTGCAACCATATCATTCTACCTCTAAAATAAAAGTAGTCCTCTCTGGACTGGAAAATAAGTATGCAAACAACACAGACCTGGAAAGCATTCACTGTCTATCAATACAATAATGAAGGCAGTAGAGGAATTCCAGAAAGGGAATTGTCACAGACTTAAGTTAAGGAAAGGCACAGAATCAGTGGATGTGATTTTAAACAGAAAAATATGAGAAATAAAAATACTTTTATAATTCTAAAGCAACTTTCTTTCTTAGGCCACAAACTTCTTCATCCATTTAACAGAAATCATCTATTTCATTCTTAAGCATATTGGAACAATTTACCTTCCATGTAAAACAAGAATATATTACAACTAAATAAAAGCAGTGATAGTAACTTCTAAGGTATCTGAAATACTGCTAATAACCGAGATCTAAAAGACACATGAGCAGACACTAGGATATATTTATTAGAAAATATTTTGGTCCTGGAATATTGATTACTTCTTTCATATTAAAGTCGAAAATAACAGTACTGTATATAAAAGTTGGAAGTAAGATTTCTTGAGATGGTGTCAGGTAGCCCATGAGGTCACATGATTGCAGTGTTACAATGCAGGTTTTTTAAATCTTATAGCCTCCAGTATTATGTTCTGTAGTGTCAGTGACAGCAATTAGAGAGGCTTCTAAACACAGTTGATATCTAAGGTTATGCTTAGCAATGACAAGTTGTGCCTCAGTCCAACTCATCAAATGTCCCATAGAGGTTCTGAGGATGACTCAGGCATTCTTTAAGTCGTTCCTGTTTCAGGTGCTTTGATGTTCACATAGGTGGACCATTAGACTTCTGCCTGTTTTCCCTACATATTTCATGGGACAGTTTCCACAGGGGATGCCTGCTGTGGATGTTGAGGTGTGGGACTTCACTTTGTAGAGACGTGCAGCAGGGCCCCACTTTATGGAGTTATGCCTTACGGTGTTCTGCTAATATGGCAATTTCAAATGAATAAATTTTGCTATATGGTGAGCAGTCTTTCAAATATGGCATGCCCCACCTGGACTGTTTACATTCTCCATAAGCACATCTCTTTATTATGTACTCTGATAATTATACTTATGTGTATCTGTACCTAAATATACTTACACACACTGCTGGCATACAGGTACACATTAAAATCACTAAGTCTCTCTACTCTTGAAGATGCCAAATTAACCCTTTCAGGGTCCAGAGGACAAATTTCAAAATGTGCACCAGGGTCCAAGAATTTAAAAAAAAAAAAATTATTTTTTCTTAGGAAATGGTAGAGAATCTTTTTCTGAAGGTAATAAAACAAACAGTATGAAATTTGATGGAAAACTGACGAAATTATGCTCTCGCAAATTTTGATTTGTCAGCGATATTTACGCATCAGTGATTTTGCCAACTTTGACTCCCATTTTAGCCCAATTACATTATTCCAGTCGACCAGATTCTTAGCTATTTCAACAGTATTACTTCTATTACATTGAAAGAGCACAAGAAATCGCCCAGTCAACTGTTTCAACTACAAAATACAGTAGGGCCCCACTTTACGGCATATCGCTTTACAGCGTTCCGCTAATACTGTCATTTCAAATTATGACCAAAACTCTATACGGCTCCCCCCACCTGACTTTCTAATATGGTCACCGTGCCCCACCCGGTTTGTTTACATTCTATGTGAGATCCGTAAGCACTAAGTCTCTCTATTATGTCTGGAAACTCCAAAATTTCAAGTGTTTTTAACCCTTTCAGGGTCCAAGGCCAAAATCTGAAGTGGTGCCCCAGTGTCCAAGAATTTTCAAAAAAAAAAAAATTTTATTTTTTTCTTATGAAATGGTAGAGAATCTTTTTGTGAATTTAATAAAACAAAAAGTACGAAATTTGATGGGAAACTGACGAAATTATGCTCACGTGAATTTTGATGTGTCAGCGATATTTACGAATCGGCGATTTTGCCGACTTTGACTCCCATTTTAGGCCAATTACATTATTCCAGTCGACCAAATTCTTAGCTATTTCACTAGGATTACTTCTATTCTATCGATTGAGCACAAGAAATCGCCAAGTCAACTGTTTCAACTACAAAATAAAGTGACCGGAAATTGGTAATTTGGCCAATTTAACACAAAATTCAAAATATTCCGATTTCAAAATAGGATCCAGAATAAACAATGTAGGTATTCCTGGCACTAAACTAATATTTCCTCTGTTCATTAGTTACGTTTTGAGGCTTTACAAATAAATTCCATTTTTATTTTTTATTCACATAATGATTTTTTATTCACACCAAAAAATAGAAGATTTACTGTTATGCAATATTGTAATAATTGTATAAATATCATCACCACATTTATGAATGTATATTAGACCCACCAGCTGGCGTGTATTAGACGTGTGAGGTCGTTTGTTTACTCTTGAACATCGGCAAAAATTTAACATTTCTGCCACTTTGAGCTCAGTTTCAAGCCATTTCCAGTGCTAAAACCAATCAAAATTATCTCTATTTCTGTAATATGTCTTCCATTCTATCAAATGAGACCAAGAAATCACAAATACAACTATAAAAAACATACGAAAAAACACTGCAAAGTCGCTGTTTTAATCGAAAATCACGGTCTCAGTTTTTTTCCTCTCATTATACACAGTGTTCTGCAGGATTTGTTTTATGTGGTGCACACATACCACATAGATGTATTCTCTCATATCTGGGCCCCCAAATTTACATACACATGTTTATCAGAGTGAGCTGAGGACTCATAATGAACTTTAGGATTCGATCGGTTTGGCACATTGACACTGTAAAGCCGTAGCATTACTGAGGCAGGGACCCTGAAAGGGTGCGTTTAAAGTTATTTCATATTTTATTTCTACCTCCGATAATTATACTTATGTATACCTGTACCTAAATAAACTTACACACTGTGCTGGTGTGCAGGTACACATTAAAATCAGTAGGAGTGTCTTATGTCTTGAGACACCTATTAGTAATGATAATAATAATCACCAAGTCTCATTAAATGTCATATATTACGTTAATGTATGCATATTTTCATTAATCCATCTATGATATTTTTTGAAAATTATATAATAAACACGATGCATAACATATAAAGATGATAAATACACCCCACAGTAGAATAAATAAACAAATATGAGATGTGGTAGCCAGACGACTTGCACAAGTGACTCCACATTAGAAATGATAATAATAGTGATAATAATCACCGAGTCTCATTAAATGTCGTATGTTACGTTAATATACACATTTTCATTAATCCATCTATGATATTTTTTTCAAAATTATATAATAAACACGATGCATAACATATAAAGATGATAAATACACCCCACAATAGAATAAATAAACATAAATATGAGATAGGAAAGGTTGGAGGGAGGGGGTAAAGGAGGTTTTGTGTGCTAGGGGCTTGGACTTCCAGCAGGCATGCGTGAGCGTGTTTGATAGGAGTGAATAGAGACAAATGGTTTTTAATACTTGACGTGCTGTTGGAGTGTGAGCAAAGTAACATTTATGAAGGGGTTCAAGGAAACCGGCAGGCCGGACTTGAGTCCTGGAGATGGGAAGTACAGTGCCTGCACTCTGAAGGAGGGGTGTTAATGTTGCAGTTTAAAAACTGTAGTGTAAAGCACCCTTCTGGCAAGATAGTGATGGAGTGAATGATGGTGAAAGTTTTTCTTTTTCGGGCAACCCTGCCTTGGTGGGAATCTGGCCAGTGTGATAAAAAAAAAAAAAAAAAAAAATGAGATGTCGTAGCCAGATAACTTGTATGAGTGACGGCAAGAACAACATTTTCTCTAGCCTAACATAAGAGACTGTGTTACTGGGGGTAACTGTAGAAAATTATTCCTTTCGTATGTATGTAAGTTTATTCAGGTATACACAAATACAGTTATATAGATTATCATACATAATAGCATGTGTAGAGAACCTAGGATAACCCAAAAAAGTCAGAGCGACTTATTTCCATTGCCTTCACTCAGAGCGTCATTTCTTCTAAAAATGGTGTTACATGAGAATGGGAGTGTTGTTCTTTATTTTTTCTACAGTATCACTGTAGAGACAACTTGTACACAAACCAGACGAGAACACTTGGTTTGTTTACAAAACTTGCGTTCGCCTGGTATGTTTACATAACTCTGTACCTGTCCTCCCTCATGTACTCACTCTCTCATTTATTTGTTTTATCTCATTTACTCACTGCTGACCCTACATTAAGACTACAAATATTTTAAGATAAGTAATGAGTGAACTGTATATGTATTTTATCACTCTGGGATGCTAAAATATCATAGAATAGTATGTGTGGGTGGGGTGGCCTGGTATGGTAGCCCGGCTGACTATCATACATACCACACTTGATTTCTTACAATAAATACTACTTGTCTCACCCTAGATTAAGATTACAAATATTTTAAGGCAAGTAATGAGTGAACTGTATATGCATTTTTCGCTCTGGGATGCTTAAATGTAATAGAATATTATGTGTAGGTGGGGTGGCCGGATATGGTAGCCCGGCTGACTACCATACATACCACACTTGATTTCTTACTATAAATACTACTTGTCTCACCCTAGATTAAGACTACAAATATTTTAAGGTAAGCAATGAGTGCTTACAAATTTCAAAATATTCCAATTTCAAAAGAGTCCAGAATAAACAATGCAGGCATACCTGGCACTAAACTAACATTTCCTCTGTTCATTAGTTACACTTTCAGGTTTTACAAATTAATTCCGTTTTGATTTTTAATTCACATAATGAATTTTTATTCAGACCAAAAAATAGAAGATTTACTGTCATGCAATATTGTAATAATTGTATAAATAATATTAGCATATTTGTGAATGTATATCAGACCCACCAGCTGGTGTGTATTAGATGTGTGAGGTCATTTGCTTACTCTTGAACATCGGCAAAAATTTAACATTTCCGCTATTTTGAGCTCAGTTTCAAGCCATTTTCAATACTAAAACCAATCACAATCATCTCTATTTCTGTAATATGTCTTCCATTATATCAATGGAGACCAAGAAATCGCAAACACAACTATAAAAAACATACGAAAAAACACTGCAAAGTTGCTGTTTTAATCGAAAATAATGCTCTCAGTTTTTTTGTCTCATTATGCACTGTGCTGCAGGATTCGTTTATGTGGTACACACATACCACATAGATGTAATCTCTCGTATCTAGGCCCAAATTTACCGCTCACAGCTTATCAGAGCGAGCTGAGCTCATGGCGTAGATCTACGGTTTGGACCCTCAACGTAAAGCCGTAGATCTACGGCACAGACCCTGAAAGGGTTAACGCAAAGTTCAATATATTCCATTTTCAAAATAGGGTCCAGAATAAACAATGCAGCATTCCTGGCACTAAAACTACATTTCCTCTGTTTATTAGTTATGTTTTCAGGCTTTACAAATGAATTTCATTTTGATTTTTTATTCACATAATGAATTTTTATTCAAACCAAAAAATAGAAGATTTACTGTTATGCAATACTGTAATAATTGTATAAATAATATAGTTGGCCCTTGGGTAACAATGTCATCGGATAATGAAAAAATCGGATAGTGACACGTTTTTGTCAAAATATTGATTCGGTTACCGAAGAAAAACTTGGTTCAGGACATTCGTCCCAAACATGTTCACATGCCCTGAGCGGGCCTGGCCACTCCATGTACAGCTAGTATGCCATTGTTTACAAGCCAGGGAGGATGATTCCACACGTACATGCAATACATTTTGTATTATTCCATCGTTTTTAGTGCTTGTAACTGCTAAATAAGCCACTATGGGCCCAAAGAAAGCTTCTAGTGCCAGCCCTGTAATAAAGTGGGTGAGAAATACTATTGAATTGAAGAAAGAGATCATCACAAAATACGAAAGTGGAGTGCGTGTCTCTGAGTTGGCCAGGTTATGTAACAAACCCCATTCAACCATCGCTACTATCTTGGCCAACAAAAAGGTAATCAAGGAAGCTGTTCTTGTGAAAGGTGCAAGTATGCTTACAAAACAAAGTTCACAAATACTTGAAGATGTGGAGAGACTGTTGTTGGTATGGATCAATGAGAAACAATTATCAAGAGTATGTGTTTCTCAGTCAACAATATGTGAAAAGGCAAGGCAGTTGCATGATGATCTAATTAAGAAAATGCCTGAAACTAGTGCTGATGTTAGTGAATTTAAGGCCAGCAAAGGTTGGTTTGAGAGATTTAACAATCGTAGTGGCATACACAGTGTGATAAGGCATGGTGAGGCTGCCAGTCCTGACAAAACAGTGGCTGAAAAATATGTGCAGGACTTTAAGGGGTACATAGAGACAGAACAATTAAAACCCCAACAAGTGTTCAGTTGTGATGAAACAGGCCTGTTTTGGAAGAAAATGCCAAACAGGACCTACATTACTCAGGAGGAAAAGGCACTCCCATGACACAAGCCTATGCAAGACAGGTTAACTCTCATGTTCTGTAGTAATGCTAGTGGTGATTGCAAAGTGAAGCCTTTATTTATTTATTTATTTATTTAGAAATTTAGCACACATACAGAGGTACAAAAAGATACAGGTAAGAGCAGCATGCCAAAGCCACTTATATGCATAGCATTACGGGCTGGCTTACAATTAACTTAAGATTAACTAAGCAATGATGAAATCAGTGATAAGACATTATTGTAAACAGATAACTATAAAATACAAATGAGTATTACAAAGACAGGTCACATGGTTGCATGCATTGCTGTTCATTTAGTAGAATGGAGTATTCTGTTAGGTAGTGTATTTAAAAAAAAATAACAAAGTTAGGTTTAACATTTGTGTGATATAATTGTGAGTAACATTTAGGATATACAATTTATATGGTTCAGTTATTCAGTATTTATTTGGTTTTGAGTGAGTAAGTGAACTTTGAGAAGAGACTTGAATTTATAAACAGGTAGTGTTTCTTTTATATTTACAGGTAATGAATTCCAGATTTTAGGGCCTTTTATGTGCATTGAGTTTTTGCATAGCGTGAGATGGACACGAGGAACATCAAAGAGTGATCTGTGCCTTGTATTATGGTCATGTGTTCTGTTGAGGTTGGCAAGGAGATGTTTGAGGGGAGGGTTAATATAAGAGTTAAGTGGTCTCTGTATGTAATAAGTGCAATAATAAGTATGGATGTTTTGTATGGTGAGTAGGTTGAGTGTTTTGAATATTGGTGGAGTGTGCTGCCTGTAGTGAGAATTTGTTATTCTAACTGCAGCCTTTTGTTGGGTAATTAGTGGTCTGAGATGGTTAGTTGTTTGTTGAGCCCCATGGCACAAATTCCATAGGTGAGATAGGGGTAAATAAGAGAGTGATAAAGGGCCAGGAGGGCTGACTGTGGAACATATTTACCGTATCTTCGATAGTATGCCTACAGTCTTGGAAATTTTCTTAGAAATTTGTTGTATATGTGTATGAAATTTGAGTCTATTATCGAGGTGGATTCCTAAGAATTTTCCCTCTGTTAGCTTTGTGATAGGTGATCTGTTTATCGTTATGTTAAGAGGTACATCTGTAGCTCTGCTACCAAACTGAATGAAGTAGGTTTTGTCAATGTTTAGTGTAAGTTTGTTAGTCCTCATCCAGGTAGATATTTTCTGTAATTCAGTGTTTACAGTATTGGCTAGCGTGACTGGGCTCGGGTGAGAGAAGACGTATGTGGTGTCATCTGCAAAAAATGTGGGTTTGAGTAATTGCAAAGCATTTGGTAGGTCATTTATGTATAGGAGAAAGAGAAGAGGGCCAAGGACACTTCCCTGTGGGACACCAACTGTAATTGGTTGTGCGGAAGAGCTTGCCCCATTTGCATACACATATTGGCTTCTGTTGCTGAGGTAAGACTTGAGGTAGTTGAGGGAGTGCCCTCTAATACCATAGTGTGACAATTTTATGTGGAGCAAGTCATGGTCAACTGTATCAAAAGCTTTACGTAAGTCAATGAAGATCCCCAGAGGGACTTCTTTTTTCTCTATTGCAGTGTATATATGTTCTAGCATGTGTATAATAGCATCATTAGTATTTTTATTAGGCCTGAATCCAAATTATAACTCTGAAACCACCAGTGTGTTCAAGAAAAACAGTGTCGTCAAGACTAAACTGTGTGTGATGTGGAGAGCAAACAGTAAGGCATGGGTCACTAGGGGCATTTTCTTTGATTGGTTTTATGATGTGTTTGGCCCCAGTGTGAAAAAATACCTCCTGAAAAATAAATTGGAACTCAAGTGCCTCCTGGTAATGGACAGTGCTCCTGCTCATCCTCCAGATTTGGAAGAGTAAATTGTAGGGTAGTTGAGCTTCATCAAAGTGAAGTTTTTGCCTCTTAATACCACTCCTCTCCTCCAGCCCATGGACCAGCAGATCATTTCAAATTTCAAAAAACTGTACACCAAAGCAGTGTTTCAAAAGTGCTTTGAAGTGACCTCAGACACTGAATTGACCCTAAGAGAGTTCTGGAAAGATTACTTCAGTATCCTCAGTTGCATAAACCTTATAGGTAAGGCTTGGAAGGGAGTGACTTGCAGGACTTTGAACTCTGCTTGGAGAAAACTGTGGCCAGAATGTGTACAAGAGAGGGATTTTGAAGGGTTTGGGGCTGACCCTGAGGAGCCTGTGCCAGATGTGGAATCTATTTTGCCTTTGGGGAAGTCCTGGGGTTGGAGGTTAGTGGCGAGGATGTGGAAGAGTTGGTGGAGGATGATGATGAAGAGCTAACCACTACAGAGCTGCAAGAGCTTGAGGTGCAACAGCAACAGACCACAGTTCACAAATTTCCTTCAGAGGAGGAGGAAGAGAGATGGAGGAAGTTGCCTTCGTCAAAAATTAAGGACATTTGTACAATGTGGACAAAGGTGCAAGCATTTATGGATGAACATTACCCTGATACAGCTGTTGCAGGCCGTATTGACAACATGTACAATGACAATATTGTGTCTCATTTTAGAGAAATCTTAAAGAGACCCCAGAAACAGAGGTCTCTGGACAGATTTTTGGTGCGACAGGGGTCCAGTGACTCAAGCAGGTCCTAGTGGCATTAAAAAACAAAGAAGGGATGTAACCCCAGAAAAGGACTTGTTACTAAAATCTTTATGGAAAGGGATTACCCTTCCAAACAATTATCAACTCCTCCAGCCTCTACCCTCCTCCCATCTCATCACTCATCAATAAGTCCTCAATAAAGGTAAGTGTCATTTCAGTATTGTTTATTCAGTATGTCTCATTGTTTTCTGTGTACGAAAATGTATATTTCACATAAAAAAATTATTCTGTTTAATACTTTTGGATGTCTGGAATGGATTAATTGGATTTCCATTATTTCTTATGTAGAAAATTAATTCGGATAATGAAAAAATCAGTTCAAGACAAGCTCTCTAGAACAGATTAATGTCATTACCCGAGGGTCCACTGTATCACCACATTTGGGAACATATATTAGACCCAACAGCTGGAGTGTATTAGACGTGTGAGGTCATTTGTTTACTCTTGAATGTCAGCAAAAATTTAACATTTCCACAACTTAGAGCTCAGTTTCAAGCCATTTCCTATACTAAAACCAATTAAAATCATCTCTATTTCTATAATATATCTTCTGTTCTATCAAATGAAACCAAGAAATCGCAAATACACCTATAAAAAACAAATGAAAAAACACTGCAAAGTCGCCGTTTTAATAAAAAATTACGGTCTCAGTTTTTTTCCTCTCATTATGCACTGTGTGCTGCACGATTTGTTTTATGTGGTGCACACATACCACATGGATGTATTCTCTCATATCTAGGCTGGCCCAAATTTACTGCTCACAGCTTATCTGAGTGAGCTGAGCTCATGGCGTAGAACTACAGTTCGGACCCTCAACCCAAAGCCGTAGAACTATGGCACGGACCCTGAAAGGGTTAATAATAATAATAATCTCCTGGGTGCATTAAATGTCGTATATTACATTAATATAGACATTTCCATTAATCCATGAGATTTTTTTCACAATTATATAATAAACATGGTACATAACATATAAACATGATACATACACCCACAGTATAAAAGTTGACATAAATATGAGATTTATTTACCAAGCGGTTTGTAGAAGAGTCGGAAGAATTACGTTTTCTCTAGTCAAACACCATTAACTTAACTAGAAATTTATTCCTATCATGTGCATTCACTCTATCTATAGCTATTCATGACCCTTGTGGGTTTAGTGTTTCTTTTTAATTATGAATATAATAATAACAACTTGTAACAATAATAATTTGAAATAAATAATTTGTAATAATAATAATAGTAATTTGTCAGAGCATCATTCCTTCTAAAAATTACATGAGAAAGGAAGTACAGGTCCGCCATCACAAATCCGGCAATCAGTTATTCGGTTCCTTCAGTTATTTGGCACTAATTTTGGCTAGCATAATTTCAAATTTCGAGGGTCGCCACACCAACCTGCTGGTACTGTTTGGTGGCGCTACTTGCTGCATAAGTCATTCCAATTTCTTTTTCTCCATTTGTTGTTTTAACCTGCTTACTTTTAGCCCTAGCCATGGTTCCAAAGAATAAAAGAAATGCTTCTCATTATGTAAAGCATCTACACAGTACATTATCCATTAAAGATAAGGTGGCTTTGAAGCCACTGTCGGTTGTCATAAACTCAGTATCATGAATCAGAATATGCTTTATTATTACGCTAATATCAACACTACAGTTTATTTGCCTATCACAATTGATCTAACATGACATAATAAACAATATAAATAACATAAAACATGTTAAATACTCCAGAATGAATAATAATTGGCATAACACCAAGCAGTTCGACAGAGTTGCGAAGAGGATATGGTAAACAAATACCATTCTCCTATCCTTGTCTTGGTGGCTTATATTAGAGAAAACGGAGTATAGCACAGGGCTAACTATGATATACACTCATACTCCACCATAAACATGAAACAAAAAAGTTATTTTCTCCCTATAGATTATCACACATAGCAGCATATGTGTAGAGAACCTAGGATAACCCCAAAAAAGTTAACGTGGCTTATTTTTAGTACCTGGCTTGGGTTAGCCATATATGATTTTTGGTAAATATTCGATTCCCAGCCAGGGTAGAAACATTAGGCGTGTTTCTTTACACCTGTTGTCTATGTTTACCCATCAGTAAATGGGTACCTGGGTGCTAGTCGACTAGTGTGGATGTTATCCTGGGACACTGACCTAATTTTCTTGAAATACTCAGCATAACAAGTGCCTTTCTATACAGTAGTATGTCACTGATGTCAGCTAGGCCTGTATACCTTGTACATGTATGTGTAGTAAATAAAGATATTATTATTATTATGATGATGATTATTATTTTATTATATTATTATTATTATTTTCTCAGTTGTTTGTTGGGTTATCTTATTCAAACTTGGGCAATGTATGATGGAAAGATACTTCTTCACGTACACCAAAAATGAAAGAAATCAGACCATAAATAGCAGAGTTCACTTCTCAGCCATTAGCGGCCGCTTAGCGGTATATTTTTGTATGATTGTTATGGTTATATTCTCTTTTTTTCGGTCTCATTTGATAGAATGAAAGATATATTACAGAAATAGATATGATTTTGATTGCCTTCATGATGAAGAGTACCTTGAAATTGCACTCACAGTAGCAAAAATGTTCTATTCTTTAGCAAAGCTCAAGAGTAAACAAATGATGTCAACGTCCATTACCTGTCCGCCTGCCAGTCTAAATTCCAGTACGGAGTCAAGAATGGATTGACATTATTTATATAATTATTACAATAATGCAGTAGTCTGCATAACAGCAAATCATATATTTTTTTTTGTGAATAAAAATTCCAAATGGTAAGCAAGAGTAATATAAGAGGGGCCTGTAGCCATGACTAATGAACAGAGAAAATGTTATTTTAGTGCCAGGAATGTCTGCTTTGTTTATTCTGGACCCTATTTTGAAATTGGCATCTGCTGAAATTTGTGTGAAATCGGCCAAATTGCCAATTTCTGACCACTTTATTGGGTAGTTGAAATAAGTGAGGCAGTTTCTTGTACTCAGTTGACAGACTAGAAGTAAATAAGTTTATTCAGGTATACACAAATACAGTTACATGATGATTTTGTCAGCCCTGCACTAAACTACTACAGTGGAACCCCAGTTTTCACACGCTCCAGTTATCGGACATTTCAGTTTTAGCACCATTTTCTGTGCGAAAATTTGTTCCAGATATCGGACCTTGATCTGGTAATTGGACATATTAATCTCGTCCGCCCACCTCAGCATTGTAATCCTTATAGAGAATAAACTTTGAATTTGAATTGGTCGAGTAAGCATTACTACATGCATTCCAAAACATTTCATAATACAGTGGACCCCCGGTTAACGATTTTAATCCGTGCAAGAGGGGTAATTGTTATGCGAAATAATCGTTATGTGAATGAATTTTCCCCATAAGAAATAATGGAAATAAAATTAATCCGTGCAAGACACCCAAAAGTATGAAAAAAAATTTTTTTTTACCACATGAAATATTAATTTTAATACACACAAACTGAAAAAGGCATGCACACTTACATGACACTTACTTTTATTGAAGATCTGGTGATGATTGATGGGATGGGAGGAGGGGAGAGCATTATCTTCTTACTGTTTAGAAGGGAATCCCCTTCCATTAGGACTTGAGGTAGTAAGCCCTTTTCTGGGGTTACTTCCCTTCTTTTTTAATGCCACTAGGCCAGACTTCAGAGTCACTGGACTTCTTTCGCACAAGTATCTGTCCATAGTGGCCTGTACCTCTCGTTCCTTTATCACTTCCCTAAAGTGTTTTCACAACATTGTCAGTGTAATAGTCACCAGCACGGCTTGCAATAGCTGTGGTGAGGGTGATTTTCATCCATGAAGGTTTGCACTTCAAGCCACTTTGCACAGATTTCCTTATCTTTGTAGTAGGCAACTTCTTCAATTTTCTCTCTCCCCTCCTCTGAACCAGTTTCCCCAGGTCTGGCCTCTGCTCTTGAAGTTGATCTATCAGCTCATCAGTGGTTAGTTCTTCATTGTCCCCTCCACCAACTCTTCCACATCCTCCCCTAACCTCCAACCCCAAGGACTTTCCCAATGCCACAATGGATTCCTCAACTGGCATACTCCTCTCAGGGTTAGCCTCAAACCCTTCAAATCCCTTTGGTCTACACATTCTGGCCACAGTTTCTTCCAAGCAGAGTTCAAGGTCCTCTTAGTCACTCCCTCCCAAGCCTTACCTATAAGGTTTACACAATTGAGGATATTAAAGTGATCTCTCCAAAACTCTCTTAGAGTCGGTTGAGTTTCTGAGGTCATTACAAAGCACCTTTCAAACAGAGCTTTTGTGTACAGTTTCTTGAAGTTGGAAATAACCTGCTGGTCCATGGGCTGCATGAGAGGAGTGGTATTAGGAGGCCAAAAACTTCACCTTAATGAATTTCATGTCCCCATAAAGTCGCTCTGCCACGTCTGTAGGATGACCAGGGCCATTGTCTAACACCAGGAGGCACTTAAGTTCTAATTTCTTTTCAGTTAGGTAATCTTTCACATTGGGGGCAAATGCATGGTGTAACCAGTTATAGAAAATTCCTAGTGACCCATGCCTTACTGTTTGCCCTCCACAGCACACACAAATTATCCTTGAGGACATTCTTTGCCTGAACGCTCTGGGAGTTTCAGAGTGATACACTAATAAGGCTTCACTTTGCAATCACCAGTAGCATTGGCACACATGAGAAGAGTAAGCCTGTCTTTCATAGGCTTATGTCCTGGGAGTGCCTTTTCCTCCTGAGTAATGTAGGTCCTGCTGGCATTTTCTTCCAGAACAGGCCTGTTTCATCACAATTAAACACTTGTTCAGGTTTCAGTCCTTCAGTTTCTATATACTCCTTGAATTCCTGCACATATTTTTCAGCTGCTTTGTGGTCCGAACTGGCAGCCTCACCATGCCTTATCACACTATGGATGCACTACGCTTCTTAAATCTCTCAAACCAACCTTTGCTGGCCTTAAATTCACTCACATCATCACTAGTTGCAGGCCTTTTTTTAATTAAATCGTCATGCAACTTCCTAGCCTTTTCACATATGATCGCTTGAGACGCTATCTCCTGCTAGCTGTTTTTCATTTATCCACACCAATAAGAGTCTCTCAACATCTTCCATCACTTGCGATCTTTGTTTCGAAAACACAGTTAAACCTTTGGCAAGAACAGCTTCCTTGATTGTCTTTTTGGTGCCCACAATAGTAGCGATGGTTGATTGGGGTTTCTTGTACAACTTGACTAGGTCGGCAATACGCACTCCACTTTCATACTTATCAATGATCTCTTTCTTCATTTCAATGGGTATCCTTACCCTTATTGGTGTACGGTTGGCACTAGAAGCTTTCTTGGGGCCCATGGTCACTTATTTTCCAGAAACACCACCGAAAACACTGTAATAATACGAAATATTCCGAGTGTATGCTTGGATGTTAGCGCGGAGGCTGCCTGGTAAACAATGGCACGGGCGGCACATGTGAGGCTGGGTGAGGGTGCACATTAGACGCGTCTCGGACGAAAATCGGTGAGCGGGTTTTTAATCGGTATGCGCGGCAAAAATTTTGCGATTAAAGTAAGCGGTATGCGAAATAATCGCTATGTGATGCCATCGTTATGCGGGGGTCCACTGTAATCCCTTATTTTTGGTGCTTGTTTATTAACTGTGACTGCAAAATAAGCCACCATGGACCCAAAGAAACTTCCTAGTGCCAGCCAGCCCTTTGGTAAAGGGCTGAGAGAGAGGAGAGAATGTGCCTTCCTCAGTGATTCTACAATATGTACGATACTCAAGCAGCAGGAGTCGATAAAGGCTATAATGCCAGCCAGCAATAAAGTGTAACAAGTTAAGTGATTAAGCGATAGCAAAATGACGGCATGAAACTGACTCCTCCATTGTTGTTTGAGGTACAGTGGACCCCCGGTTAACGATATTTTTTCATTCCAGTAGTATGTTCAGGTGCCAGTACTGACCGAATTTTTTCCCATAAGGAATATTGTGAAGTAGATTAGTCCATTTCAGACCCCCAAACATACACGTACAAACGCACTTACATAAATACACTTACATAATTGGTCGCATTTGGAGGTGATCGTTAAGCGGGGGTCCACTGTATATAGGGTCAATGACAACACCGCCGCCACTGCCAAGACTATATGTATGGCTTATGCTGTAATGATATATTTTATTTATTCTAGAGTATATATCATGTTTCTATGTTATTAATATTGTTTATTATGTCATATCAGATCAATTGTGATAGATATATAAGCTGTAGAGTTGATATTATTGTCATATTGAGGGAGTATTTTGTCCTGCCTCCAAACAAACTCTCCGCCTCTGCCACCAATAGCCACAAACGTAATGGCACGTTTTATTCATTCTAGAGTGTATTACAGGTTTCTATATTATTTATAACGCTTATTATGTTATATTAGATCAATTGTGATAGATAAATAAGCTGTATAGTTGATATTAGTGTCATATTCTTTAAAAATTATTTTTTTTGTGAATATTTTTGGGTGTATGGAACGGATTAATTGTATTTACATTATTTCTTATGGGAAATACTGATTCAGTTTCCACACATTTCGGTTTTAGAACGACTTTCTAGAATGGATTAAGTTAAAAAACCGGGGTTCCACTGTACCATAATATCACTTTGTAATTATAGTCTACAAGTGTGACTATGGTAGTCTGTGAGGAGGAACTTAAAGCATTTACAAAGCAGCATCATCACCATTTTAACCTTGTATTCAAAGGTGCATGTAATAAGTCAAAGTTTGCATGAACATGTTCTACACCTACTTTTCCTTTATTCAATACATCTAAGGTTTAATTATTTTCCAGGGATATGTGAAGAGTAGAGTACTGTACTTTGAATCTGTCTTGCACATTATATCCCACAGTTTGTCTCTAACTTTTCTGTTTTAAGTAATTAGCAGATTTTACATTATTTTTTAATTTCATGTAAACCAATTTAAATGGAAACAATATCCTTTGCATCTTTTACATAATTTAAATTACATAATCAGAGCTGTTATGCTATTCTTAGTTCATTTCAGAACCTAGTCCTATCTAAGGTGTACTGTGTAAAGTGTACTTTGCATTTTCCTCTCATTCTAGATGCAACTAAGAAGTAATAACAAACCACCTACTTACTGCTAGATGAACAGGGGCAGCAGGTGTAGAGACACTCACTCATTTGTCATGCCCTGCTAGGAACCTACTCTAGGTCTTACAGGTTTTGACCAGAGTACATTATTGTGTTACAAAACACCTACTGCATGATCAGCTTTGTTTAATAATGTACATGCACTGGGTACAATCTGTCACCAATATAAATTTTTTAAGCGAGTTAAAGAATACATTACTTCATTAAACAAAGCAGTGTGAAAACATATCCAAGCACAACCCAGTACAGTCTTGTCAACAAACTTTAGCCAGGAGAATAACTGTAATTATCAACATATTTTAACTAATATGTACAGTACCCTCAACTCTTACCCTTAATATTAACCCGTAAACGGTCCAAACGTATATATATGTTTTTACCGCTAGTGCCCCAAACATATATATACGTTTTATGTGTCCTACATTTAACATGGCCACGATAAGCCTGAGTCGCCTAGACATGTGAGAATGGGTGTAAGCACTCACTGTGCACCATATTAAAATAATTGGGGATGCCTAGGTACCATATGCTCTTTTTTCCTATTAAAAAACAACAATGTTTTTTTTCTCAAAAAAAGTTGGGGCAGTACGGTAGTGAACGTATATATACGTTTGGACCGTTTACGGGTTAAATAAAAAGATTAGAAATACAGAATCAGTAATTACCTGGTTCCCTGACATGTACATGGACATCGATGAGTCCTGGTAGCTTGACAATGCGACGAGAGGTGACACAGTCAACATGGGTCTTCAGGTCAGGAGCTCCTCCAATCAGACGTAATGCCTGAAAAGTGTTAGTTGCTCTTACAAAACCATAACAACATTATTGCAAACAAATCACTAAGTGGGTGGGGCTTCAACTCATGGCCTGTGTGTTAGGACTCATTTACCATGGGTTCGAGTCTCACCCATTCAGTGATATTTTACTTGTTCTTAATACTTAAAAACACTCAAGGTAAACCCATGCAGTATAACCCAAAGCTGGTAGAGATAATAATGTTCAGTAACTAACTCTTCTCCCTAAGAGATTAGTAACATCCAAGAGCAAAGTAGTGTACTGCCAAAGTTCCCAATCAATAAAGGTATGTACATATTTAAATTATAGAACACCAACAACTCCATAGAAGACACAGCTCAGTATGGTGATTTGTGCAGTTATGATCAACATCCAAACTATATACAAACATTTACTGATCCATACTGTAAATGCTATAAACTATCTAGAGACTTTGTATAATGTTTATCCTTTAAAATAAATTTAAGGTAAGCCCTACAGAGCGATATATATATAAATACAGGTGTCCCATAGCTCGATCGCTAGTGCACTCAGCTCACATATTGAGGTCCAGGGATCAATCCCCAGTACGGATGGAAAACGCTTGGACGTGTTTCCATAAGACACCTGCTGTCCCTGTTCACCCATCAGTAAACTTGGTACCTGGGTGTGGGTCACATCCTGGGACAAAAGTGACCTAATTTGCCTGAAATGCTCTGCATAACAAGCACTTTCTATATACTAGTGTGTCTTTGATGTCTGCTAGGCCTGTATACCTTGTACTTGTAGAAATAAAGATATTATTAATAAGTTTGATATGCATGTAATGTCAAGTGGAAATACTGTATTACATTAATGTGTACAGTATTACTGTACCAACTAGGAATAATACAAATATACAGAACTTGACACTTCTTCATGGTATACACAATACAGACAAACAATACAGTGGTATCTTGACTTACAAGTTTAATCTGTTCCGTGACCTAGCTCGTAACTCAATTTGCTCATATATCAAATCAATTTTCTTCACTGAAATAAACTGAAATGCCATTACAGTGGACCCCCAGTTCGCGATGCCATCGCTATCCGATAAATCCGGTACGCGATGCATTATATCGCAAAAAAATTTGCCTCGGTTCCCGTTACAAAACCCGGTATACGCGATTCGTCCGAGACGTGTCCACGTGTGGCATGAACTGCCCAGTGTGTGTGCCAGTGTTTACAAGCCAGCCAGTATGCTCTAAGGATACATTCGGTACATTCCATATTATCACAGTGTTTTTGGTGCTTGTTTCTGCAAAGTCACCATGGGCCCCAAGAAAGCTTCTAGTGCCAACCCTTCGAGACCAAGGGTGCTAATGACTATTGAAATGAAGAGAGAGAGAATTGCAAAGTACAAAAGTGGAGTCGGAGCTGGCCAAGTTGTATACAAAACCCCAATCAACCATCTCTACTATAGTGACCAGAAAAACAACAATCAAGGAAGCTGTTGTTGCAAAAGGTGCAACTGTGATTATGAAACAGCAACTGCAAGTGTTAGAAAATGTTGAGAGAATGTTTTTGGTGTGGATAAATGAAAAACAGATAGCAGGAGATAGCATCTCTCAAGCAATCATTTGTGAAAAGGCTAGGCAGTTGCATGACGATTTGGTAGAAAAATTGCCTGCAACTAGTGCTGATGTGAGTGAATTTTAAAGGCCAGAAAAGGTTGGGTTTAAAAAGATTTAGAAGTAGTGGATACATAGGTGTTAGGCATGGCGAGGCTGCCAGTTAGACCAAAAAGAGCGAAAAACTGTGAAGGAATTCAGGAAATCATAGACGTGGACTTGAAACCGAAAAATTTTAAATTGCGACAAAACGGGCCCTTTTGGAAGAAATTGCCAACTGTACATTACTCAGGAGGAATGGGCACCCCAGGAAAAAAAACCCAATGAAAGACGGGTTACTTTCTGAGTGTGCCAATGCTAGTGGTAAAGCGGAAACCTTTATTGGTGTATCACTCAAAACCCCCAGAGCGTTAGGCAAAAAAATTCCTCAAGGCTAATTGTGTGTGGTGGAGGGCAAACACCAAGGCATGAGCACTGGGGGACTTTTTCTATGACGGTTACCCCAGAATTTGCCCCTAATGTAAAAAATTTCCCTAATTGAAAAAAATTAGACCTTAAGTGCCTCCTGGTTTTAAAACTGCCCTGGTCTTTCTCAGATTTGGAGAGCGCTTTCGAGCGCCACCACCCATCCCCCTGACACCCCTTCCCATTCCCGACACCCCATAATCCCTCGACACACCAACCCATCCCCCACTCCAACCCTAAAAACCCTGACACCCAATATCCATTCCCTGACACCACCATCCCCCCCTGAAACCCCCATCCCATCCCTGACAACCACCCCCCCCCCCCTGACACCACCATTTCCCCCCTGAAACCCCCCCCTCCCCTGACACCACCCCCAAAACCCCCCCGACACCATCCCCCCCTGAACCACCATCCCTCCCTGACCCACCCCCCCCCCTGACACCCCATCCCCCCCCCTGACATAACCCTCCCATCCCCTGCACCCCATCCCCCCCCCAGACCCACCTCCCATCCAATGACACCTCCCACCCCCCGACACCACCCCATCGCTGAACACCTCCCCTTCCCAGACACCCTCCCACCCCGACACACCATCCCCCCCCCTGACACCCCAATCCCCCCCTGACACCACCATCCCTCCCCCGAACCCCCATCCCATCCCCCCGACACCACCACAATCCCCTGACACCCCCATCCCCAAACCCCCGACCCACCATCCCCCCCTGACACCACATTTATCCCCCGACACCACCATTCACCCCCGACACCCACCCAACCCCCGACACCACCATTACCCCCCGACACCACTACATCCCGACACCACCCTTCACCCCCCCGACCCTATCTACCCGACACCCCCTCCACCCCGACACCCCACCCCCTCCCACCCTTGCACCCCCCCATCCCCCGACACCACCATTCCATCCCCCGAACCACCCCACCCATGACACCACCCTCCCCCCGACACCCCCATCCCATCCCCTACACCCATTCCACCCCCCGACACAAACCCTCCCACCCCCTGAACATCCCCCCATCCCATTCCCCTGACACCACCATTCCATCCCTGACACCACCATTCCATCCTGACACCACCATCCATCCCCCGACACCACCATCCCATCCTGACAACACCCTCCAACCCCTGACACCACCACCCACCCCTGACACCACCACCACCCCCGACACCAACCCACCCCTGCCTCACCCATCCCACCCCCGACACCCCCCATCCCCCCCCCTGACACCCCCACCCACCCCCCTGACACCACCATCCCATCCCCTGACCCACCATCCTCCCTGACACACCATCCCTTCCCCGACACCACAATCCTCCCGACACCACCTTTCCCCCCCCAACACCACCAATCCCCCCCTGAAACCCATCCCATCCCCTACACCACACCAATACACCATCCCCTGACACCACCATTTCCCATCCTCCCTGACACCACCATCCCATCCCTGACAACAACCCATCCCATCCTGACACCATCCCAATCCCCTGACACCACCATTCCCACTCCCCTGACACACAACCACCACCCCTGACACACCATCCATCCGCTTCCCACACCTTTCCCCTCCCGAACCACCATTCACCCTACACCCCCCATCCCACCCCCTGACACAACCACACCCATCCCAGACACCACCATCCCATCCCTGGCACCACCATCCCACCCCCTGACACCACCATCCCACCCCCTGACACCACCATCCCACCCCCTGACACCATCCCATCAACGACACCACCATCCCACCCCTGAAAACCACCATCCATCCCCCAAAACCACCATCCCATCCCCTGACACCACCATCCCACCCCATGACACCACCATCCCACCCCCTAACATCACCCTTTCCACCCCCTGACACCACCATCCCACCCTCTGAAACCCCCATCCCCCCCCTGACACCACCTCCATCCCCTGACAAAACCCCCATCCCATCCATGACACCACCATCCAATCCCCTGACACCACCACCCACCTTTGACACCCCATCCCATCCCCTGACAACCACCATCCCACCCCTTGACACCACCATCCCACCCCTTGACACCACCATCCCATCCCCTGACACCACCATCCAACCCCCGACACCCCCATCCCCTTTCCCCTGACACCACCATCCCTTCCCCCGACACCCCCAATCCCTTCCCCCCCGACACCACCATCCCTTCCCACGAAACCACCATCCCATCCCCTGAGAAAACCTCCCATCCCCTCACACCAACATCCCATCCACTGACACCATCCCATTCCTGACACCATCCCCTTCCTGACAAACCCTCCCATCCCCCGACACCACCATCCCATCCCCGACACCACCATCCCATTCCTGACACCATCCCATCCCCTGCACCACCCCATTCCGACACCATCCCAACCCTGACACCACCATCCCACCCCTGACACCATCCCATCCCCTGACACCATCCCATTCCTGAAAACCGTCCCATACCCTGACACCACCATCCACCCTGAAACCACCATCCCCCCCCCTGAGACCCCCATCCAACCCCCTGACACAACATCCCATCCCCGACAACCATTTCCCATCCACCGACACCACCACCCATCCCCTGACACCACCATCCCATCCCCTGACCACCATCCCATCCCCGACACAACCATCCCATCCCCCGACACCACCATCCCATCCCCCAAAAACCATCCCTCCCCCGACACCACCATCCCATCCCCCGAACCATCCCCTCCCCGACACCACCCCCATCCCCCGACACCACCATCCAAACCCATTGACACCCCCATCCCATCCCCCCCACCACCATCCCTCCCCCAACCACCATTCCTCCCCCAAAAAGCCTCCCATCCCCTGACACCACCATCTAAACCCCCAAACCACCCTCCCTTTCCCCCGCACCTCCCCCATCTCCCCACACCCCATCCCATCCCCCCCAAACCCACCTTTTACCCCGGGCAACCATCCCATCCACCGACACCACCATCCCACCCCGACACCACCACCCATCCCCCGACCAACCATCCCTCCCCCTGACACCCCCCCCCATCCCCCGACACCACCATCCCATCCCCCCAAAACCACCATCCCTCCCCTGACACCACACCCATCCCCCGAAACCAATCCCCTCCCCCCAAAACCACCATCCCTCCCCCACACCACCCTCCAAAACCCCCCGCACCACCATCCCATCCCCCGACACCACCATCCCATCCCCCATTTCCCCAATTCCCTCCCCTGAAAAAAAAACCCCCCATCCCCCACACCACCTCTAATCCTCTGACACCACCATCCCATCCCCCGACACTCCATCCAATCTCCCACACCCCCATCCCAAACCCCCAACACCACCTTCCATCCCCTGGGAAACCATCCCATCCCCTAACATACCATCCAATCCCCGACACCAACATCCCATCCCCACAAAACCCCCATCCCATCCCCTGAACGACCATCCCTCCCCAGACCCACCATCCCCTCCCCTTACACCCCCATTTCCTCCCGACACCCCCCATCACATCCCCGACACACCACCCACCCCTGACACCCCCATCCCCTCCCCTGACACCCCCATCCCCTCCCCCGACAAACCCCCTCCCATCCCCTGACAACACCATCCCATCCCTGACAACACCCTCCCTCCCCCCGACAACACCATCCCATCCCTAACACCACCATCCCATACCCAGACACCACCCCCCCCCATTCCCTGACACCACCCTCCCACCCCTTTACACCACCTCCCATTCCCACCCCACCATCAATCCCCGAAAACCCCCATCCCATCCCCCACAACCACCCTCCCATCCCCCCACTCCACCATACAACCCCCTACACCATCCCATTCACTAACACCACCATCCCATCTCCTGAAACCACCTTCCCCCCCCCGACACCACATTCAAACCCCCA
>NC_069441.1:31852862-31907781 GCF_026875155.1 Cherax quadricarinatus
TAAGTAGCGTATATTTTTAGGCCAATGAAGTACTTTCTATTTAAGGCACTGAGTTATCTTCCACTTCCGAGAATCAAACCTAATTACCTCCCATTCCCCAAGCTCTCCGACTCCCAGTGTGCTACCCCTTTCCTCTCGTTGTAATAATAGGTGTTAAACTTTAAAACATAACTAAACCAAGTTAAAACACAGCTATACCAAGTTAAAACATAACCAGACCAAGTTAAGACATCACTAGACCGAGTTAAAACATAATTAGACCACGTTAAAACATCACTACACCAAGTTAAGAACCTAAGAACTTAAGAAAGGAGGAACACGGCAGCAGGCTTACTGGCCCATGCAGGGCAGGTCTATATCAACCCTCGGCTTAGACCAATGGCCCACCCAGTCAGGTCACCTCCACTTAAGGCTGGAGCACGGCATCTGACCCAGTAGCACCAGCTAGTCAGGCCCAACTCACACCCACTCACACCCACTCATGTATTTATCTAACCTATTTTTAAAACTACACAACGCCTTTGCTTCTATGACGGTACTCGGGAGTTTGTTCCACTCATCCACAACTCTATTACCAAACCAGTGCTTTCCTTTATCCTTCCTGAATCTGAATTTTTCCAGCTTAAAACCATTACTGCGAGTCCTGTCTGTGCTAGATATTTTTAACATGCTATTTACATCCCCTTTATTCATTCCTGTTTTCCATTTATACACCTCAATCATATCATCCCCTAATTCTACGCCTTTCTAGAGAGTGCAGATTCAGGGACCTCAGCCTATCCTCGTAGGGAAGATTTCTGATTCATGGGATCAGCTTTGTCATCCTCCTCTGTACGTTTTCCAGAGCATTTATATCCATTCTGTAATACGGTGACCAGAACTGTGCAGCATAATCTAAATGAGGACTAAGGATATATAGAGTTGAAGAGCAACCTGAGGATTTCTATTATTTATGTTTCTTGATATGAAGCCAAGGATTCTGTTAGCTTTATTGCGAACTCTTATGCACTGTTGTCTTGGTTTCAGATTACTGCTAACTAGAACTCCTAAATGCTTTTCGCAATCAGTAGTATTAAGATCTACACTATTCACTTTATAAGTGGGATGGTTATTGTCCTGTCCAACATTTAGAACTTTGCATTTGTCTATATTGAACTGTATCTGCCACTTCTCCGACCATTGCATCAGTTTATTAAAATCATCCTGGAGTGCTCTAATGTCCTCAATAGAATGAATTGGACGGCTTATTTTGGTGTCATCAGCAAATTTGCTTATGTCGCTATTTATTCCCTCATCTATGTCATTTATGTAGATTGTGAGCAACAAATGGCCCAACACTGACCCCTGAGGAACACCGCATGTGACTTGCCCCATTTTGATTTCACCCCATTCATGCAAACTCTCTGCTGCCTATTTGTCAGCCATGCCTCTACCCAGGAAGAAATTTCTCCTCCTATTCTGTGTGCCTTAAGTTTCCTCAATAGCCTCTGATGTGGAACTCTATCGAAAGCCTTACTGAAGTCCATATACACAATATCATATTCATTACCATGATCTACCTCCTCAAACACCTTAGTGAAAAAGTTAGTAAATTCGTAAGACAGGAATGCCCCTTTGTAAAACCGTGTTGAGATTCATTAATCAATTTATGCCTTTCAAGATGGCTATGAATTGCCTCGGCAATTATTGATTTCATAATTTTCCCACTATGAAGGTAAGGCTTATTGGTCTATAGTTCGAAGCCAAGGACCTGTCACCTGCCTTGTAAATAGGTATTACATTTGCCATTTTCCACTTATCTGGAATTATGCCAGTTTGTAGTGATATGTTAAAAAGATTAGACAAAGGTATGCTAAGTTCTTCTTTACATTCCTTTAACACCCTTGCAAACAGTTCATCAGGGCCTGGGGATTTGTTAGGTTTTAGTTTCTCTATTTGTCTGAGGACCATGTCACTAGTTACTCCCATCATGCATAGTTTATTATCGTCCTGTTCTGCATAATTTATTATTTCTGGAATTTCGCTAGTATCTTCCTGGGTAGAAAGTGAGAGTAAGTATTGAAAATTTCACACATATCCTTATCACTGTCAGTGATCTGACCAGAGTTACTCTTAAGTGGGCCAATCTTGTCTCTAATCTTACTGCTTTATACCTGAAAGAACCCTTTTGGGTTAGTCTTTGAATCCCTTGTGACCTTAGTCTCATAATTCCTTTTAGCTTTACTTATTCTTTTTTTTCCTATCTTTAATTGAATATATTGATTTCTTAACTGCCCATCCCCTCTTTTGATACGCCTATATATGCCTCTCTTTTGAGCAATGAGATGTTTTAATCTATTGTTCATCCATTTGGGATCATTTTTGTTAGATCTAATTTCCCTACTCGGAACAAAAGTTGTCTGGGCAGCTAGAACTATGCTCGGAAAAACGTCATATTGGTAACCAAGATCACCTACCTGACCCATAGTCAGGACATCTCAATTTAGCCCACCCAGGAAATTTCTCAGTCCCATGAAGTCGGCCAAGTGAAAATCTGGGACAGAGACTTGATTGCAGTTATCTGGGTAATTCCATGATATATTGAAACTAAGTGATTTGTGATCACTTTCCCAAAGCTCATCATTAACCTCAAGATTATTAACTGGGGATTCTTTGTTGGCAAGAACCAAGTCAATCAGGTTGTTTCCTCTAGTAGATTCTGTCACAAACTGTTTTAAAAAGCAATCCTGAACCGTATCAAGAAAGTCACTAGACTCAAGATTTCCTGTCATATTATTCCAATCAATTTGTCTAAGTTAAAATCTCCCATTAACACAACATTTTCATATCTAGATGCCTTATGAATTTCGTCCCATAACAGCTTACTGCACTCTCTATCAAGGTTTGGGGGCCTATAAATCACACCCAAAATTAATTTTACATGACCCTTGAGAAACTGTAGCCAAAGAGATTGTGTCTGATGTCTCCAATCTTATATATTGTCTAACATAACAATTTAAATTATCTCTGACATACATCGCCACACCACCACCCTTCCTTTTGACACTATCAGTATGGAATAGTTTATAACCGTGTATGTTGCATTCAGAAGGCCTTTCTCTATTTTTCAAGTTGAACCAGGTCTCTGTTATACCAATATCTATATTACTTGCACTTGCAAGTAATCTTAGCTTATCTATCTTATTTCTTAGACTCCTACTATTTGAATAGTAAACCTTAAGGGAGCTAGTCACTTGTTGCCCTCTACTATCTCTCTTTGTTTGTTGATCAGTTGCTTTGCCTTTACTAGCAACTTTATTTTGAATATTGTCTTTTAAACATATCCCTGAGGTACCCTGGTTATAGCTGCTGTTTTCAACCCTAGTACTGCAGCCTGATTGTTTCCCACAGACACCCATACCTCTATAATCTATCAGTTTAAAGTCATAGACATGTCACCAATAACCCCCATCCCTTGCATACATATCACATTTGCCATAGAATATGTCCCAGTTATCAATGAATAGGATTGCAAGTCCCTTGCAGTACCTGTCTAGTCAGTAATTTATACCAGTTGCCCTAAATATCCACTCATTGCCCACTCCCCTTCTAGGCAAGATGCTACATATGTTTGGGATCCCTCCCTTAGACCTGACTACATCTATGGCTGACTTATACTTATCTAGTAGCTCCTGTCTCCTGCCATTCCTGATGTCATTTCCACCAGCACTAGGACAGATAATGGGCTTGTTCCCATTGCCCGACATAATATTATCCAACCTGCTGACTATGTCACCAACACCAGCTCCTGGGAGGCACACCCCTGTCTGACCTTTCTCTGTTACAAAAAGCAGAGTCCATATCTTACCTGAGAATCTCGCACAATTAGAATATTCTTACCTTGATAAGCAAGGGAGTCAGTGGTACCTTTAATCTCACTAACTACTGAAGTACACTTGTCCTGGAGAACAGAGAATCGATTTCCTACCTTCACATCTTTATTAACCTTCCTTATCATCCTTCTTCCTGAATTGTGAAGCGCTTGCCACTTAAGTGGCTGCCACTCTCCAAATCACTGCTGGTAACTTTTTCCTCCTCACCAGCTACAACCATCTCACACTCACTCCCAAACCCATCTAGACGAAGCTTCAGCCTCGTATTTTCCTCCTGAAGTAGAATCTCCTTCAACACTTTAACCTGAGATTCTAAAACACTACAACAAGCCATGGTGCTAGGTAACACCCCACGCTAATCCCAGACAGCTTAGGATAGGTATGACCACACGTTCAACTGACCTCAGCGTACCGAGTTAAAACATAACTAGACCAAGTTAAAACACAACTTTCTTTAGTCATTTAATATTCCTGGGTTATCTTGTCCCCTAACAACACCAACAATGGGGGTGAGTGGTAAAGGCAGGACAGGCGAAGAATAGCGATGGAGAGGAGTGGCCACAGTCTAAGAAAAAGTGCCAGGGCTTAACCCAGCAGGTAGGCGCTCGTGAGAGGAACTTGGAGAAACATGAGAAGCATGCTGTGTATGCATCGGTCTTGTGGTAGTTG
The DNA here is from genome assembly GCF_026875155.1 of Cherax quadricarinatus. Classification (NCBI taxonomy): domain Eukaryota; kingdom Metazoa; phylum Arthropoda; class Malacostraca; order Decapoda; family Parastacidae; genus Cherax; species Cherax quadricarinatus. The sequence goes on from NC_069441.1 coordinate 31,857,404, forward strand.
AGGTCTTGAGTCTTGAAAAGCTGGCAGTGGCTAGGTCGCAGGAGAGGGCAAGCAAGTAGGAACATGGGTAGGCAGCTCACAGGTGAGAGTTATTGGAGTGATTAAATTAAGCAGTACAACACCTCCCTCAGTCTTGAGGTCTTCTCTACTTTCTCGTTTACTTAGACTGAGAAGTTATTCAGCAGTAGAGTATTATTCTCTCAGCCTCTTGAAAGTAGAATATTTGTAAAACTCTCACCAAGTAAAATCTCTTCACTATTTAAAGAGATTTTTTAATTATTAAGGTTGGATCGTCTCTGGTTGGAGTGACCATGTAACTATCACTTTCATATGTCAATACCCATTTAGTTAGAATGAAGGTAATTGTAACCGGTATATCAGTTATAAGTCTGTTACTTGTTATTTCTATATTACAAGTAAAGGTACAATTTTAAAACACTTTATAAAATAATATGTAAATTACGTTATATTAAAAAGCAAATTTTAATGCAGTCTTTCCATCACCCATCATATAAATCCTTATTACGATTTTCCATGAGTATATTCGATATTAAGCATCTCCTATACTCAGGGCAAATATATTACAAATTCTAAGGTTTATCGTAATGCCATCCAACCGGGGAGACAAAAATTCTGTGCATGAGACGATTAAGAATCATCCTTTCGAATGTTTTACACAAACAGCTAGTAAGGGATATTGGGCGAAATGAGCTTTGTTGATTGGGCTTAGGAATGTAATGACTGAGGTTGTTTGTCCAAGATTTAATGAGCTCCCCAGTGACAGCTCATGTTATATAACTCAAGTGACATATTACTGTATAGAAAGCCGCTTTTTAAGCTGAGCATTTCGGGAAAATTTGGTCAATTTGTTCCAGAATGCGACCGACACCAGTCGACTAACACCCAGGTACCCATTTTATACTGATGGGTGAACATGGACAGCAGATGCCTTACGGAAACACGTCCTGTTTACCAACCGTACCGGGGATTCGATCTCCGAACCAGAGTGTGTGAGCCGAGTGCGCTAGTGATCGAGCTACGGCACAGGGATACGAAGTAGTCTCTCACTGGCCTTCACTCTGAGGAAACTGAGAACACCACCAAGAGGAACAATAATGAAGAGAGACTAAATGTCAAGACTTAAAGGAAGTTCATCTACTAATTACAATCTTTCGGCTAATTATTCCAGCCAAGATATTGTATTTTTTATCCTCTACTTATACAGCTACATAATGAACCATTCTTGCAACATGTTCTGTTACATCATTAAAAGTTCTCTGAGCAAAATATGGATCATTTACTTGATAAATACGTTATTTTTTTTTACATAGAAAAAAAAAGGACTGTATCCAGCCCCTCGACTGAACTAATAGAATTTATGCAGAAGTTTCAGGCAACAACTGAAGTGGTTATGAGGTGAGGAACCAGCAACATTGCAAAGGTGAATGTCAGTGTTGCAGCTAAAGTGCACATCTGTGCAGGCGCAACACAGTTAGTCAAGACTAATGATCCAAGTAGGACTGAAACACCATGATGTTTATCTGTGTAATTTTCGTCATGGTATGTGTCTTTGTTATTTGTGTCGAGTTAATCACGTGCCGTGCAGTAATTATTGCAGCCTCGCACACTCAGTAGTCAGTGAATTATTTTGACAGTATATGTCTTACTGTAGATTCAACTGTACTGCCACAGCAATGGACTAGGATACATTGACAGTTGCTACTGGTAACACACGCGCACACTGCTGTCTTGTGCACATGATAACATTTATTCCAACCATGAATAAAAAAAATTAGCGGGGACAAAAGTCCCTTGGTGATGTAACTTAGTGTTGAGGATACAGCAGTCAGCCAGGAACATGATAACATGTGTTCTCACCTGGTGATAACGACACAACCCGTCACTAACACCTGTCTTACAACATCACTTTGTTAACACCCAACACTAACCCACACATTCTGCCAACATTCTGAAATAAAAGACCTTGAACTGTTATCAGTATATCGATAAGAATATGCAAAACTTAGAGCATGAGTCAAGGCTCTATAACTCTATGAAGAACATGTGATATACTGCAAATAATAAAAGATACTAGTGTAGTGTGTGGAAGGCAATATCTTTAATACAAGGAAGGTTACCATGACCAGTGATCAGTCATTATAAACAATAATAAAACAGGAGGTTGTGTTAAGTGGCTGTCAAGGTGAAAACTTATAACTTCACACTGTATCATTGTGTACCAACAACTTTCTTCTGGTAAATACCAGCAGTTATCATATCACTCTCATAAAAATAACTGATATTCTGATTGCACTCAAATTATCATAACACTTCGTTGAAAATCACTTTTAAATTAGACAGGTGCAACATTTGGGTATCTTTAATGAGGAAACGTTTCGCCAAACATGTGTCTAAATTATCAACTTGTCGGTTCTCTGAAACATTCTTCTACAACATCACATTTAGATGTTGCTTTCCGACACAAGTTTGTGATGATGATAATCATTATTTTGATGTAAGTTTTGTTGTTGTTGGTGTTTATAGAGCTACTGACACCGTGGAAGATGTAAGATATATAGAGCTGTGACCTGGTCACGGGTCTCTGCTCTAAGTTAATACAGGAGGCGAGAAAGTTAATATAACCCACTGACGTTTTTGGATTATCCAAGGTAATTTACAAGCTGAATAATTATTGTACTTATGTGAACCTGTGCCTTAACAAACTTACACAATGCAAGTGAAAAACACCAACATGGAGACCTTGAAGTAGGTCTTGGCTGCATAAATCTTAGTGTTCATGTTTGGTGTACAAGTAAACTATTATTTACTGAACATGGTTTCCATAGTACTTGTGTCTTTTACTTTAAATTACACAAAAAAATATAAAACTAACAAATAAAAAGTTCCCCACACGAAACATACACAATAAAAACATTAACATAAAATAACCTGAGTCAATTTAAAAAATGTCAAAAGACCTCAAGACCTATAAAAAATTCTCAGAAAACCGGATCGACACCATGCCTAACCCTTCTAGGGTAGGGTAGGTGCCTGAGCCCGAGATTTTAGCTCATAAGACTGTCATTCCCATTTGCTCCTTTGGGGCGGGGATGGCAGACCAGAGAGGCCTGGCTTGTGGCTAGGCCTGGGGACAGTTGGTCCCAAAGATGAGGAGGTACTTGTGCCTCCTCCCATGGGAGACTTCGGTCTCAGACACTCCCTAAAGAGGGAGCCAAGGCCGGGCCACCACTTGGAAAAGGCCCGGGCCGGGAGAATACCGGCTAATCTTTAACTAACTCAGAAAACCCTCAAAGTACTTCAGTAATTAAAAAAAAAAAGAACTTAAGTGGAACGGCAAAGACTGTGTGTGAGTAGTTAACATGTGTTCCAGAGTGAACAGGAAACACAAGTGTAGTGGAGGAGAACCTTCAAGCAGGTACTTGTGACTGAGGTACGTGTGCCTGGTCCTTCAGGAAGGTACTTGCGACTGAGGTACGTGTGCCTGGCCCTTCAAGCAGGTACTTGTGACTGAGGTACGTGTGCCTGGCCCTTCAAGAAGGTACTTGCGACTGAGGTACGTGTGCCTGGTCCTTCAAGAAGGTACTTGTGACTGAGGTACGTGTGCCTGGCCCTTCAAGCAGGTACTTGCGACTGAGGTACGTGTGACTGGTCCTTCAAGCAGGTACTTGTGAGTGAGGTACGTGTGTCTGGTCCTTCAAGCAGGTACTTGTGAGTGAGGTACGTGTGTCTGGTCCTTCAAGCAGGTACTTGTGAGTGAGGTACGTGTGCCTGGTCCTTCAAGCAGGTACTTGTTACTGAGGTACGTGTGCCTGGTCCTTCAAGCAGGTACTTGTGACTGAGGTACGTGTGCCTGGTCCTTCAAGAAGGTACTTGTGAGTGAGGTACGTGTGCCTGGTCCTTCAAACAGGTACTTGCGAGTGAGGTACGTGTGTCTGGTCCTTCAAGCAGGTACTTGTGACTGAGGTACGTGTGCCTGGTCCTTCAAGCAGGTACTTGTGACTGAGGTACGTGTGCCTGGTCCTTCAAGAAGGTACTTGTGACTGAGGTACGTGTGCCTGGTCCTTCAAGCAGGTACTTGTGACTGAGGTACGTGTGCCTGGTCCTTCAAGCAGGTACTTGTGAGTGAGGTACGTGTGCCTGGTCCTTCAAGCAGGTACTTGTGAGTGAGGTACGTGTGTCTGGTCCTTCAAGCAGGTACTTGTGACTGAGGTACGTGTGCCTGGTCCTCAATGTACAGAAAACAAGTTTTACAGTGTCTGTTGCTGCTAGAGGGAGGGGAGGGTGAGGAAGGTCAAGCATCAACGTCTTCTCAAGTGCTGTAACACTTGTTGCTCATCTGTAAGGCCCACTGAGATCATTCGTTTCCAAGGATATATTTATGCAAGTAACCCATGAAGTTAGTGGAAGGCAGAAGTCTGCAATACAGCAAGCTGGAAATAGCAGCCTTCACCCCAGCATCAATCTGTTCACTTCCCAGGATGCCAGCATGTCTCAGGCACCAAGAAAACTCCATGTCCTTGAACGGGACAGAGGAATATTGGGCCTGGGACAAAAGACCAGACTAGTCCAAGTGGACTATCAGCTGGGTTCCACCCAGGCCAACCAGGAATACACTGAGCACAAAATAAGCAGTGACACATGAAGCTCAACACAACTCCTGATCCTTCAGGAGTAACAGTAGTGATACCACCACCAGTCACTGAATAACAGAACCAACAGGTACAATGCATGATCCTTCGGAAGTAACAGTAGTGATACCACCACCAGTCACTGAATAACAGAACCAACAGGTACAATGCATGATCCTTCGGAAGTAACAGTAGTGATACCACCACCAGTCACTGAATAACAGAACCAACAGGTACAATGCATGATCCTTCGGAAGTAACAGTAGTGATACCACCACCAGTCACTGAATAACAGAACCAACAGGTACACTAGGTAAACTAGCTGGTAGTACACTAGCAGGGAGTAAACTAGGTAGTAAACTAGCTGATAGACTAGCTTGTAGTAAACTAGCTGGCAGTAAACTAGCTGGTAGTAGACTAGCTTGTAGTAGACTAGCTCGTAGTAGACTAGCTTATAAACTAGCTGGTAGTACCATAGGAGGGAGTAAACTAGGTAGTAAACTAACTGGTATTAAACCAGCAGGTAGTAAACTAGCTGGCAGTACACCAGCCAGTAGTAAACTAGCAGGAAGTACACCAGGTAGTAAACTAGTTGGTAGTACACCAGCCAGTAGTAAACTAGCAGGAAGTACTCTAGGTAGTAAACTAGTTGGTAGTATACCAGCCAGTAGTAAACTAGCAGGTAGTACACTAGCAGGAAGTACTCTAGGTAGTAAACTAGTTGGTAGTATACCAGCAGGTAGTACACTAGCAGGTAGTACACTAGCTGGTAGTAAACTAGCTGGTAGTATACTAGCATTTAGCACATTAGGTAGTAAACCAGCAGATATTACACTAGTGGGTGATCAATGAGGTGTGCTGGTGAGTGGTGGTGAGTGGTGGTGGTGAGCGGTGGTGGTGAGCGGTGGTGGTGAGCGGTGGTGGTGAGTGGTGGTGGTGAGCGGTGGTGGTGAGCGGTGGTGGTGGCAAGTGATGGTGGTGGCAAGTGATGGTGGCGAGTGGTGGTGGTGAGTGATGGTGGTGAGTGATGGTGGTGAGTGATGGTGGTGAGTGGTGGTGGTGGTGGTGAGTGATGGTGGTGAGTGATGGTGGTGAGTGATGGTGGTGAGTGATGGTGGTGAGTGATGGTGGTGAGTGATGGTGGTGAGTGGAGGTGATGGTGGTGAGTGGTGGTGGTGAGTGATGGTGAGTGGTGGTGGTGAGTGCTGGTGGTGAGTGGTGATGGTGGTGATGGTGGTGAGTGGTGGTGATTGTGAGTGGTGGTGGCGAGTGGTGATGGTGGTGAGTGGTGGTGGTGATGGTGGTGAGTGGTGGTGAGTGGTGGTGAGTGGTGATGGTGGTGAGTGGTGGTTGTGGTGAGTGGTGATGGTGGGAGTGGTGATGGTGGTGAGTGGTGATGGTGGTGAGTGGTGGTGAGTGGTGATGGTGGTGAGTGGTGATGTTGGTGAGTGGTGAGTTGTGGTGATGGTGGTGGTGAGTGGTGGTGAGTGGTGATGGTGAGTGGTGGTGATGGTGGTGAGTGGTGGTGGTGGTGGTGGTGGTGGTGAGTGGTGGTGATGGTGAGTGGTGATGGTGGTGAGTGAGGGTGGTGATGGTGAGTGGTGATGGTGGTGAGTGGTGTGGTGGGCGAGTGGTGGTGAGTAGTGGTGATGGTGGTGATTGGTGGTGATTGGTGGTGATGGTGGTGAGTGGTGGTGTTGAGTGGTGGTGGGTGGTGGTAGTGGGTCGTGGGTAATGGTAGTGGGTCGTGGGTGATGGTGGGTCGTGGGTGGTGGTGAGTCGTGGGTGGTGGGTGGTGGTTCGTGGATGGTGGTGGTTCGTGGGTGATGGTGGTGGTTCGTGGGTGATGGTAGTGGGTCATGGGTGATGGTGTTGGGTCATGGGTGACGGTGTTGGGTCATGGGTGATGGTGTTGGGTCATGGGTGATGGTGGTGGGTCGTGGGTGATGGTGGTGGTGGGTCGTGGGTGATGGTGGTGGTGGGTCGTGGGTGATGGTGGGCGTGTGAGATGGTGGGAGGTAGTGGGTGGTGATGGCGGTGGGTCATGGGTAATGGTGGTGGGTCGTGGGTGGTGAGTCGTGGGGGGTGGTGGTAGGCCGTGGGTGGTGGTGTGTCGTGGGTGATGGTGGTGGTGGTTCGTGGGTGGTGGTTCGTGGGTGGTGGTTCGTGGGTGGTGGTTCGTGGGTGAAGGTGATGGGTCGTGGGTGATGGTAGTGGGTCGTGGGTGATGGTGGTGGTGGGTGGTGGTGGGTGGTGGGTCGTGGATGGTGGTGGGTCGTGGGGTGGTTGTGGGTCGTGGGTGGTGGTGTTGGGTCGTGGGTGGTGGTGGGTCGTGGGTGATGGTGGGTCGTGGGTGATGGTGAGTCGTGGGTGATGGTGGTGGGTGGTGGGTGGTGGGTCGGGGGTTGTGGTGGGGTCGTAGGTGGTGGGTCGTGGGTGGTGTTGGGTCGTGGGTGATGGTGTTGGGTCGTGGGTGATGGTGGTGGGTCGTGGGTGGTGGTGGTGGGTCGTGGGTGGTGGTGGGTCGTGGGTGGTGGGTCGTGGGTGGTGGTGGGTCGTGGGTGGTGGGTGATGGTTGTGGTGGGTCGTGGGTGATGGTGGTGGGTCGTGGGTGGTGCTGGGTCGTGGGTGGTGGTGGATCGTGGGTGATGGTGGTGGTGGGTCGTGGGTGATGGTGGTGGTGGGTCGTGGGTGATGGTGGTGGTGGGTCGTGGGTGATGGTGTTGGGTCGTGGGTGGTGGTGGTGGGTCGTGGTGGTGGTGGGTCGTGGGTGGTGTTGGGTCGTGGGTGATGGTGGTGGTGGGTCGTGGGTGGTGTTGGGTCGTGGGTGATAGTGGTGGTGGGTCGTGGGTGATGGTGGTGTTGGGTCGTGGGTGATGGTGGGTCATGGGTGTTGGGTCGTGGGTGATGGTGGGTCATGGTGGTGTTGGGTCATGGGTGATGGTGGGTCATGGGTGGTGTTGGGTCGTGGTTGATGGTGGTGGTGGGTTATGGGTGGTGTTGGGTCGTGGGGTGATGGTGGTGGTGGGTCGTGGGTGATGGTGGGTCGTGGATGGTGGGTCGTGGGTGGTGGTGGGTGGTGGGTCGTGGGTAGTGGGTCGTGGATGGTGGTGGGTCGTGGGGTGATGGTGGGTCGTGGGTGGTGAGTCGTGGGTGATGGTGGGTCGTGGTTGGTGGGTCGTGGGTGATGGTGTTGGGTCGTGGGTGATGGTGGGTCGTGGTTGGTGGGTCGTGGGTGTTGGGTCGTGGGTGATGGTGGTGGTGGGTCGTGGGTGATGGTGGTGGTGGGTCGTGGGTGGTGGGTCGTGGTGGTGTTGGGTCGTGAGTGATGGTGGTGGGTCGTGGGTGATGGTGTTGGGTCGTGGGTGGTGGTGGATCGTGGGTGATGGTGGTGGTGGGTCGTGAGTGGATGGTGATGTTCGGTCGTGGGTGATGGTGGTGTTCGGTCGTGGGTGATGGTGTTCGGTCGTGGGTGTTGGGTCGTGGGTGGTGGTGGTGGGTCGTGGGTGTTGGGTCGTGGGTGATGGTGGTGTTGGGTCGTGGGTGATGGTGGGTCGTGGGTGATGGTGGGTCATGGGTGGTGTTGGGTCGTGGGTGATGGTGGGTCGTGGGTGATGGTGGTGGGGGGTCGTGGGTGTTGGGTCGTGGGTGATGGTGTTGGGTCGTGGGTGGTGGTGGGTCGTGGGTGTTGGGTCGTGGGTGGTGTTGGGTCGTGGTGATTTTGGTGGGTCGTGGGCGATGGTGGGTCGTGGGTGGTGTTGGGTCGTGGGTGATGGTGGTGGGTCGTGGGTGATGGTGGTGGGTCGTGGGTGATGGTGGTGGGTCGTGGGTGATGGTGGTGGGTCGTGGGTGGTGGTGGATCGTGGTGGTGGTGGGTCGTGGGTGGTGGTGGGTCGTGGGTGGTGGTGGGTCGTGGGTGGTGGTGGGTCGTGGGTGGTGGTGGGTCGTGGGTGATGGTGGTGGGTCGTGGGTGATGGTGGTGGGTCGTGGGTGATGGTGGTGGGTCGTGGGTGATGGTGGTGGGTCGTGGGTGATGGTGGTGGGTCGTGGGTCATGTGGGTCGTGGGTCATGGTGGGTCGTGGGTGATGGTGAGTGGTGGGTGGTGGGTCGTGGGTGGTGGGTCGTGGGTGATGTTGGTGGCACTGGTGGCAGCGGCACTGGTGGCAGCGGCACTGGTGGCAGCGGTGGTCACAGTCCTCACTCAGACATCAGACATGACTCATGACGATAACATTACGTCTTAATCCCCGGCAAGTCTGACGTCTGTCTAGTGACGTCAGTGTCCACGTGAACACTGCATGACACAGGTGACGTCAGTGTCTACATGAACACTGCATAACGCAGACGTCAGTGTCCACGTGAACACTGCATAACGCAGGTGACGTCAGCGTCTACATGAACACTATATAACGCAGATGACGTCAGTGTCTACATGAATACTGCATGACGCAGGTGACGTCAGTGTCTACATGAACACTGCATAACTCAGATGACGTCAGTGTCTACATGAACACTGCATAACTCAGATGACGTCAGTGTCTACATGAACACTGCATAACGCAGATGACGTCAGTGTCTACGTGAACAGTACATGACGCAGGTGACGTCAGTGTCTACATGAACAGTACACAACGCAGGTGACGTCAGTGTCTACGTGAACACTGCATGACACAGGTGACGTCAGTGTCTACATGAACACTGCATGACACAGGTAACGTCAGTGTCTACATGAACACTGCATGACGCAGGTGACGTCAGTGTCTACATGAACAGTACATAACGCAGGTGACGTCAGTGTCTACATGAACAGTACATAACGCAGGTGACGTCAGTGTCTATATGAACAGTGCATGACGCAGGTGACGTCAGTGTCTACATGAACACTGCATGACGCAGGTGACGTCAGTGTCTACATGAACACTGCATGACGCAGGTGACGTCAGTGTCTACATGAACACTGCATGACGCAAGTGACGTCAGTGTCTACATGAACACTGCATGACGCAAGTGACGTCAGTGTCTACATGAACACTGCATGACGCAGGTGACGTCAGTGTCTACATGAACAGTACATGACGCAGGTAATGTCAGTGTCTACATGAACAGTACACAACGCAGGTGACGTCAGTGTCTACATGAACAGTACATGACGCAGGTAATGTCAGTGTCTACATGAACACTGCATGACGCAGGTGACGTCAGTGTCTACATGAACAGTACATAACGCAGGTAATGTCAGTGTCTACATGAACACTGCATGACACAGGTGACGTCAGTGTCTACATGAACAGTACATAACGCATGTAATGTCAGTGTCTACATGAACACTGCATGACGCAGGTGACGTCAGTGTCTACATGAACACTGCATGACACAGGTGACGTCAGTGTCTACATGAACACTGCATGACGCAGGTGACGTCAGTGTCTACATGAACACTGCATGACACAGGTGACGTCAGTGTCTACATGAACACTGCATGACACAGGTGACGTCAGTGTCTACATGAACACTGCATGACACAGGTGACGTCAGTGTCTACATGAACACTGCATGACACAGGTGACGTCAGTGTCTACATGAACACTGCATGACACAGGTAACGTCAGTGTCTACATGAACAGTACACAACGCAGGTGACGTCAGTGTCTACGTGAACACTGCATGACACAGGTGACGTCAGTGTCTACATGAACACTGCATGACGCAGGTGACGTCAGTGTCTACATGAACAGTACATAACGCAGGTGACGTCAGTGTCTACATGAACACTGCATGACACAGGTAACGTCAGTGTCTACATGAACAGTACATAACGCAGGTGACGTCAGTGTCTACATGAACACTGCATGACGCAGGTGACGTCAGTGTCTACATGAACAGTACATGACGCAGGTAATGTCAGTGTCTACATGAACACTGCATGACGCAGGTGACGTCAATGTCTACATGAACAGTACATGACGCAGGTAATGTCAGTGTCTACATGAACAGTACACAACGCAGGTAACGTCAGTGTCTACGTGAACACTGCATGACACAGGTAACGTCAGTGTCTACGTGAACACTGCATGACACAGGTGACGTCAATGTCTACATGAACAGTACATGACGCAGGTAATGTCAGTGTCTACATGAACACTGCATGACGCAGGTGACGTCAATGTCTACATGAACAGTACATGACACAGGTGACGTCAGTGTCTACGTGAACACTGCATGACACAGGTGACGTTAGTGTCTACGTGAACACTGCATGACACAGGTGACGTCAGTGTCTACGTGAACACTGCATGACACAGGTGACGTCAGTGTCTACGTGAACACTGCATGACACAGGTGACGTGTGAAGACGTGTTTAGTGTGCTCTCTGGTCTTAGGTTTCTGAGAGTGTGATGTTGTTTCTCTGGACTATAAGCAACTGTCTTCAAGCAGAGTTAGAGGAAGCTACAAGAGTGATTCAACGGCTGAACGGTATGTAGAAGGATCATCCCCAGAACAAAGCGTCGAGAACAGCTGCGTCATGATCGGACCAATCACTAGATGATGTGGAACGAATGGGACAAGATTAAAGGCTGTAGAGACCAGCACTTCCTTCTCAGTGTTAACAGATGAGTATGAATCTACAATCCAGGACGCCCCCCCCCCCCCAAAAAAAAAAAAAAAAAAAAAAAAAAAGACTGAAGACCATGAGTAGTCACGACGAACATCGCCAGTAAAGGTGGAAACGTTTGTTACACTTGGGGACAGTCAGGTTAAGTTTATGGATACGGTTTTAGCCTTAGCGATAGGAAAAGGAGGGAGAGAGAGTGATTTCCTGGGGATGGGAAGCAGGATATTGATAGCCATCCGGACAACATTATTATAGGTAATGGGAGCAATCCTATTGTCTGTCTCAGTGTTGGAGGCAACGATGTTGCCAGGAGTAAAAGTGAGGACCTAGTTAACAGGTATAGGTCTGCAATAGACATAATTAGGAATAAGCCCTATAATATATGGCATTTTGCAGAGGAGAGGAGTTTGAAATGAATGGTTGTCGAGGGCAACTGGTGTTAACTGCTGGCTGGACAAACACTGCAAAGGAGACTGCACTACTATTTATAGATAACTAGAACCTCTTCTACTGCAGAAGTAACATGTATGCAAGTGATGGGGAGTTCACTTACCTAGGGCTGGTGTGGGGGCACTGGCCAATGAAGTGCAGGAAACTACTAGGACTTTGAACTAGAAATAGCCGTATGGGTTTTTGTGGGGGGATGTACTGTAGAACCACCGATTTGTGCTATTTATCATTATCATCAGGTAATCATAAAGATAATTTCAAAAGAAACTGTGAAAAGGAAAAGACGAGAAGGGTAAAAGCACAGACGAAAAATAATCTTAAAATATTTTATACAAATAGAAGACGGGCCAGAAATAAGATGGACGAATTACATTTGGTTGCATGTGTGGGAATTACTGATGTTATTGTAATAAGAACATAAGAAAGAAGGAACACTGCAGCAGGCCTACTGACCAATGGGGAGCAGGTCCATGTCCCCCCCCCAGGAATAGCCTAATGACATCCCCCCCGGATTAGCCCAATGACTCACCCAGTCTGGTCACCTCCACTCAAGGATGGAGCATGGCACCAGACCCAGCAGCACAAGCTAGTCAGGTCCAACTCACACCCACTCATGTATTTATCTAACCTATTTTTAAAACTACACAACGTTTTAGCCTGAATAACTGTACTCGGGAGTTTGTTCCACTCATCCACAACTCTATTACCAAACCAGTGCTTTCCTATATCCATCCTGAATCTGAATTTTTCCAACTTTAAACAATTGCTGCGAGTCCTGTCTTGGCTGAAATTTTTCAGCACGCTGTTTACATCCCCTTTATTTACTCCTGTTTTCCATTTATACACCTCGATCATATCCCCCCTAATTCTACGCCTTTCGAGAGAGTGCAGATTCAGGGTCCTCAGTCTATCCTCGTAGGGAAGATTTCTGATACATGGGATCATCTTTGTCATCCTCCTCTGTACGTTTTCCAGAGCATTTATATCCATTCTGTAATACGGTGACCAGAACTGAGCAGCATAGTCTAAATGAGGCCTAACCAAGGATACATAGAGTTGAAGAACAACCATGGCATGGTTATTTAACTGTCCAACATTTAGAACTTTGCATTTGTCAATATTAAACTGCATCTGCCACTTCTCCGACCACTGCATCAGTCTATTCAAATCATCCTGGAGTGCTCTAATGTCCTCATTAGAATGAATTGGACGGCCTATTTTGGTGTCATCAGCAAATTTGCTTATGTCGCTATTTATTCCCTCATCTTTGCCGTTTATGTAAATTATGAACAACAAGTGGCCCAACACTGACCCCTGAGGAACACCGCTTGTGACGTGCCCCCATTCTGATTTCTCCCCATTTATGCAAACTCTCTGCTGCCTATTTGTCAGACATGCCTCTACCCAGGAAAAAAATTCTCCTATTTCGTGTGCCTTAAGTTTCCTCAATAACCTCTGGTGTGGAACTCTATCGAAAGCCTTACCGAAGTCCATATACACAATATCATATTCATTACCATGATCTACCTCCTCAAACACCTTAGTGAAAAAAGTTAGTAAATTCGTAAGACAGGAACGCCCCTTTGTAAAACCGTGTTGAGATTCATTAATCAATCTGTGCCTGTCAAGATGGCTACGAATTGCTTCGGCAATTATTGATTCCATAAATTTTCCCACTATGGAGGTAAGGCTTATTGGTCTATAGTTCGAAGCCAAGGACCTGTCACCTGCCTTGTAAATAGGTATTACATTTGCCATTTTCCACTTACCTGGAATTATGCTAGTTTGTAGTGATATGTTAAAAAGATTAGACAAAGGTATGCTAAGTTCCTCTTTACATTCCTTTAACACCCTTGCAAACAGTTCATCAGGACCTGGGGATTTGTTAGGTTCTAGTTTCTCTATTTGTCTGAGGACCATGTCACTAGTTACCGTAATCGTATAAGGTTTATCATCATCCTGTTCTACATAATCTATTATTTCAGGAATATCGCTAGTATTTTCCTGGGTGAAAACTGAAAGGAAGTAAGTATTGAGAATTTCACACACATCCTTATCACTGTCAGTGATCTGACCAGAGTTACTCTTAAGTGGGCCAATCTTGTCCCTAATCTTACTGCTCTGTACCTGAAAGAACCCTTTTGGGTTAGTCTTTGAATCCCTTGCGACATTGGCCTCATAATCCCTTTTTGTTTTTCTTATTCCTTTCTTTATTTCTCTCTTTAATTGAATATATTGATTTCTTAACTGCCCATCCCCTCTTTTGATACGCCTATATATGCCTCTCTTTTGACCAATGAGACGTTTTAATCTATTATTCATCCATTTGGGATCATTTTTGTTAGATCTAATTTCCCTACTGGGGTTTACCTGGCCTGTGACCAGGCCTCCTGGTGGATCAGAGCCTAATCAACCAGGCTGTTACTGCTGGCTGCACGCAAACCAACGTACGAGCCACAGCCCGGCTGGTCAGGAACCGACTTTAGGTGCTTGTCCAGTGCCAGCTTGAAGACTGCCAGGGGTCTGTTGGTGATCCCCCTTATGTATGCTGGGAGGCAGTTGAACAGTCTTGGGCCCCTGACACTTATTGTATGGTCTCTTAACGTGCTAGTGACACCCCTGCTTTTTATTGGGGGGGATGTTGCATCGTCTGCCAAGTCTTTTGGTTTCGTAGTGAGTGATTTTCGTGTGCAAGTTCGGTACTAGTCCCTCTAGGATTTTCCAGGTGTATATAATCATGTATCTCTCCCACCTGCATTCCAGGGAATACAGGTTCAGGAACCTCAAGCGCTCCCAGTAATTTAGGTGTTTTATCTCCGTTATGCGCGCCGTGAAGGTTCTCTGTACATTTTCTAGGTCAGCAATTTCACCTGCCTTGAAAGGTGCTGTTAATGTGCAGCAAAATTCCAGCCTAGATAAAACAAGTGACCTGAAGAGTGTCATCATGGGCTTGGCAAAAGTTGTCTGGGCAGCTAGAACTATGCTCTGAAAAAATCATATTGGCAACCAAGATCACCTACCTGACCCATTGTCAGGACATCCTAATTTAGCCCACCCAGGTAATTTTTCAGTCCCATGAAGTCGGCCAAGCGAAAATCTGGGACAGAGATTTGATTGCAGTTATCTGGGTAATTCCACGATATATTGAAACAGTGATTTGTGATCACTTTCCCCAAGCTCATCATTAACCTCAAGATTATTAATTAGTGACTCTGTTAGCAGGAACCAAGTCAAGCAGATTGTTTCCTTTAGTTGGTTCTGTCACAAACTGTTCTAAAAAGCAATCCTGAACCGTATCAAGAAAGTCACTAGACTCAAGATTTCCTGTCATATTGTTCCAATCAATTTGTCTAAAGTTGAAATCTCCCATTATCACAACATTTTCATATCTAGATGCCTTATGAATTTCGTCCCATAACAGCTTACTGCACTCCCTATCAAGGTTTGGGGGCATATAAATCACACCCAAAATTAATTTGTCACATCCCTCGAGACACTGTAGCCAAACAGATTCTGTGTTCGATGTTTCTAATCTTACATCATGTCTAAGACAACAATTTAAATTTCTCTGACATACATCGCCACACCACCACCCTTCCTGTTGACCCTATCAGTATGGAATAGTTTATAACCCTGTATGTTGCATTCAGAAGGCATTTATCTATCTTTCAGGTTGAACCAGGTCTCTGTTATACCAATAATATCTATATTACCTACACTTGCAAGTAATCTTAGCTCATCTATCTTATTTCTTACACTCCTGGCATTGGACAAGCACCTAAAGTCAGTTCCTGATCAGCCGGGCTGTGGCTCGTACGTTGGTTTGCGTGCAGCCAGCAGCAACAGCCTGGTTGATCAGGCTCTGATCCACCAGGAGGCCTGGTCACAGACCGGGCCGGGGGCGCGTTAACCCCGGAACTCTCTCCAGGTAAACTCCAGGTAAACTCCTACTATTTGTATAGTAAACCTTAATTAAAAGGGAGCGAGTCACTCATTGCCCTCTACTATCTCTTCTTTGTTGATGAATTGATTTGCCATTACTAGCAACTTTATTTTGAATATTGTCTTTTAAACATATCCCTGAGGTATCCTGGTAATAACTGCTGTTTTTAACCCTAATGCTGCAGCCTGATTGTTTCTCACAGACACCCATACCTCTATAATCTATCAGTTTAAATTCCTAGACAAGTCATCAGTTACCCTCTCAATTGAATTGGCTAATGCAACCACTCCATCCCCAGAGAGATGAACCCCATCCCTTGCATACATGTCACGTTTGCCAAAGAAAAGGTCCCAGTTATCAATGAATGGGATTGCAAGTTCCTTGCAGTACCTGTCTAGTCAGCAATTTACACCAATTGCCCTAGACATCCATTCATTGCCCACTCCCTTTCTAGGCAAGATGCTACATATGACTGGGATCCCTCCCTTAGACCAAACTACTTCTATGGCTGATCTGTACTTATCCAGCAGCTCCTCTCTCCTACCCTTCCCAATGTCATTATCCCCAGCACTAAGACAGATAATGGGCTTGTTCCCATTACCTGCCATAATATTATCCAACCTAACTGAGACTTGGTTTAATTTGAAGAGTCGAGACACGACTGCCGAGTGCAACATTCAAGGGTTGAGGTTGTTCCATGTAGACAGAATTACCAGGATGGTGGGGGGGGGGGGGTTGCATTATATGTACCAGAAAATATAAGTTCTATAAAAATTAGTATAGAAATCGATGGACTAGTCACAGAATCTGTTAGGGAAGAATTTCTATAAAGTTAAGAAAAACTAATTTTAGGTGTAATATACAGACGTCCAGGCTTAGAGAGCCACAGAGGGAGACTTCTTTGGGATGAAATTGTTAGGGCTTCTAGACACGATAAAGTAGTCACAGGGGATTTTACCTTTAGTCAAACTGACTGGACTTTGACCTCAAATCTGGAGTCCAGCGACTTCCTGGAAGTAGCTCAGGACTGCTTTCTGAAGCAGTTTGTAAGAGAGCCTAAAAGAGATAATAATTTGGCAGACTTGGTCTTGTCAAATAAGGAAACTCTCGTAAATAATCTAGAGATTACTGAAGAGGTTGTTGCAAGCGATCACAACATTACCTGGGGGTACGAGAATAAGGATAAGGTAAAAGTCCCAGATTTTCGTTTTACCCATTATGATGGACTTAGGGAGCGCCTCTCTAGTCTCGACTAGTGTATTCTAGCTAATGATTCCACTGACATGGATCATATTTATAATAATGACGAGATCTGCAACTATAACTTTTTCTTAATAATGTACAATGTACCCAAAGCCTATGTATTCAACAGAGAGAAATTAGGTCAAATAATAATGATCCCAAATGAGTGAATAGGAGACAAACATACATTAGAAGAGAAGAGAGGAACTTAGTCACATCAGGAGAGGTTAACTTTATTGCTTAATATATCCATATAAAAGAAAGGTAAATAATGGAATTAGAAAAGCTAAATTTATTATTTTTTTTATTATCACACCGGCCGATTCCCACCAAGGCAGGGTGGCCCGAAAAAGAAAAACTTTCACCATCATTCACTCCATCACTGTCTTGCCAGAAGGGTGCTTTACACTACAGTTTTTAAACTGCAACATTAACACCCCTCCTTCAGAGTGCAGGCACTGTACTTCCCATCTCCAGGACTCAAGTCCGGCCTGCCGGTTTCCCTGAATCCCTTCATAAATGTTACTTTGCTCACACTCCAACAGCACGTCAAGTATTAAAAACCATTTGTCTCCATTCACTCCTATCAAACACGCTCATGCATCCTGCTGGAAGCCCAAGCCCCTCGCACACAAACCCCCTTTTACCCCCTCCCTCCAACCCTTCTAGGCCGACCCCTCCCCTGCCTTCCTTCCACTACAGATGATACACTTTTTGAAGTCATTCTGTTTCGCCCCATTCTCTCTACATGTCCGAACCACCTCAAAACCCTTCCTCAGCCCTCTGGACAACAGTTTTGGTAATCCCGCACCTCCTCCTAACTTCCAACACGTTCTCTGCATTATATTCACACCACACATTGCCCTCAGACATGACATTCCACTGCCTCCAGCCTTCTCCTCGCTGCAACATTCATCACCCACGCTTCACCCCCATATAAGAGCGTTGGTAAACTATACTCTCATACATTCCCTCTTTGCCTCCAAGGACAAAGTTCTTTGTCTCCACAGACTCCTAAGTGCACCACTCACTCTTTTTCCCTCATCAATTCTATGATTCACCTCATCTTTCATAGACCCATCCGCGGGACACGTCCACTCCCAAATATCTGAATACGTTCACCTCCTCCATACTCTCTCCCTCCAATTGATATTCAATCTTTCATCACCTAATCTTTTTGTTATCCTCATAACCTTACTCTTTCCTGTATTCACCTTTAATTTTCTTCTTTTGCACACCCTACCAAATTCATCCACCAATCTCTGCAACTTCTCTTCAGAATCTCCCAAGAGCACAGTGTCATCAGCAAAGAGCAGCTGTGACAACTCCCACTTTGTGTGTGATTCTTTATCTTTTAACTCACGCCTCTTGCCAAGACCCTCGCATTTACTTCTCTTACAACCCCATCTATAAATATATTAAACAACCACGGTGACATCACACATCCTTGTCTAAGGCCTACTTTTACTGGGAAAAAATTTCCCTCTTTCCTACATACTCTAACTTGAGCTCACTATCCTCGTAAAAACTTTTCCCACTGCTTTCAGAAAACCCTACTTCCTACACCATACACTTGCAACATCTGCCACATTGCCCCCTATCCACCCTGTCATACGCCTTTTCCAAATCCATAAATGCCACAAAGACCTCTTTAGCCTTATCTAAATACTGTTCACTTATATGTTTCACTGTAAACACCTGGTCCACACACCCCCTACCTTTCCTAAAGCCTCCTTGTTCATCTGCTATCCTATTCTCCGTCTTACTCTTAATTCTTTCAATTATAACTCTACCATACACTTTACCAGGTACACTCAACAGACTTATCCCCCTATAATTTTTGCACTCTCTTTTATCCCCTTTGCCTTTATACAAAGGAACTATGCATGCTCTCTGCCAATCCCTAGGTACCTTACCCTCTTCCATACATTTATTAAATAATTGCACCAACCACTCCAAAACTATATCCCCACCTGCTTTTAACATTTCTATCTTTATCCCATCAATCCCGGGTGCCTTACCCCCTTTCATTTTACCTACTGCCTCACGAACTTCCCCCACACTCACAACTGGCTCTTCCTCACTCCTACAAGATGTTATTCCTCCT
This sequence comes from Cherax quadricarinatus, assembly GCF_026875155.1. NCBI lineage: Eukaryota > Metazoa > Arthropoda > Malacostraca > Decapoda > Parastacidae > Cherax > Cherax quadricarinatus. Next base: position 31,876,409 of record NC_069441.1, read on the forward strand.
TGCCCTATACACGAAATCACAGCTTCCCTATCTTCATCAACATTTAACAATTCCTCAAAATATTCCTTCCATCTTCCCAATACCTCTAACTCTCCATTTAATAACTCTCCTCTCCTATTTTTAACTGACAAATCCATTTGTTCTCTAGGCTTTCTTAACTTGTTAATCTCACTCCAAAACTTTTTCTTATTTTCAACAAAATTTGTTGATAACATCTCACCCACTCTCTCATTTGCTCTCTTTTTACATTGCTTCACCACTCTCTTAACTTCTCTCTTTTTCTCCATATACTCTTCCCTCCTTGCATCACTTCTACTTTGTAAAAACTTCTCATATGCTAACTTTTTCTCCCTTACTACTTCTTTACATCATCATTCCACCAATCGCTCCTCTTCCTCCTGCCCCCAAACTTTCCTGTAACCACAAATTCTGCTGAACACTCTAACACTACATTTTTAAACCTACCCCATACCTCTTCGACCCCATTGCCTATCCCTCTCATTAGCCCATCTATCCTCCAATACTGTTTATATCTTCCCCTAACTGCCTCTCTTTTTAGTTTATAAACCTTCACCTCTCTCTTCCTGATGCTTCTATTCTCCTTGTATCCCATCTACCTTTTACTCTCAGTGTAGCTACAACTAGAAAGTGATCTGATATATCTGTGGCCCCTCTATAAACATGTACATCCTGAAGTCTACTCAACAGTCTTTTATTAACCAATACTTAATCCAACAAACTACTGTCATTTTGCCCTACATCATATCGTGTATACTTATTTATCCTCTTTTTCTTAAAATATGTATTACCTATAACTAAACCCCTTTCTATACAAAGTTCAATCAAAGGGCTCCCATTATCATTTACACCTGGCACCCCAAACTACCTACCACACCCTCTCTAAAAGTTTCTCCTACTTTAGCATTCAGGTCCCCTACCACAATTACTCTCTCACTTGGTTTCAAAGGCTCCTATACATTCACTTAACATCTCCCAAAATCTCTCTCTCTCCTCTGCATCCTCTCTTCTCCAGGTGCATACACGCTTATTATGACCACTTCTCGCATCCAACCTTTACTTTAATCCACATAATTCTTGAATTTACACATTCATATTCTCTTTTCTCCTTCCATAACTGATCATTTAACATTACTGCTACCCCTTCCTTTGCTCTAACTCTCTCAGATACTCCAGATTTAATCCCATTTATTTCCCCCCACTGAAACTCTCCTACCCCCTTCAGCTTTGTTTCGCTTAGGCCAGGACATCCAACTTCTTTTCATTCATAACATCAGCAATCATCTGTTTCTTGTCATCCGCACTACATCCACGCACATTTAAGCAACCCAGTTTTATAAAGTTTTTCTTCTTCTCTTTTTTAGTAATTGTATACAGGAGAAGGGGTATTAGCCCATTGCTCCGGCATTTTAGTCGCCTCATACGACACGCATGGCTTACGGAGGAAAGATTCTTTTCCACTTCCCCATGGACAATAGAAGAAATAAAAAAGAACAAGAGCTATTTAGAAAAAGGAGAAAAACCTAGATGTATGTATATATATATATGCATGTGCGTGTCTGTGAAGTGTGACCAAAGTGTAAGTAGGAGTAGCAAGATATCCCTGTTATCTTAGCGTGTTTATGAGACAGAAAAAGAAACCAGCAATCCTACCATCATGCAAAACAGTTACAGGTTTTTGTTTCACAGTCATCTGGCAGGACGGTAGTACTTCCCTGGGTGGTTGCTGTCTACCAACCTACTACCTCAGAAATTAAGGTAGCTAATAAATCAAAGACAAATCAAAGAGGGTTCAAGTATATAGGACGAAGATCAGGGGAAAATAATATTACTGGAAACAGGAGCTGGGCATCTGACTGATAATGAGCAATAACTGTGTTCTCATTTTCATGATTATTTCTAATTAGCCTTCACACAAGACATAACTGGTATTATATCAATAATTATTCAGGTCCTGGCAAAACAAATTAAATAATACTGTGATGATAGATATGATTGTGAAATAAACAAAGTAAGTGCCGGCCCCAACGAGTTGTTTACAAGAGTACTTCACGAATGTAAGTTGTTTACAAGAGTACTTCACGAATGTAAGTTGTTTACAAGAGTACTTCACTAATGTAAGTTGTTTACAAGAGTACTTCACGAATGTAAGTTGTTTACAAGAGTACTTCACGAATGTAAGTTGTTTACAAGGGTACTTCACTAACGTAAGTTGTTTACAAGAGTACTTCACGAATGTAAGTTGTTTAGAAGAGTACTTCACGAACCTAAGTTGTTTACAAGAGTACTTCACGAATGTAAGTTGTTTACAAGGGTACTTCACGAATGTAAGTTGTTTACAAGAGTACTTCACGAATGTAAGTTGTTTACAAGAGTACTTCACGAATGTAAGTTGTTTAAAGAGTACTTCACGAATGTAAGTTGTTTACAAGGGTACTTCACGAACCTAAGTTGTTTACAAGAGTACTTCACGAATGTAAGTTGTTTACAAGGGTACTTCACGAATGTAAGTTGTTTACAAGGGTACTTCACGAATGTAAGTTGTTTACAAGGGTACTTCACGAATGTAAGTTGTTTACAAGAGTACTTCACGAATGTAAGTTGTTTACAAGGGTACTTCACGAATGTAAGTTATTTACAAGAGTACTTCACGAATGTAAGTTGTTTACAAGGGTACTTCACGAATGTAAGTTGTTTACAAGGGTACTTCACGAATGTAAGTTGTTTACAAGGGTACTTCACGAATGTAAGTTGTTTACAAGAGTACTTCATGAATGTTAGTTGTTTACAAGGGTACTTCACGAATGTAAGTTGTTTACAAGGGTACTTCACGAATGTAAGTTGTTTACAAGAGTACTTCACGAATGTAAGTTTACAAGGGTACTTGACGAATGTAAGTTGTTTACAAAGGTACTTCACGAAATGTAAGTTGTTTTACAAGAGTACTTCACGAATGTAAGTTGTTTACAAGAGTACTTCACGAATGTAAGTTGTTTACAAGGGTACTTCACGAATGTAAGTTGTTTACAAGGGTACTTCACGAATGTAAGTTGTTTACAAGAGTACTTCACGAATGTAAGTTGTTTACAAGAGTACTTCACTAACGTAAGTTGTTTACAAGAGTACTTCACTAACGTAAGTTGTTTACAAGAGTACTTCACGAATGTAAGTTGTTTACAAGAGTACTTCACGAATGTAAGTTGTTTACAAGAGTACTTCACGAATGTAAGTTGTTTACAAGAGTACTTCACGAATATAAGTTGTTTACAAGAGTACTTCACGAATTAAGTGTTTACAAGAGTACTTCACGAATGTAAGTTGTTTACAAGGGTACTTCACGAATGTAAGTTGTTTACAAGAGTACTTCACGAATGTAAGTTGTTTACAAGGGTACTTCACGAATGTAAGTTGTTTACAGGGTTACTTCACGAATGTAAGTTGTTTACAGGGTACTTCACGAATGTAAGTTGTTTACAAGAGTACTTCACTAATGTAAGTTGTTTACAAGGGTACTTCACGAATGTAAGTTGTTTACAAGAGTACTTCACGAATGTAAGTTGTTTACAAGAGTACTTCACGAATGTAAGTTGTTTACAAGAGTACTTCACGAATGTAAGTTGTTTACAAGAGTACTTCACGAATGTAAGTTGTTTACAAGAGTACTTCACTAATGTAAGTTGTTTACAAGTAGTACTTCACGAATGTAAGTTGTTTACAAGTGCTACTTCACGATGTAAATTGTTTACAAGGGTACTTCACGAATGTAAGTTGTTTACAAGGGTACTTCACGAATGTAAGTTGTTTACAAGAGTACTTCACGAACGTAAGTTGTTTACAAGAGTACTTCACTAATGTAAGTTGTTTACAAGAGTACTTCACTAATGTAAGTTGTTTACAAGAGTACTTCACGAACCTAAGTTGGAAGTTAGTGAGCCGCTAACCAGTGTGTTTAATACGACCATCCAAACTGGTGTTGTGCCAGACATGTGCAACATGACTAATGTAATTCCTATATTTAAATCAGTGGAAGAGTCCACTTCATCAAATTATCGCCCACCTCCCCTGACATCTTCCCCTCCCACCTTCCCTGACATCTTCCCTCCCAACACCCTACCCCTGACATCTTCCCCTCCCACCTTCCCTGACATCTTCCCCTCCCACCTCCCATGACATCTTCCCACTCCCACCTCCCTGACATCTTCCCCTCCCACCTCCCCTGACATCTTCCCCTCCCACCTTCCCTGACATCTTCCCTCCCACCTCCCCTGACATCTTCCCCTCCCACCTCCCCTGACATTTCCCCTCCCACCTTCCCTGACATCTTCCCCTCCCACCTTCCCTGACATCTTCCACTCCCACCTCCCTGACATCTTCCCCTCCCACCTTCCCTGACATACTTCCCCTCCCACCTCCCCAGAACATCTTCCCCTCCCACCTTCCCTGACATCTTCCCCTCCCACCTTCCCTGACATCTTCCCTCCCACCTTCCCTGACATCTTCCCCTCCCACCTCCCAGACATCTTCCCTCCCACCCCCAGACATCTTCCCCTCCCACCTTCCCTGCATCTTCCCCTCCCACCTCCCTGACATCTTCCCTCCCACCTTCCCTGCATTTTCCCCTCCACCTTCCCTGACATCTTCCTCCCTACCTCCCCAGACATCTTCCCCTTCCACCTTCCCTGACATTTCCCCTCCCACCTCCCCAGACATCATTTCATTCCCATATTCCCTGACATCTTCCCCTCCCACCTCCCCTGACATCATCCGTTCCCATATTCCCTGACATCTTCCCCTCCCACCTCCCCTGACATCTGTTCCCATATTCCTGACATCGTCCCCTCCAACCTCCCTTGACATCATCCGTTCCATATTCCCTGACATCTTCTCCCACCTCCCCTGACATCATCCGTTCCATATTCCCTGGACATCTTCCCCTCCCACCTCCCTGACATCTTCCCCTCCACCATTCCCTGACATTTCCCTCCCACCTCCCCAGACATCTTCCCCTCCCACTTCCTGACATCTTCCACTCCACCTTCCCTGACATCTTCCCCTCCCACCTCCCTGACATCTTCCCTCCCACCTCCCAGACATCTTCCCTCCACCCCCAGACATCTTCCTCCCACCTTCCTGACATCTTCCTCCCACCTCCCTGACATCTTCCCCTCCACCTTCCTGACATTTTCCCTCCACCTTCCTGACATCTTACCCTCCCACCTCCCCGACATCTTCCCCTTCCACCTTCCCTGACATCTTCCCTCCACCTCCCAGACTCATTCATTCCCATATTCCCTGACTCTTCCCTACCACCTCCCTGACATCATCCGTTCCCATATTCCATGACTCTTCCCCTCCCACCCCTCCCTGACATCTGTTCCCATATTCCCTGACATTGTCCCCTCCAACGTCCCTTGACATCATCCGTTCCCATATTCCCTGACATCTCCCACCTCCCCTGACATCATCCGTTCCCATATTCCCTGACATCTTCCCTCCAACCTCCCATGACATCTTCCCCTCCACCTCCCCTGACATCATACGTTCCCATATTCCCTGACATCTTCCCCTCCCACCTCCCCTGACATCATACGTTCCCATATTTCCTGACATCGTTGTCTTCTTCCACACACAACATTTACTTCTACTGATAACATCTGTGACCATCCTTTATGACGTAGTGTAACAGTATAACCATCCTGTGACGTAGTGTAACAGTATAACCATCCTGTGACGTAGTGTAACAGTATAACCATCCTGTGACGTAGTGTAACAGTATAACCATCCTGTGACGTAGTGTAACAGTATAACCATCCTGTGACGTAGTGTAACAGTATAACCATCCTGTGACGTAGTGTAACAGTATAACCATCCTGTGACGTAGTGTAACAGTATAACCATGGTGAGTAACGTACTATGATAAGACAACCATCCTGAGTGTAGTATAACCATCCTGTGTGACATAGTATAACCATCCTGAGTGACGAGTATAACCCTCTGTGTGACTTTTAATCATCCCGTGTGACGTAGTATAACCCTGTGTGACGTAGAAAATATTTGTGTGGCATGTTAACCACCTTTTACGTTATAACCATCCCGAGGACGTAGTTAAACCCTCCGAGTGAGTAGTTAAAACCTCGATGGAGATAACCACCTGAGGGGAGTATAACCTCCCGAGTGCGTAGTATAACCATTGAGTGACTGAAAAACCATCCGATGAGTAGTATAACCCTCCTAGTGACTATATAACCCCCCGTTGACGTTAATCCGTTACGTAGTAAAACCATCCGTGTGACGAGTATAAACATCTTTTGGGGATGTATAACCATCCTGAGTGACGTATATAACCCCTTGAGTGACTTTATAACCATCCTTTAGTGACTAGTATAACATCAAGGGGGGGCGTGAATAACCTCCTGAGGATGTAGTTAACCTCCCGAGTGACTAAATAACCATCCTGGTGAGTGAAAAAATCCCGAGGTTATAAAAACCATCCTGATGACGTAGAAAACCCCTGAGTGCGTAGAATAACCATCCGATGATGTATATAACCATCCTAGTGAGTAGAATAACCATCCGAGTGACGTTACAAACCCTCCTGATGATGGTATAAATCCTGGTGGGGATAACCCCTGAGTGACGTAGTTTTAAACCCTCCCGAGTGACGTTATAAATCCCGATACGTAGTACAACCATCCTGATGATAGAATAAATTTGGGGTACGTAGTAAACCCTCCCGATGATGTAGTAAAAAACATCCTGAGTGGCCTAGTATAAACCATCCTGAGTGCGTAAAAAAATCCTGTGACGTAGTATAACCTCCCGATGACGTAGTAACCCCTGGGACTGTATAACCATCTGATGATGTGATAACCATCCTGATGACGTATATAACCATCCGATGACGTAAAAAACCATCCTGATGACTTTGTATAACCCTTAGGATTTTTTTAACCATCCCGAGTGACTAGTACAACCCTCCTTTGGGGAGTAGTATAATTCCTGAGTACGTAGATAACCTTGATGACAAAATATAATCATTGAGTGAGTATACAACATGAGGGGGATACAACCCTCCGAGTGAAGTGTTAAACCTCCTGAGTGACGTAGTAGATAAACGATTTGGTACACAGTAAATTCACATAACCGTAACTACCCTGTATTACAGAACTCCGGGTTTTCCACATTTTTCAGAACCCGGTTCGCAATTTTTAAGAAGCTCCGGGTTACCAAACATTTTTACAGAACCCGGTAGCCCCAAATTTTACAAGCCCCGGGTTCGAATTATTACGAAGCCCGGGGGTTCCAATTTTTACGAATCCCGGGTTTCGCAATTATTACAGAAACTGGGTTTTCGACATTATTAAAAAGCTCCGGGGTTTGCCAACATTATTACAGAAGCTGGGGTTTTCTACTTTTTACAGAAGCTCCGGGTTACGCACATTATTAAAAGCTCCCGGGTTTTCGAAAAACATTTTTAAAGAACTCCGGGTTTTCGAATTTTTAAGAAGCTCCGGGGTTTCCACATTTTACAAAGCCCCCGGTTTGACATTTTTACAAAGCTCCCCGGGGTTTCGCACAACAATTTTTACAGAATTCCCGGGGTACGCACACTTTTTAAGAATCCGGGGTTACGCACATTATTACAAAGCTCCCGGGTTACGACATTTTTCAGAAGCTCCCGGGTTACGCAAACATTATTACAAAAATCCGGGTTACCACAACATTTTTAAAAAAGCTCCGGTTAGCAATTATTAAGAAGTCCGGGTTACGCACTTATTACAGAAGCCCGGGGGGGTTTAGCAATTTTAAAAGCTCCGGTTACCCCAACATTTTTACAAAGCTGGGTTTTCGCACAACATTTTTACAGAACTCCGGGTTTGCCCAAATTTTTAAAAAGAAGCTCCGGTTACGCAAACATTTTACGAAGCTCCGGGTTAAGCACATTTTACGAACTCCCGGGGTTACGCACATTTTTACAGAAGCCCGGGTTTCGCCCTTATTACAGAAGTCCCGGGTTTCACAACATTATTTCAAACCCCGGTTACGCACATTTTACAAAACCCCGGGTTTGCACAAAAATTTTTTAAGAACTCCGGGTTTCGCACAACATTTTCAAAAACTGGGTTAGCAAACTTATACAGAAATGGGTTTGCACAAAATTATTACAAATGGGGTTAGCACAACATTTTACAGAAGCTGGGTTCGACATTTTTACAAAGCTCCCCGGGAGCAAACATTTTTACAGAAGCTCCCGGGTTATAAAAATTTTAAAAAGCTCCGGGGGTTCGACATTATTTCAGAAGCCCCCGGGTTTTCCACATTTTTACAAACTCCGGGTTAGCAATTATTCAGAAGCTCCCGGGTTTCGCACATTTTACAAAGTGGGTTAGCACAACTTTTTAAAAAAGAACTCCGGGTTTTCGCACAACATTATTACAGAAGTCCGGGTTACGTAATTTTTAAAGTGGGGGACGACTTATTCAGAACTGGGTTACGCACATATTAAGAAGCTCCGGTTTCGACATTATTTACGAAGCTCCGGGGTTTGCATTATTACAAAGCTGGGGGTTTCCACATTTACAGAAGCTCCGGGTTACCAAACATTATTTAAAAAAATCCGGTTACGCACATTTTAAGAACTGGGGCGCACATTATTTACAGAAGTCCGGGGGACGCACAAATTAATACGAAGTGGGTTTTTCCCCCAAAAATTAATACGAAGTCGGTTTCCACATTTTTACAAAGCCCCCGGGGTTTCCACATTAAAGAAGCTCCTTTTACGCACAAATTATTACAGAAATTCCCGGGTTTTCGCAATATTCGAACTCCGGGTTAGCATTATACAGAAAACCCCGGTTGAAACATTAAATTACAAAGTCCGGGGTTACGAAATTATTACAGAATCCGGGGTTACGCAAACTTTTTACAGAAGCTCCGGTTTTGTAAATTTTTACAGAAGCCCGGGTTACGCACATTTTTAAAAAAGTGGGTTGCCATATTTCAGAAGTCCCCGGGTTTCCACATTATTACAGAACTGGGGGTTCCCCCATTATTACAGGCTCCGGGGACGCACAACTTTTTTTTCAGAAGCTCCCCTTTTCCACATTTAAGGGGCTAGGGTTACGCACATTATTCAGAGCTCCCCGGGTTACGCACATTATTACAGACTCCGGTTTTCGCACAACATTATTACAAAGCCCGGTTACGCAATTTTTAAAAAACTCCGGGGACGTAATAATTACAGAAGCTCCCGGGTTAAAATTTTTCAGAAAGCTGGGAAAGCCATTATACAGAAACTCCCGGGGTTTCCCAAAAATTATTACAAAGCCCGGGTTTCACAAAAATTTTTACAAACTCCCGGGTTACGCACATTATTACAGAAACTCCGGTTTAAATAAAACAGAAGCTCCCCGGGGTTTCCCCATTACAAAGCCCTTACCCCAAAACAGAAGCTGGTTAGCAATTTCAGAACTCGGGTTAGCACATTACAGAAGCTCCGGGGACGACATTACAAAAATCCGGGTTTGAAAATTAAAAACCCGGGTTAGACATACAGAAGCCCCGGGTTAGAATTACAGAACTGGGTTTTTGCACATTACAGAATCCGGGTTAGCCATTTTAAAAGCTCCGGGTTTTCGCACAACAAAGCCCCGGGTTAGCACATTACAGAAGCCCCGGGTTACGCCAACAGAAATCCCGGGGGTTTCGCACATTTCAGAAACTCCCGGGTTTCGCACATTTCAAACCCGGGTACCACATTACAGAAGCTCCGGGTTTGCTCAACATTTTACACGACCTTAAAATACCTTTAAAATTCGGGATGTTTTTAATATGGTTAATTTGCACAACTTGCGTAGAGCAAAAACAATTAGTTTTATAAAATTTACGACGTTTTGAAAAAAAACTGCTAAAAATTTATAATATTTTTGGGGTTATTTTCATTTGGGCATAATTTTTTTATGGTGAAATAAAAATGTTGTACGGTCAGATAAACATGGATGATGTTGACGATATGTTTTAACATAATTAGATAATGAAGAATTTAGGTCAGGTTAAGGAAGAACTTTAAGTTAGTGTTTTGACGCAGCTGCAAGATTAGCAACTTTCCTGGACCTCTAACTTGAAGCTCTTAGACAGGTAGAGTAGAACCCGTGGTATGTCAGAGAGGTATTTGTGTTGTGTTGTAGCTCCAGGAACAGTCCGAGTGTTATACCTTAACCTTTGATGAGTTTCAAGAGTCTAACTACTCCCAGAGCGCAGTCATGGGCCAGGCTCGTCTGGTGCTAGCATGGTCAACCAGGCTGTTGCTGCTGGTGGCCTGCTGCTCCACATATCCATCACAGCCTGGTTGATCTGGAACCTGGTGAATATACGTATCCACTTTTCTTATGCTGGGTTGAAGTTCCTACTAAGTGTTCCATATGTACAGAATACACAGTAGTAAGTGTGAATGTTGTGTAAGGTAAACCAAGACTTGTCAGAGGTATACCTGGAGTATACCTGGAGAGGATTTTGAGGGTCAATAGTATGGTATACCTGGAGTATACCTGGAGAGGATCTTGAGGGTCAATAGTATGGTATACCTGGAGTATACCTGGAGAGGATCTTGAGGGTCAATAGTAATGGTATACCTGGAGTAATACCTGGAGAGGATCTGAGGGTCAATAGTATGGATATACTGGAGTATACCTGGAGAGGATCTTGAGGGTCAATAGTATGGTATACCTGGAGTATACCTGGAGAGGATCTTGAGGGTCAATAGTATGGTATACCTGGAGTATACCTGGAGAGGATCTTGAGGGTCAATAGTATGGTATACCTGGAGTATACCTGGAGAGGATCTTGAGGGTTCAATAGTATGGTATACCTGGAGTATACCTGGAGAGGATCTGAGGGTCAATAGTATGGTATACATGGAGTATACCTGGAGAGGATCTTGAGGGTCAATAGTATGGTATACCTGAGTATACCTGGAGAGGATCTTGAGGGTCAATAGTATGGTATACCTGGAGTATACCTGGAGAGGATCTTGAGGTCAATAGTATGGTATACCTGGAGTATACCTGCGAGGATCTTGAGGGTCAATAGTATGGTATACCTGGAGTATACCTGGAGAGGATCTTGAGGGTCAATAGTATGGTATACCTGGAGTATACCTGGAGAGGATCTTGAGGGTCAATAGTATGGTATACCTGGATTTACACTGGAGAGGATTCTTGAGGGCAATAGTATGGTATACCTGAGTATACCTGCAGAGGATCTTGAGGGTCAATAGTATGGTATACCTGGAGTATACCTGGAGAGGATCTTGAGGGTCAATAGTATGGTATACCTGGAGTAACCTGGAGAGGATCTTGAGGGTCAATAGTATGGTATACCTGGAGAGGATCTTGAGGGTCAATAGTATGGTATACCTGGAGTATACCTGGAGAGGATCTTGAGGGTCAATAGTATGGTATACCTGGAGTATACCTGGAGAGGATCTTGAGGGTCAATAGTATGGTATACCTGGAGTATACCTGCAGAGGATCTTGAGGGTCAATAGTATGGTATACCTGGAGTATACCTGAGAGGATCTTGAGGGTCAATAGTATGGTATACCTGGAGTATACCTGGAGAGGATCTTGAGGGTCATAGTATGGTATACATGGAGTATACCTGGAGAGGATCTTGAGGGTCAATAGTATGGTATACCTGGAGTATACCTGGAGAGGATCTTGAGGGTCAATAGTATGGTATACCTGGAGAGGATCTTGAGGGTCAATAGTATGGTATACCTGGAGATATACCTGCAGAGGATCTTGAGGGTCAATAGTATGGTATACCTGGAGTATACCTGGAGGATCTTGAGGGTCAATAGTATGGTATACCTGGAGTATACCTGGAGAGGATCTTGAGGGTCAATAGTATGGTATACCTGGAGTATACCTGGAGAGGATCTTGAGGGTCAATAGTATGGTATACCTGGAGTATACCTGCAGAGGATCTTGAGGGTCAATAGTATGGTATACCTGGAGTATACCTGGAGAGGATCTTGAGGGTCAATAGTATGGTATACCTGGAGTATACCTGCATAAGGTTTCGGGTGTCAATGGTATGGTATACCTGGAGTATACCTGCAGAGGGTTTCGGTGGTCAACAGTATGGTATATCTGGAGTATACCAGGAGAGGGTTTCGGAGAGTCAATGGTATGGTATACCTGGAGTATACCAGGAGAAAGTTTCGCGGATCAATGGTATGGTATACCTGCAGTATACCTGGAGAGGGCTTCGGTGGTCAATAGTATGGTATACCTGGTGTATGGAAATAAATGGTATAAAATACCGACACAATGGAAATATAAACACAAATGCAGTATAATGTGATCCTTTATTGACAACGTTTCACCCACACAGTGGGCTTTTTCAAGTCACACACGGATCTACCTGGGGTTGGAAGGTACGAGAGTATTTATAGGCATGTTCAGAATGTTGAGGTCAGGTGGAGAATGCTGCATCTGATGATCTACCGGGTGGGGTTATAGAGTCTTGGGTAGCTAGGCAGTGGTATTGGACAAGTTGTGAGTAGACCTTCTGTTCGATACAAGGAATGCCTGTGTACAACATCGCAATTCACACAACCATTTAATTAACTACAGAAACTCAAGACTTATAGCCACAGAAGACAACACTCAATACAGAAGAATCCTGGAATCATCGCTCATCTCTACAACCAACTATTTCAACCAGAACAATGGCTTCTATAACATAGCTGAACCACTCGCCAAGAAACTTCTTCATCGCTATCCCACATAAGAACAAAGAACACTGCAGAAGGTCTACAACTTGTCCAATACCCCTGCCTAGCTACCCAAGACTCTATAACTCCACCCGGTAGATCATCAGATGCAGCATTCTCCACCTGACCTCAACATTCTGAACATGCCTATAAATACTCTCGTACCTTCCAACCCCAGGTAGATCCGTGTGTGACTTGAAAAAGCCCACTGTGTGGGTGAAACGTTGTCAATAAAGGATCACATTATACTGCATTTGTGTTTATATTTCCATACCTGGTGTATACCACGAGAAAGTTTCGGGGGTCAACGCCCCCCATGGCTCGGAATGGTTGTGTTGTCTGGAACCTAAATGTTATACTAACAACTATTTCTTGCTGGTAACAATAACTTGGTGATTTGTTGTAGTGGATCACCAAGCATGTTTGTTGTAGTGGATTACCAAGTATGTTTGTTGTAATGGATCACCATGTTTGTTGTAGTGGATCACCAAGTATGTTTGTTGTAGTGGATTACCAAGTATGTTTGTTGTAGTGGATCACCAAGTATGTTTGTTGTAGTGGATCACCAAGTATGCTTGTTGTAGTGGATCACCAAGTATGTTTGTTGTAGTGGATCACCAAGTATGTTTGTTGTAGTGGATCACCAAGTATGTTCGTCGTAGTGGATCACCAAGTATGTTCGTCGTAGTGGATCACCAAGTAGGTTTGTTGTAGTGGATCACCATGTATGTTGTAGTGGATCACCAAGTAGGTTTGTTGTACTGGATCAACAAGTATGTTGTAGTGGATCACCAAGTGATCGACTACAACACATACTTGGTGATCCAGTACGACAAACATACTTGGTGATCCACTACAACATACTTGGTGATCCACTACAACATACTTGGTGATCCTCTGCAACAAGCATACTTGGTGATCCACTACAACAAACATATTTGGTGATCCACTACAACAAACATACTTGGTGATCCACTACAACAAACATACTTGGTGATCCACTACAACAAACATACTTGGTGATCCACTACAACAAACATACTTGGTGATCCACTACAACAAACATACTTGGTGATCCACTACAACATACTCGGTGATCCACTACAACATACTTGGTGATCCACTACAACGAACATACTTGGTGATCCACTACAACAAACGTACTTGGTGATCCACTACAACTTACTTGGTGATCCACTACAACAAACATACTTGGTGATCCACTACAACAAACATACTTGGTGATCCACTACAACATACTTGGTGATCCACTACAACAAACATACCAAGTATGTTGTAGTGGATCACTAAGAATGTTGTAGTGGATCACCAAGTATGTTGTAGTGGATCACCAAGTATGTTGTATTGGATCACCAAGTATGTTGTAGTGGATCACGAAGTATGTTGTAGTGGATCACCAAACAGGTTTGTAGTTGATCAAGTATGTTGTAGCGGATCACCAAGCAGGTTTGTAGTGGATCACCAAGTATGTTGTAGTGGATCACCAAGTATGTTGTAGTGGATCACCAAATAGGTTTGTAGTTGATCACCATGTTTTAGTGGATCACCAAGCAGGTTTGTAGTGGATCACCAAGTATATTTGCTGTGGATCACCGAGTATGTTGTAGTGGATCACCAAGTATGTTTGTTGTAGTGGATCACCATGTTTGTTGTAGTGGATCACCAAGTATGTTTGTTGTAGTGGATCACCAAGTATGTTTGTAGTGGATCAGCAAGTATGTTTGTTGTAGTGGATCACCAAGTATGTTTGTTGTAGTGGATCACCAAGTATGTTTGTTGTAGTGGATCACCAAGTATATTTGTTGTAGTGGATCACCAAGTATGTTCGTCGAAGTGGATCACCAAGTATGTTCGTCGTAGTGGATCACCAATTAGGTTTGTTGTAGTGGATCACCAAGTAGGTTTGTTGTAGTGGATCACCAAGTAGGTTTGTTGTAGTGGATCACCAAGTAGGTTTGTTGTAGTGGATCAGCAAGTATGTTTGTTGTAGTGGATCACCAAGTATGTTCGTCGTAGTGGATCACCAAGTATGTTTGTTGTAGTGGATCACCATGTTTGTTGTAGTGGATCAGCAAGTATGTTTGTTGTAGTGGATCACCATGTTCGTCGTAGTGGATCACCAAATAGGTTTGTTGTAGTGGATCACCATGTATGTTGTAGTGGATCACCAAGTAGGTTTGTTGTAGTGGATCACCAAGTATGTTGTAGTGGATCACCAAGTATGTTGTAGTGGATCACGAAGTGATCGACTACAACACATACTTGGTGATCCAGTACGACAAACATACTTGGTGATCCTCTGCAACAAACATACTTGGTGATCCACTACAACAAACATACTTGATGATCCACTACAACATACTTGGTGATCCACTACAACAAACATACTTGGTGATCCACTACAACAAACATACTTGGTGATCCACTACAACAAACATACTTGGTGATCCACTACAACAAGCATACTTGGTGATCCACTACAACAAATACTTGGTGATCCACTACAACAAATATACCAAGTATGTTGTAGTGGATCACTATGTTGTAGTGGATCACCAAGTATGTTGTATTGGATCACCAAGTATGTTGCAGTGGATCACGAAGTATGTTGTAGTGGATCCACTAAAACATACTTGGTGATCCACTGCAACATACCTGGTGATCCACTACAACATAGTTGGTGATCCTCTGCAACAAACATACTTGGTGATCCACTACAACAGAGTGATCCACTACAACAAACCTACTTGGTGATCCACTACAAACATACTGGTGATCCAATACAACAAACATACTTGGTGATCCAGAACAACATACTAGGTGATCCACTACAACAAACCTACTTGGTGATCCACTACGACGAACATACTTGGTGATCCACTACAACAAACATACTTGGTGATCCACTACAACAAACATACTTGGTGATCCACTTCAACAAACATACTTGGTGATCCACTACAACATACTTGGTGATGCACTACAACAAACATACTTGGTGATCCACTACAACAAACATACTTGGTGATCCACTACAACAAACATACTTGGTGATTCACTACAACAAACATACTTGGTGATCCACTACAACATACTCGGTGATCCACAACAAATATACTTGGTGATCCACTACAAACCTGCTTGGTGATCCACTACAACATACTTGGTGATCCACTACAAACCTGTTTGGTGATCCACTACAAACCTGTTTGGTGATCCACTACAACATACTTGGTGATCCACTACAACATACTTGGTGGTCCACTACAACATACTTGGTATGTTTGTTGTAGTGGATCACCAAGTATGTTTGTTGTAGTGAATCACCAAGTATGTTTGTTGTAGTGGATCAAGTATGTTCGTTGTAGTGGATCACCAAGTATGTTTGTTGTAGTGGATCACCAAGTATGTTTGTTGTAGTGGATCACCAAGTAGGTTTGTTGTAGTGGATCACCAAGTATGTTTGTTGTAGTGGATCACCAAGTATGTTTGTTGTAGTGGATCACCAAGTATGTTTGTTGTAGTGGATTCACCAAGTATGTTTGTTGTAGTGGATCACCAAGTATGTTTGTTGTAGTGGATCACCAAGTATGTTTGTTGTAGTGGATCACCAAGTATGTTTGTTGTAGTGGATCACCAAGTATGTTTGTTTGTAGTGGATCACCAAGTATGTTTGTTGTAGTGGATCACCAAGTATGTTTGTTGTAGTGCATCACCAAGTATGTTTGTTTTAGTGGATCACCAAGTAGGTTCGTTGTAGTGGATCACCAAATAGGTTTGTTGTGGATCACCAATTAGGTTTGTTGTAGTGGATCACCAATTAGGTTTGTTGTAGCAGATCAACAAGTATGTTATAGTGAATCACCATGTTTGTTGTAGTGGATCACCAAGTATGTTTGTAGTGGATCACCAAGTATGTTTGTTGTAGTGGATCACCAAGTATGTTTGTTGTAGTGGATCACCAAGTATGTTTGTTGTAGTGGATCACCAAGTATGTTGTAGTGGATCACCAAGTATGTTTGTTATAGTGGATCACCAATTTATAATGGATCACCAAGTATGTTTGTTGTAGTGGATCACCAAGTATGTTTGTTGTAGTGGATCACCAAGTATGTTTGTTGTAGTGGATCACCAAGTAGTTCTGTTGTAGTGGATCACCAAGCATATCTGTTGTGGTGGATTACCAAGTAGATCTGTTGTAGTGGATCACCAAGTTGGTTTGTTGTAGTGGATCACCAAGTAGGTCTGTTGTAGTGGATCACCAAGTAGGTTTGTTGTAGTGGATCACCAAGTATGTTTGTTGTAGTGGATCACCAAGTATGTTTGTTATAGTGGATCACCAATTTATAATGGATCACCAAGTATGTTTGTTGTAGTGGATCACCAAGTTGGTTTGTTGTAGTGGATCACCAAGTAGGTCACCCGTTGTAGTGGATCACCAAGTAGGTTTGTTGTAGTGGATCACCAAGTAGATATGTTGTAGTGGGTCACCAAGTAGGTCTGTTGTAGTGGATCACCAATTACGTCTGATGTAGTGGATCACCAATTACGTTTGTTGTAGTGGATCACCAAGCATGATCAGCCGGGCTGTGGCTCGTACGTTGGTTTGCGTGCAGCCAGCAGTAACAGCCTGGTTGATCAGGCTCTGATCCACCAGGAGGCCTGGTCACAGACCTGGCCGCGGGGGCGTTGACCCCCGGAACTCTCTCCAGGTAAACTTCAGGTAATGTTTGTTGTAGTGGATCACCAAGTATGTTTGTTGTAGTGGATCACCAAGTATGTTTGTTGTAGTGGATCACCAAGTATGTTTGTTGTAGTGGATCACCAAGTATGTTTGTTGTAGTGGATCACCAAGTATGTTTGTTGTAGTGGGTCACCAAGTATGTTTGTTGTAGTGGATCACCAAGTATGTTTGTTGTAGTGGATCACCAAGTATGTTTGTTGTATGGTCACCAAGTATGTTTGTTGTAGTGGATCACCAAGTAGGTCTGTTGTAGTGGATCACCAAGTAGGTTTGTTGTAGTGGATCACCGAGTAGATCCGTTGTAGTGGATCACCAAGTAAATCTGTTGTAGTGCATCACCAAGTAGATCTGTTGTAGTGCATCACCAAGTAGATCTGTTGTAGTGGATCACCAAGTAGGTTTGTTGTAGTGGATCACCAAGTAGGTTTGTTGTAGTGGATCACCAAGTATGTTCGTTGTAGTGGATCACCAAGTATGTTCGTTGTAGTGGATCACCAAGTATGTTCGTTGTAGTGGATCACCAAGTATGTTCGTTGTAGTGGATCACCAAGTATGTTTGTTGTAGTGGATCACCAAGTATGTTTGTTGTAGTGGATCACCAAGTATGTTTGTTGTAGTGGATCACCAAGTATGTTGCAGTGGATCACCAAGTATGTTTGTTGTAGTGGATCACCAAGTATGTTGTAGTGGATCACCAAGTTGGTTCGTTGTAGTGGATCACCAAGTAGGTTTGTTGTGGATCACCAAGTATGTTTGTTGTAGTGGATCACCAAGTATGTTTGTTGTAGTGGATCACCAAGTATGTTTGTTGTAGTGGATCACCAAGTATGTTTGTTTTAGTGGATCACCAAGTAGGTTCGTTGTAGTGGATCACCTAGTAGGTTTGTTGTGGATCACCAATTAGGTTTGTTGTAGTGGATCACCAATTAGGTTTGTTGTAGCGGATCAACAAGTATGTTATAGTGAATCACCATGTTCGTTGTAGTGGATCACCAAGTATGTTTGTTGTAGTGGATCACCAAGTAGGTTTGTTGTAGTGGATCACCAAGTAGGTTTGTTGTAGTGGATCACCAAGTATGTTTGTTGTTTACCTGGAGTTTACCTGGAGAGAGTTTCGGGGGTCAACGCCCCCGCGGCCCGGTCTGTGACCAGGCCTCCTGGTGGATCAGCGCCTGATCAACCAGGCTGTTGCTGCTGGCTGCACGCAAACCAACGTACGAGCCACAGCCCGGCTGATCAGGAACTGACTTTAGGTGCTTGTCCAGTGCCAGCTTGAAGACTGCCAGGGGTCTGTTGGTAATCCCCCTTATGTGTGCTGGGAGGCAGTTGAACAGTCTCGGGCCCCTGACACTTATTGTATGGTCTCTTAACGTGCTAGTGACACCCCTGCTTTTCATTGGGGGGATGGTGCATCGTCTGCCAAGTCTTTTGCTTTCGTAGTGAGTGATTTTCGTGTGCAAGTTCGGTACTAGTCCCTCTAGGATTTTCCAGGTGTATATAATCTGTTCTCTCCCTCCTGCGTTCCAGGGAATACAGGTTTAGAAACCTCAAGCGCTCCCAGTAATTGAGGTGTTTTATCTCCGTTATGCACGCCGTGAAAGTTCTCTGTACATTTTCTAGGTCGGCAATTTCACCTGCTTTGAAAGGTGCTTGTTAGAGTGCAGCAATATTCCAGCCTAGATAGAACAAGTGACCTGAAGAGTGTCATCATGGGCTTGGCCTCCTAGTTTTGAAGGTTCTCATTATCCATCCTGTCATTTTTCTAGCAGATGCGATTGATACAATGTTATGGTCCTTGAAGGTGAGATCCTCCGACATAATCACTCCCAGGTCTTTGACGTTGGTGTTTCGCTCTATTTCGTGGCCAGAATTTTTGTACTCTGATGAAGATTTAATTTCCTCATGTTTACCATATCTGAGTAATTGAAATTTCTCATCGTTGAACTTCATATTGTTTCTGCAGCCCACTGAAAGATTTGGTTGATGTCCGCCTGGAGCCTTGCAGTGTCTGCAATGAAGACACTGTCATGCAGATTCGGGTGTCATCTGCAAAGGAAGACACGGTGCTGTGGCTGACATCCTTGTCTATGTCGGATATGAGGATGAGGAACAAGATGGGAGCTAGTACTGTGCCTTGTGGAACAGAGCTTTTCACCGTAGCTGCCTCGGACTTTACTCTGTTGACGACTACTCTCTGTGTTCTGTTAGTGAGGAAATTATAGATCCATCGACCGACTTTTCCTGTTATTCCTTTAGCGCGCATTTTGTGCGCTATTACGCCATGGTCACACTTGTCGAAGGCTTTTGCAAAGTCTGTATATATTACATCTGCATTCTTTTTGTCTTCTAGTGCATTTAGGACCTTGTCGTAGTGATCCAGTAGCTGAGACAGACAGGAGCGACCTGTTCTAAACCCATGTTGCCCTGGGTTGTGTAACTGATGGGTTTCTAGATGGGTGGTGATCTTGCTTCTTAGGACCCTTTCAAAGATTTTTATGATATGGGATGTTAGTGCTATTGGTCTGTAGTTCTTTGCTGTTGCTTTACTGCCCCCTTTGTGGAGTGGGCTATGTCTGTTGTTTTTAGTAACTGAGGGACGACCCCCGTGTCCATGCTCCCTCTCCATAGGATGGAAAAGGCTCGTGATAGGGGCTTCTTGCAGTCTTGATGAACACAGGTTCCATGAGTCTGGCCCTGGGGCAGAGGCATGGCATGTCATTTATCGCCTGTTCGAAGTCATTTGGCGTCAGGACAACATCGGATAGGCTTGTGTTAATCAAATTTTGTGGCTCTCTCATAAAAAATTCATTTTGATCTTTGACTCTCAGTCTGGTTAGCGGCTTGCTAAAACTGAGTCATATTGGGACTTGAGTAGCCACCATTTCCTTGCGTCATCTGTGTAGGCCCATCTTGTTTAAGTAGGGGCCCAATCTGGCGTTGTTCTCGATTTTGATTTTGGCATAGAGAAGAAAACTTTGGGTTTCTTTGATTTCATTTATAGCTTTAGTTTTCCGCCGATTCCTGACACCTAAAGGATCTTTAGCTTAAGTTCGAGCTTGCATTTCTCTGACCAGTGTCCCCCCTGCGCATTTCGTATATTGACCTCTTTTTAGCCGCTCTGTTTATTCTTTTCCGTCGCCTGTAAAGGGAGCGCCTGTCTCTTTTTATTTTACATTACTCTCCTTTTTTTAGGGAATAAGCCTTGTGCTACATCGTGCACGGTTTAAACTGTTTAGGCATAAGTTTGGTCGTGTTGCTTAGTAATTTCCATTATATCCGGGTTAGGATTGGTTTACTTGGTCCCACTTTATGTTTTTGTTATGAAGTTGATTTGGTGAAAGTCCCTCTGGACTAGTTCTTTTGTCGGGCTGGGGCTCTCGCACATGTTGCCTCATATGTTGTGATCTGAGTATTTTTTTGATTGGACATTTCTATCGATCATCATGTTAGTGATTGAGGTCTAGTTATTTTCGTCTGTAGGCTCATATTTGCTGGTTAATTGAATTTTTGCAGGATTAAAGCTCGTGTGAGTGTGAGTTTCATCAGAGCTGCCTCCTGGTTTATTACTGCAACAATATTATTTGCTATATTCCTCCATTAGGTGCCAATGGTGAATTTCCCCCAGGACAAGATGTTGGGTGAGGAGCTGGAGATTTCCAGACAGTGGTCCAATTTTTAAAAAGCTGTTCCTGGAATTTCTGGATGTTTCATCCGGGGTTGTTTTAGTGGATTTACCAAGTATGTTTTTTATAGGGATCACCCTTTATAATGGATCACCAGTATGTTTGTTGTATGGTCACCAATATTTTGTTTTGTGGATCACAAATATGTTTGTTGTAGTGGATACCAATAGTTCTGTTGTAGTGGATCACCCAAAACATACTGTTGTGGTGGATTACCAATAAAATCTTTGTATGGATCACCAATTGTTTGGGTTTTAGTTTGGATCCCCAGTAGGTGTTTTTGTAGTGGATCACAAGTAGGGCTGTGAGTGGATCACCAAAGTAGGTCTGTTGTAAAATGGATCACAGTAGGTTTGTTTTAGGTGGATCACCAATTGTTTTTTGTAGTGGATTTACCAAGTATGTTTGTTATAGTGGATCACCAATTATAATGGATCACCAAGTATGTTTGTTGTAGTGGATCACCAAGTATGTTTTTTTGTAAGGGACTCACCAAGTATGTTGTTGTAAGTGATCACCAGTAGTTCCTGTATGTAGTGGATCACCAAGCAAATCTGATGGGGTGGATTACCAAAGTAGATCAGATGTAGTGGATCACCAAGTTGTATTGTTGTAGTGGATCACCAAGTAGGTCTTTTGTAGAGTGGATCACCAAGTAGGTTTGTTGTATTGGAAATCACCAAGTAGATATGTTGTAGTGGTGGTCACCAATAGGTCTGTTGTAGTGGATCAACCAAGTACGTCTTATGTTATGTATCACCAATTACGTTTGTTGGTAGTGATCACCAAGCCTGATCAGCCGGGCTGTGGCTCGTACGCCTTTTGTTTGCCGGTTCAGCCCAGCAGTAACCGCCTGGTTGATAGGCTCTGGAACCACCAGTAGCCTGGTCACAGACCGGCCGCGGGGCGTTGACCCCCGAACTCTCTCCAGGTAAACTATCAGTAATGTTTGTTGTTAGAGGATCACCAAATATGTTTTGTAGTAGTGGATCACCAAGTAAAGATTGTTGTAGTGGATCACCAGTATGTTTGTTGTAGTGGATCACCAAGTATGTTTTTTGTAGTGATCACAAGTATGTTTGTTTGTAGTGGATCACCCAGTAATTTTGTTGTAGTGAATCACCAAGTAGGTCTTTTGAAGTTGTCACCAAGTTAGGTCTGTTGTAGTGATCACCAAGAGGTCTGTTGTAGTGGATCACCGAGTAGATCCGTTTGTAGTGGATCCCAAGTAATCTGTTGTAAAGTGCATCACCAACAGAACTGTTTGTAGTGCATCACCAAGTAGATCTGTTGTAGTGCATCACCAAGTAGATCTGTTGTAGTGGATCACCAAGTAGGTTTGTTGTAGTGGATCACGGCCGAGGTAGATCCGTTGTAGTGGATCACCAAGTAGATCTGTTGTAGTGCATCACCAAGTAGATCTACATACAGGATCCTGCAGTAGAAAGCACGACTAAGAGACATACTGATGTACAGGAGGGTGTACTTTGACCGTGACAGAACACAAAGAAAGGAAGAAACTGAAAGAGGGGGTACAAAGATGCAAGGAGGAAAGAGGCAAAGACACGGATGAGTAGGAGAACCCAGACTCCAGAGAAAGAGCAAATACAACCTACCTCAGAATTGCCTACAGAAGGAGATCAACCATGACAACCCCAATGCAACCAATCTAATCCAAAACTCACACACCATAGCCACTGTCCCCACCCGAATCCCAAACTCCATCCCAACATCAGCCTCCCACAGTTCCCTGCCAGGTCTCCTGCTCCCCCAACCCCAATATTCTCCCCAGACCAGTCTCAGAAAAGAAGTCGAAAGTTTTGTATACAAATGTGGATGCAATAACAAGAAACGAAACTCACTGGGATAACAGATGCAATCTTTCCACCCGGATATAAGATCCTGAGGAAAGATAGGAGGAGCAGAGAGGGAGAAGGAGTTGTACTGCTCATTAAAAAATGTTTGATCAGATCTGAGGTACATAGTCCATATGCAGTGATTGTACCAACCAGCCAAAGACCGGCAGGAGGCCAAGAGAAAAATTGAAGAGAGCAACAAAGGCAAAGGTGGAATTACACTAGCTGAGGTGGCCAGAAGAGCTCACATGTGAAGAACTAAGTTACTAGTTATTGGTGAATTTCAATCAGCAAGGAAACTAGATCGGGAAACTCTGGACCACATGGGGGTCCCAAAACATGGAGAAGCCAAGATCATGCATGATTATCAGAAAACCTCAAGCATCATCAAGTTATGGATACTACCCAGAGAGCAGGTGAGGATCTTGAACCATCAAGACTATACCTCGTGTTCTCCCTGACAGTTCAGACAATGAGAACATCACGTATGAAAGGCCCCTTGGAGCTAGTATCATGTGGGTCTGAGTTAGAATATTTAGTAGCGATACAAGTGAGAGGTAACAGGAGTAGGAAGGTAGAAGCCAAACTACAAAATGGGGACTACACAGGCATGAGAAACTTCTGTAGGAGGTTAAGTGGGAAAGAGAATTGGTAAGAAATCAGAAATGAAATGATGGGACTATGGTCGAACAACAAATGGCAGAGTAGCAGAGGAAAGGTTGATCTCAGGGCAACAGCAATAATGGTAAAGATGAGAATGAGTCATTGTATAACACAAAGGTGTAGGGAGGCAAAAACTAAGTGTGCTATACAATGGAAAAAACACAGAAGACAGAGGACCCAGGAAAATAAAGAAATTAGTCGGAGACCCAGAAGCAAGTATGCACAGATAAGGAGGGAGGCTCAGCGACAGTACGAAAACGACATAGAATTAAAAGTCAAGTCTGATCTGAAGCTGTTGTATAGCCACATCAGGATGAAGACAACAGTCAAGGACCAGGTAATTAGACTGAGGAAAGAAGGTGGAGAGCTCACAAGAAATGACAAAGAAGTATGTGATGAGCTCAACATGACAGAAAGGACTCCGGGAAGTCAGATTAGGTGGGTTACACCAACAAGGGATGTGCCATCAAGTGCTGGATGAAATACACACAACCGAGGAGGTGAAGCAGCTGCTAAGTGAACTTGAAATCTCAAAGGCAGCAACACTGGACAATATCTCTCCATGGGTCCTAAGAGAGAGTGGAGATGCTGTGTGTGCCACTAACAATTTTCAACATACCCACAGAAACTGGACAACTACCTGGAGGTATGGAAGACGGCAAATGTAGTCCCCATTCTTAAGAAAGGAGACAGACACAAGGCACTAAACTACAGACCAGTGTCACTGATGTAGATAGTATGCAAAATCATGGAAAAGATTATCAGGAGCAAAGTGGTGGAGCACGTAGAATGATACAAGCTCAAAACGACAACCAGCATGGATTCAGAGAAGGAAAATCCTGTGTCCCAAACCTACTGGAGTTTTATGACAAGGTAATGGAAGTAAGACACAAGAGAGAAAGATGGGTAGATTGCATTTTCTTGGACTGCGAGAAGACCTTCGACACAGTTCCTCACAAGAGATTAGTGCAAAAACTAGAGGATCAGACACACATAACAGAAAGGGCACGGCAATGGGTCAGAGAATACCTGACAGGGAGGCAACAACGACTCATGGTACATGACGAGGTGTCAGAGTGGGCGCCTGTGACGAGCGGGGTTCCACAGGGGTCAGTCCTGGGACCAGTGCTATTATTTGGTGTATGTGAACGACCATGATGAGGGATAGACCCAGAGTGTATCCTATTTGCAGATGATGTGAAGTTAATGACGAGAATTAAATCGGATGAGGATCAGGCAGGACTAGAAAGAGACTTGGACAGGCTGGAAGACTGGCTCAGTAACTGACTCCTCAAACTTGACCCTGCCCAATGCAAGTAATGAAGATCGGGAAGGGCAACAACCGGCACAGAGTAAAATAGGCTATGTGGCCCAAAGACTGCAACACTCACACAAGGAAAAGGAACTTGGGTGAGAATAATACCAAAGCACAATCCCTGAGGCATACACATCAACGAGATAACTCTGCATGCATATGGGCGCCCTGGCAAATCTGAGAATCGCTCCTGGAATCCTATCAGTAAGGTAACGTTCAAGACTCTGTCACAACAGTGTACGTCAGTCCCTACAGGAGTATGCAGCACAAGTTTGGAACCACCACCGGTCAAGCACGTCAAGAATTTAGAGAAAGTGCAAGTTTTAATAACAATAACTAGTTCCAGAGCTAAGGAGAATGTCTACGAAGAAAGTTAAGGGAAAATCGGTCTGACACAACGAGGACTGGAGGTCAAGGAGAGACATGATAAACTAACATACAAAACCTGCGAGGAATTGACAAGTTGAACAGAGACAAAATGTTCCGAGATGGGGCCCGGAAACAAGGCGTCACAATATTAAAGTTAGGCACCCATTCGAGGCAAAGGGATGTTAAGGAGTGTTTCTTCAGTCCACAGAGTTGTCAGGAAGTGAAACATTCCCTGAACAGAGACGAGTAGAGAAAAGAATGTTTTCACTGGTTGTGTCACTGTCCACACATCTTGCATGTTCTCAGTCTTGCTACAGTTCAGTGAGGTTGTCAGTGTATTGTCACTGTAACAGACTTCTCACGCTACAGATGGACATCGTAACGTTGTTCGCTGTTATGTCACACGTCCAGCTACAGTGACAGTAACGCTGTCACTGTCAACCTGTACACAGCTAACAGTGGACCACAGTAACGTTGTCACTAACATTTGTACTCGCTACAGTGACAGTAACGTTGTCACTGTCACTAATGTTCTCTAGCTACAGAGACAGTAACGCTTGTCGCTGTCACAAACGTTTCTCACTACAGAGGACACCAGTAACGTTGTCACTCACACTGTTTTCACAACAGTGATACAGTAACCTTTTCACTGTCACACTGTTCACTGAGCTAAAGACAACACAGTAACGGATTGCACTAACTGTTCACAGAAGCTACAGTGACATAACGTTGTCACTGTCACACTGTTTACAGTACAGAGAGACAGTAACGTTGTCACTGTCACACTGTTTTCAGGTACAATGAGACAGTAACGTTGTCACTGTCACACTGTTTTCAGTACAGGTGACACAGTAACGATTTCACTGTCACACTGTTTTCAGTACAGTGGGACAGTAACGTTGCCACTGTCACACTGTTTTTTTTCCAGGTACAGTGAGACAGTAACGGATGTCAGTCTGTCAGACTTGAATTCAGGTACCGTGAGACAGTAACGGTGATCACAGTCGACTGATTCTCAGCTACAGTGTGGGAAAACCCAACCACAGTAACGTTTGTCACTGTCCACACTGTTTTCAGCTTACATTTGGATACAGTAACCTTTTCACTGTCACATTGTTCTCGGCTAACTGTGACAACAGTAACGTTGTCAACATTCCTCAGCTACATTGACAGTACGCTGTCCCACTGTTCTCGGAGCTACATGACAGAAACGCCTGTCACTGGTATCTCTAGCTACAGTGACATTAACGTAGTCACTGTCACACTGTATTCTATCTCAACTACAGTGACACGAAACGCTGTCCCCAACTGGCGCCACAATGTTCATAGCTACAGTGACAGTAACGTTGTCACTGTCACCAAACTGTTCCTCCAGCTACACAGAGACGCAGAAGCGTGTCACTGTCACAACTGTTTCCTCAGCAACAGTGACAGTAACGTATGTCACTGTCACATTCATCTACAGTGACAGTAACGTTGTCACCTGAAATAACTGTTTCTCTCCCCAGCTCTATGACACAGTAACCCTGTCAACTGTCAATGTTCTTAAGCTACAGTGACTAAACGCAGTCACTGACACTCTCTAGCTACAGTGACTCAGTAACGATTGTCACTGTCATACTGTTCTCTGGCTACAGTGACACAGAGTAACGTTAATTGTCACTCAGATTCAATACTGTTCTCAGCTACGGTGACAGTAACCCTGTGTCACTGTCCTAACAATGTTCTTAGCTACAGTGACAGTAACGCTGTCAACGACACGTTCTCAGCTACAGTGACAAAGTAAGTCTGTCACTGTCACCACTATTCTCTAGCTACAGTGACACAGTTAACTGTCACACTGTTCTCAGCTACAATGACACAATTAACGGTGTCACTGCCACAACTGTCTCAGGTACAGTGACAGCAACGGAGTCACTGTCACACTGATCTCCAAGCTACAAATGACACAGTCACACTTTTCCTCATGGTACAGTGGACAGTAACGGAGTCACTGTCACACTGTTCTCAGGCACTTGCTGGGTTGAGTGCGGGAGGAGAGACACAGCAACGGAATACCTGGACCCTCGCTTTCTAAAAGCACTCACTTCGCAACAGATACAATTTTTCTTCGTGACTGCATCAAGAAATGGTCTACCAAGATCTACTCCTCCTCAAATTGTCCAACGGTTAAACCTCCTTTCTCCGCTACAAGCTCGGACCCTACCTTTAAGGAAGTGCTGCAGATTACTTAAACAATGCTACAAAGGAAGCTTTTCCACCAAAGCCAGAACACTAGGTAACAGCACTCCGGGGCAAACATGAACAAACGCATCCGAAGAAATCATTCGCAGTCAGAGTTTACCCTACAGCGAATGTTTTCAACAGGAAGATCCAGACTTACTAGAAACTACAAACAACTCTGCGATAAAAGTAATTGAAAAGTATAGGAAGGCCTGAAATTATTCAAACATCTTACATCTCGTCCACATGTCAAGCCACAGAAACTGAAGCCCCTCAAGCTTAGGCCTCAAATTCTCAACAGGAATTACGAAACCAAAATAAAGACCTCAATTTCATCGCCAAAAACTAGACACAATGACTCCGACTATCCCAAAAAAGATGTTATCTTCAAGCATCATCTCAGCAGCCATCTCAAACACCTAGCTACCCCATCCGTACCTCGACGTTACATCATGCACTCAAAGATTTTAGCGATAAGACACGACCATCAGGGTCACACACCGCTGATAAAGGTATGGTGGGTGTTTATCACATGAACACTGACAATACAGGTACAAATGTTCAATCTACTTAATGACCCAGATACCTACAAACCTCTCACAACTAACCAAGTGACAAACCCATACCAAAACTTTTCCTTTCAAAGACTCGCCGCATTCTGATGGGCTATAAACAAGGGGAAGAAAACTACTGCACACCATACCCCACCAACCCAAACCTGCCAGAATGTAACGGCCTTTCCAAAACTCACAAGCCGTAATCCCACTGAGGTGCCCTATCCTCAGAATAGGCAGTGCTCCCCACCACTTCTCAGGAATTCTCGCAAAACACCTTTTCTCTAAACTCATGGGCACTATACAGTCCAGCACATCTCAAACACGTTCGGGTGAGTCTCAATCGCATTCGCAACATCAACATCAGGAAACAAGAAACTATCCAGCCTTGACGTGACTTCCTGTTCACCAAAGTACCTACTACACAAGCCATCGATCTCTTGCGCGGGGAAAATTGACGATTCACGTGATCTTCCTATTCCAGCCACGATTTCATCGACCTTGTTGAATCTAATGTTGGCTTTGCTTTGTTTCTCTTTCGAAAATCACCTCTTTCAGCAGACTTTTAGACTACCCATGGGTTCGCCACTCAGTGCGGTCCTGGCGAACCTTTTACATGGAACATGTAGAAGCCGAACGTTTCTCCACCATTATTCCTTCGTCTGTCAACTGGCTCCGTTATGTTGACGACATTCTCCTCATAATCCTAGACGCTTCAACGTTCAAGCTCTCCAAGACAAGCTCAGCCAGTCGACCCTTCAATCCGTTCATCACTTGAAGAAGTCGACAAGACTCTTCCTTTCCTTGATGTTCTTCTCTGCAAAGCTGCCACAAACTTCGTTTTAAAGTCTATCAAAAACCCACAACCAAAACGATCTTCTCCACTTTCTCTCACCACGACACCAAAACTAAACGTGGTGTAATTATAGGCTTTCCTGCGGCACTCAGAATCGGGAAAGTAATTGAGTTTGAGGAAGAATGCACTATAATGAACAAATATTTTCTAAACTCCACTATCCTCTTCACTTCATCAGAGACTGCAGACGGCGGGTATTAAACATCTTCAACACACCCAGAGAAGACACTGCCGAGAAGAGATACATAGTCCTCCCCACCAACTCCATTGCCAAACACGTTTCCAACATCTTTTCCAATACCTCATTCCAAGTATCTACCTCCACAACCACGACCATCAAGGACATTACCAGTGATAGACTGTTAGGTAAGACACATATGCAACAGTTAGGTATCTTTATTATGAAACGTTTCGCCTACACAGTAGGCTTCTTCAGTCAAGTACAGAAAAGTTGATAGCAGAAGATACTTGAAGACGATGTAATCAGTCCATCACCCTTAAAGTTTTGAGGTGGTCAGTCCCTCAGTCTGGAGAAGAGCATTGTTCCATAGTATGAAAAATATGGAGATGAAGTAAACAGGATGGAGCTTTTTATAGCGCCAAGAGGTGAGAGTAGGCTAGAGAGGTAAGAAACTAAGATGCTGAGAGGTCAGGTCCCTCTCAAATCCAGCCGCTCTCACTAGTGGAAGTTGTCGAAGTTGATCGCAGGTCTGTACCAAGATACCCTTGTGTTGCAGTGTCTGACAGATTGAACATTAAAATGGTATAAAATACCGACAGGTTGTTAGGTAAGACACATATGCAACAGTTAGGTATCTTTATTATGAAACGTTTCGCCTACACAGTAGGCTTCTTCAGTCAAGTACAGAAAAGTTGATAGAAGCAGAAGATACTTGAAGACGATGTAATCAGTCCATCATTATACCATTTAATGTTCAATCTGTCAGACACTGCAACACAAGGGTATCTTGGTACAGACCTGCGATCAACTTCGACAACTTCCACTAGTGAGAGCGGCTGGATTTAAGAGGGACCTGACCTCTCAGCATCTGAGTTCTTACCTCTCCTAGTGGCCTACGTTTCACCTCTTGGCGCTATAAAAAGCTCCATCCTGTCACTTCATCTCCATATTGTTTCATACTATGGAACAATGCTCTTCTCCAGACTGAGGGACTGACCACCTCAAAACTTTAAGGGTGATGGACTGATTACATCGTCTTCAAGTATCTTCTGCTTCTATCAACTTTTCTGTACTTGACTGAAGAAGCCTACTGTGTAGGCGAAACGTTTCATAATAAAGATACCTAACTGTTGCATATGTGTCTTACCTAACAACCTGTCGGTATTTTATACCATTTTAATGTTCAACCAGTGATAGACAGGACAAGCTTCCACCCTCTGCAGGGGTATACATAATCCCTTGTAATGACTTCAACAAATTATATGTGGGCGAAACATCAAGGGACCTCCAAACACGTATTTCAGAACACCAATACGCAAGCAGGTCTGACGATACAAGGAATGCCTGTGTACAACACCGTAATTCACACAACCATTTGATAAAAATACAGAAACTCAAGACTTATCGCCACAGAAGACAACACTCAATATCGAAGAATCCTGGAATCATCACTTATTTCTATATCCGACAACTTCAACCAGAATAATGGCTTCTATAACATAGCGGAACCACTTACGAAGAAACTTCTCCATCGGTATCCCACATAAGAACATAGGAATGGAAGAACACTGCAGAAGGTCTGCTCACAAACTTATCCAATCTCCTTTCCAAGCTACCCAAGATTTTAAACTCTATAACCCCACTCGGTAGATCATCAGATGCAGCATTCTCCACCTGACCTCAACATTCTGAACCTGACTATAAATACTCGCGTACCTTTCACCCCAGGTAGATCTGTTTGTGACTTAAAAAACCCACTGTGGGCGAAACGTTGACAATGAAGGATCACATTATACTGCATATGTGTTCATATTTCCACAGTTGGCAGGAGTTTTAGTAAACAATTATTTCTACACACATCTTTGTGTTTGTTATTTGTGTGTTGTATCTTTCCCACACAGCTGCATCTCTACGTCAACTGTGATGCAGCAGCTGGATAACAACTGTAGTACAACCACACTTATACATCGCCAGTATAATTTCGTTAAAGTAAGCTTGTTATCTATGGGTCAGTCCTGCCTTGATCTGAAATATTATATTTATTCTAGTGCCCTCTCCTGCCACTTTTTTTTTTTATCCGTCACTAGTATGATATGTTTCACAACCCCCCCT
>NC_069441.1:31908281-32110132 GCF_026875155.1 Cherax quadricarinatus
AACAGGAATACAGTCACAGAAACCCAAGGCAAGCGGAAACCAAGCCTGTGCACATACTATGCACTTGGTATCTGCTGGCATGGGAAATCGGGAAAAAAAAGATGGGACATGCAACTATGACCACCCTAGAAAATGCCATGCCATATGACAACAGGAAAATGCAAACTCCCTTCCTGTAAGCTTTTTCACCCTGAAATTTTGTCCCTCTTCCAGTACAGGAAAGACTGTGCTATAACTTAAATTCCCAGGCATACATCTAAAGGGGACAAAAAGATACAAAACATCCAGGCCATGGGAAAAACCGGGGTAGCCCAGCCACTCAAGAGGGAGAGGTTTTTTTAGTGCCAGGAAGGAAAAAAAACTGAAAGGGGGAAATGGCAGAAATCGTACCCAAATCCAGTCTTTCCCTGAGTGGAACCACAGTCGATGGCTCCACTCCAAACCAAAAAGATACAGATCTAATGCGGAAAAAAAATCCCCCCCCCAGTACCAACAATACCACCAGTCCGATAACATTCTTCTTTGCAAATATACAGGGTCAAAAGCCAGCAACAAAACAACAAAATACTTTCATCCGTGGACTGCTTGCAGAGGCAAAGCAATGTTCGCGGCTTTCACTGAGACCCACATTAAAGGATCACTTGGACAACGAAATATGGATCCCAGGTTAAAACCCAATACAGATGTGACAGAGTAAAACAGGCAAAAGGGGGGGGGGGTTGGCCTGTAAAATTGCAGAGTCACTTGTTTTGCACAGAACTGCTTAATTTGCCTCAAATGATTAGTGGAAGTTTTAGCAGTAAAGGTCGAGAACCAAAACCTAGTCATTGTGGTAGTCTAAAAGCCTCCGGATGCAACATCCCAGCAATCGGGAAACCAGCTGTTAAAAATTGCCACTGTCTGGAAAATTTCCAGCTCCTGCACCAACATCTTGCTCCTGGGGGATTCAACTTAAGGCACCCAAATGGAGGATATGCAAATAATATTGTTGCAGTAATAACACCAGGAGGCAGCTTGATGAAACTAACATCACACGAGCTTTTTAAACTCTGCACAAAATTCAATTTAAACCAGCAAATAATAGAGGGCCCACTAGACTGGAGAATACACTAGACCTCATCTTCACTAACAATGATGATCGATAAATGTCCCCATATCAAAAACAATATATCAGATCACAACATAATTGAGGTTCAGAATGAATGCGTGGAGCCCCAGACCGACAAAATGAGACTAGTCACGAGGGAGCATTCCCCAAAATTTCAACTTAATAACAAAAACAAAGTGGGACCAAGTAAACCAATTTCCTAACCGATATAAGCTGGGAGATATACTAAGCAACACAGACCCAAACTTATGCCTAGAACGATTAACTCGGTGGCACTCAAATGTATGCACAAGGCTTATCCTCTAAGAAAAAGGAGGAGTAGATGTAAAATAGAAAGAGACGGCGCTCCCTTTACAGGCGACGGAAAAGAATACAGAGCGGCTAAAAGAGGTAATATATCGGGAAATGCGCAGGGAGCAACTGGTCAAGAAATAGCAAGCATCGAACTTAAGCTAAAAGAATCCTTTGGGAGTCAGGAATCGGGGAGAACAAAAAAGCCATAAAATGAAATCAAAAGAAACCCATAGTATTTCTTCTCTATGCCAAACCCAAATCGAGAACAACGTCCAGTATTGGGCCCTACTTAAACAAGATGGGTCCACACAGATGACAGCAAGGGGAAATGAGTGAGCTACTCAAGTCCAATATGACTCAGTTTTTAGCAAGCCGCTAACTAGACTGAGAGTCGAAGATCAAATAAATTTTTTTATAGAGAGCAACAAAATTTGATTAACACAACCCTTTATCGTGTTATCTGACGCCAAATGACTTTTGAAACAGGCGATAAATGACATGCCTGCACTCTGCCCCGGGCCAGATCATGGAACTCTGTGTTCATCAAGAACTGCAAGAAGCCCCTATCACGAGCCTTTTCCTTTCCCATGAGAGGGAGCATGCACACGGGGGGTCGTCCCTCAGTTACTAAAAACAACAGCATAGCCCCACTCCACAAAGGGGGCAGTAAAGCAACAGCAAAGAATAAGACCCAATAGCACTAACATCCCATATCATAAAAATCTTTGGGAAAGGGTCCTAAGAAGCAAGATCACCACCCATCTAGAAACCCATCGTTACACAACCCCGGGCACATGGGTTTGAACAGGTCGCTCCTGTCTGTTCACTACTGGATCACTACGACAAGGTCCTAAATGCACTAGAAGACAAAAGAATGCAGATGTTTAAAATATACAGACTTTGCAAAAGCCTTCGACAAGTGTGACCATGGCGTAAAAAGCGCCAAAAATGCGCGCTAAAGGAATAACAGGAAAAGTCGTCGATGGATTATAATTTCTCACTAACAGAACACAGAGAGTAGTCGTCAACAGAGTAAAATCCGAGGCAGCTCGGTGAAAAGATCTGTTCCACAAGGCACAGTACTAGCTCCATCTTGTTCCTCATCCTCATATCCGACATAGACAAGGATGTCAGCCACAGCACCGTGTCTTCCTTTGCAGATGACACCCGAATCTGCATGACTGTCTTCCATTGCAGACACTGCAAGGCTCCAGGCGGACATCAACCAAATCTTTCAGTGGGCTGCAGAAAACAATATGAAGTTCAACGATGAGAAATTTCAATTACTCAGATATGGTAAACATGAGGAAATTAAATCTTCATCAGAGTACAAAACAAATTTCCCTGGCCACAAAATAGAGCGAAACACCAACGTCAAAGACCTGGGAGTGATTATGTCGGAGGATCTCACCTCAAGGACCATAACATTGTATCAATCGCTTCTGCTAGAAAAATGACAGGATGGATAATGAGAACCTTCAAAACTAGGGAGGCCAAGCCCATGATGACACTCTTCAGGTCAAATTGTTCTATCTAGGCTGGAATATTGCTGCACTCTAACAGCACCTTTCAAGGCAGGTGAAATTGCCGACCTAGAAAATGTACAGAGAACTTTCACGGCGGGGCATAACGGAGATAAAACACCTCAATTACTGGGAGCGCTTGAGGTTTCTAAACCTGTATTCCCTGGAATGCAGGAGGGAGAGATACATGATTATATACACCTGGAAAATCCTAGAGGGACTAGTACCGAACTTGCACACGAAAATCACTCACTACAAAGCAAAAGACTTGGGAGACGATGCACCATCCCCCCAATGAAAAGCAGGGGTGTCACTAGCATGTTAAGAGACCATACAATAAGTGTCAGGGGCCCGAGACTGTTCAACTGCCTCCCAGCACACATAAGGGGGGTTACCAAAAGACCCCTGGCAGTCTTCAAGCTGGCACTGGACAAGCACCTAAAGTCAGTTCCTGATCAGCCGGGCTGTGGCTCGTACGTTGGTTTGCGTGCAGCCAGCAGCAACAGCCTGGTTGATCAGGCGCTGATCCACCCGGAGGCCTGGTCACAGACCGGGCCCCGGGGGCGTTGACCCCCGAAACTCTCTCCAGGTAAACTCCAGGTTGTAGTGGATCACCAAGTTTGTTGTAGTGGATCACCAAGTATGTTTGTTGTAGTGGATCACCAAGTATGTTTGTTGTAGTGGATCACCAAGTATGTTTGTTGTAGTGGATCACCAAGTATGCTTGTTGTAGTGGATCACCAAGTATGCTTGTTGTAGTGGATCACCAAGTATGCTTGTTGTAGTGGATCACCAAGTATGCTTGTTGTAGTGGATCACCAAGTATGTTTGTTGTAGTGGATCACCAAGTAGGTTTGTTGTAGTGGATCACCATGTATGTTGTAGTGGATCACCAAGTAGGTTTATTGTATGGATCACCAAGTATGTTGTAGTGGATCACCAAGTGATCGACTACAACAAACTTGGTGATCCAGTACGACAAACATACTTGGTGATCCACACAAAATACTTGGAATGGAAGAACACGCAGGGGTCTGTCACAAACTTATCCAATCTCCTTTCCAAAGCTACCCAAGATTTTAAACTCTATAAC
This sequence comes from Cherax quadricarinatus, assembly GCF_026875155.1. Lineage (NCBI taxonomy): Eukaryota > Metazoa > Arthropoda > Malacostraca > Decapoda > Parastacidae > Cherax > Cherax quadricarinatus. The sequence goes on from NC_069441.1 coordinate 31,912,300, forward strand.
CCCACTCGGTAGATCATCAGATGAGCATTTCACCTGACCTAACATTTGAACCTGACATAATTACTTCGGTACCTTTCACCCCAGGTGATCTGTTTGTGACTTAAAAAACCCCACTGTGGGCGAAAAACGTCTGACAATGAAGGATCATTATACTGAATATGTGTTACATATTTTCACAGTTGGCAGGAGTTTAGTAAACAATTATTTCTACACAATCTTTGTGTTTGTATATGTGTGTTGTATCTTTCCACACAGCTGCTCTCTACGTAACTGTGATGCAGCAGCTGGATAAAACTGTAGTATACAACCAACTTATACATCGCCAGTATAATTTCGTTAAAGTAAGCTTGTTATCTATGGGTCAGTCCTGCTTGTTCTGAAATATTATATTATTCTCGTGCCCTCCCTCTCTGCCACTTTTTTTTTTTATCCGTAACTAGTATGATTGTTATCCCACACCTTCCTCTCGTTCCAGAATAAACAGCAACGTATTGTTTGTCACTACTTAAAATTACAAAAACAAGTCAAGATAAGAATCAGTCATTTTTTTTTTTTTAGGAAGATTTAAACTTGGGAAGACATGTTGTGATCACTCGCCAAAATTAGTTGCTTAAAATGGCATCAATTGCATTAGCTTATAACAATTTCAATAATTTACCCATCATTACATTAGCCATCTTAAATTTACCACTACTATATCCTTTCACATATATTTATTAGAGAGCAGCTAAGAGTTTATCAAGTTGCCTTACGACCCAGTTGAAGAAATCTTGAAGACGGTTCATCAAGCTAGTAACGCTGCTGGGTAATGTTTACATGATGGAGAATTACGTCCCTAGTCCTTCATTAACACCTCCATTTTTATTAATTTCAGGTATTTCATTTTTATTTTCCGGCGTGAGAACGAAGAAGAAATAGATGAGGACACAAGTTCATTATCAGTGATTGGTCAGTAGTCTGAGTGGGTTTATTTCCACAATCTTAGTATTATACTCTCTGAAGACACCTTGCTTGTTAAATTTCCTTGTAACTTTAATTTCACATTCTCATCTGTCTTTTCTTGTCACTCTCTTAACATCTGTTGATTTAGACAATGGTTCAAGTGCCCTCTCTCCTCCTCTAATGAGTCTACACTATTTTTTCTAAGATATTTTAAGCTTATATAGGTTTTCTTAATCTTACTTCACAGAGTAATGCATACAGTTAGTGCAGCTTGGAATCACTTTAAAAAACTGACATACTGGCATTCTTGAAAAGTTTTTGTGAGGTCTTCATTCGTGTCCGTCTCCACTGCCAGGACACTACATCCAACAGGGTGGGGGTATGTCTACTCGTGAGTGTGTGTACTCACCTACGTGTGTGTGTGTGTATGTGGGTATGTGTGTATGTGTGTTAGTGTGTGTGTTTACTCACTACATGTGTACTCACCTGTTGTACTCACCAGTTGAGGTTGCGGGGGTCGCGTCCAGAGCTCTGGCCAGCCTTCTTCACTGATCGCTAATAGGTCACTCTCGAGCGTGAGCTTTTTATACCTCTGCATAAAGACTATGTATGTATCCTGCCTCCACTACATCGCTTCCCAACGATTCACTTACTGACTACTCTGTGGCTGAAGAATACATCCTAACATCCCTGTGATTCATGCTTCAGCTTCCAACTGTGTCCCCTTGTTCTGTGTCCATCTCTGGAACATCCTGTCTTTGTCCACCTTGTCAATTCCTCTCGTATTTTGTTAGTCGTTTCATGTCCCCATATCTCTCCTGTCTCCAGTGTAGTCAGGGGTGATTTCCCTTACCTCTCCTGTTGGGACATACCCTCTTAGCTCTGGGGGGGGGGACTCTAGTCTTCTGTTGCAAACCTTTTGCACTTTCTCTAGTTTCTTCCTCGTGCTGGCTATGTGTGGGTTCCAAACTGGTGCCGTACTCCAATATGGGCTAACGTTACACGGTGTAACAGGGTCCTGGAATGATTCTTATTAAAGATGTCGGAATGCTGTTTGAGGATTTGCCAGGCGCCCATATGTCAGCAGCAGTTTATTTGGTTGATGTGCGCTTCAGGAGATGTGCCTGTGTTATACTCACCCAAAGATCTTTTTCCTGAGAGAGGTTTGTTGTCTCTGGGCCCCCTAGACTGTACTCCGTCTGCGCCATCTTCTTTGGCCCTTCCCACAATCTTTCATGACTTTTGCATTGGTGGGATATTGAGCAGGAACCAAATTGCTGGACCAGGTCTGCAGCCTGTCCAGATCCCTTTGTAGTTCTGCTGGTCTTCGATCGAGGTGAATTTTCCTCATCAACTTCACGTATCCTGCAACAGGGACACCCGGAGTTTATTCCTTCGGCATGTCGTTCACAAATACAGAAACAGCACTAGTCCTAGGACTGACCCCTGCGGGGCCCGCTGGTCACAGGTGCCCACTCTGAACACCTCGCAGTACCCATGACTCACTGCTGTTCTTCTGACAAGTATTTCACTGATCCATTGTAGTGCCTTCCCCGTTATTCCTGCTTGGTCCTCAGTTTTTGCACCAATTCTTGTGTGCGGAACTGTGTCAAACGCCTTTCTTGCAGTCCAAGAAAACTGCAATCACCCACCCCTTTCTCTCTTGTCTTCTGCTGTCACCATGTCATAGAACTCCAAGTAGGTTTGTGACACAGGATTTCCCGTCCCTGAAACCATGTTGGTGCTGTTGATGAGATCGTTCCTTTCTAGGTGTGCCACCACTCTTCTGATAATCTTATCATGATTTTGCATACTATACAGTCATGACACTGGTTGTAGTTGTTATGTTCATGGTTGACTCCTTTTTTTAAGATTGGGATACATTTGCTGTCTTCCATGCTCAGGCTATCTTCCCTTGTTTCGATAGATGTATTGAATTATTGTTGTTAGGGTACTCATAGCACCTCTGTCCTCTCTCAATACCATGGGGAGATGTTATCTGGCCCCATTGCCTTTGAGGTATCTACCTCACTCACAGCTCTTCACTTTTCCTCTGTGGTGTGCACTGTGTGTCCAGCACTGGGTGGTGTGCCCCACCTCTCCGTTTTCTGGAGCCCTTCTGTCTCCTCTGTGAACAATTCTTTAAATTCTTTGTTGAGTTCTTCACATACTTCCCGGTAATTTCTTGTTGACTCTCCTCCTTCCTTCCTTAGCCTGATTACTGCGTCCTTGACTGTTGTTTTCCTCTGATGTGGCTGTACAACAGTTTTGGGTCAGATTGGTTTCGTGCTATGTCATTTCTTTATTGTCTTTGGGCCCCTCCCTGCTTATTGTGATATTCGTTTCTTGTGTGTGTACTCCACTAATTCACCTAATTGTGGTTGCAGGGGGTCGAGACTCAGCTCCTGGCCCCGCCTCTGCACTGATCGTACTGGATCCTCTCTCTCTCTCGACTTCCTGAGCTTTGTCATACCTCATCTTAAAACTAAGTATGGGTTCTGCTCCACTACTCACTTGCTAAGGCTATTCCACTTGGCTGAAACTCTATGATGAAGAAAACTTCCTAACTTCCTGTGACTCGTCTGAGTCTTCAGCTTCAGTTTGTGACCCTAGTCCCTGTGTCCCTCTCTGAACATCCTATCTCTGTCCACCTTGTCGATTCCCGCAGTTCTTGTATGTCGTTACATGTCTCCCTGACCCTTATGTCCTCCAGTGTGTCAGTCCGATTTCCTTAACCTTTCTCGTACGACATTCCCTTGAGGTCTGGGCTAGCCTTTTGCAACCCTTTGTAACTTTCTCCCCCCCCTAACTTCTTGGACGTGCTTTGACCAGGTGTGGGTTCCAGGACTGGTGCTGCCCTACTCCATTATGGGCCGAACATACAAGTGTTAAGTGTTCTTGAAAACGATTCCTTTATTAAGTTATCGGACCGCTATTCTCAGGTTTGCCAGGGCGTATGCTGCAGCGGTTATGTGGTTGTGTGTGCCTCGTGGATGTGCTCGGTTGTTATGGGCAACCAAGGTTCTTTTCCCTGAGTGAGGTCTGTAGTCTATCCACTACAACAAAACATACCAGTAGTTGTAGTTGGATCAATAAGAATGTCTTGTAGTGGATCACCAAGTTATGGATGTAGTGGAATCACCAAGTAATGATTGTACTGGGATCACCAAGTATGTTGCAGTGGATCACCAACGGTTTGTAGTTGATCACCAAGTATAATGTGGTAGTGGATCACCAAGCAGGTTTGTAGGGATCTATTCAGAAGTTTATTATGTAATATTTTCCTAATGGTGAAACTAGTACGGAACAAAACCTACACATCACCAAGTTTGTTGTAGTGGATCACCAGTATGATGAGTGGATCACCAAACAGGTTGTAGTTGAATCACCAAGTAGTATGTTGTAGTGGATCACCGAGTATGTTGTAGGGGAACCACCAATTTATGTTTGTTTGTAGTGGATCACCATGTTTGTTTGTAGTGGATCACCAAGTATGTTGTTAGTGGATCACCATGTTTGTTGTAGTGGTATCCACATAGTTTGTTGTAGGGATCACCAAGTTTTTGTTTGTAGGGATCACCAAGTATAGTGTTTGTTGTTGTGGATCAGCAAATATGTTGAGTTGTATGTGGATCCACCAAGTATGTTTGTTGTAGTTGGATCACCAAAGTAAGTTTGTTGTAGAGGATCACCAGTATTGTTCGTCGTAGTGGATCTCACGTATGTTTGTAGTAGTGGATCACAAATAGGTTTGTTGTAGTGGGTCACCAAGTTAGGTTTTGTTGTAGTGGATCAGCAAGTAATGTTTGTTGTAGTGGATCACCAAAAGTATGTTCGTCGTAGTGGGATCACCCAGTATGTTCGTCGTTAGAGGATCAGAGTATTTCGTCGTAGTGATAGGGATCACCAGTATGTTTGTTGTAGTTGGATCACAAGTTGTTTGTTGATGTGTCAGCAAGTATGTTTGTTGGTAGTGGATCCACCAAGTATGTTCGTCGTAGTGATGTCACCAAGTAGGTTTGTTGTAGTGGATCACATGTAATGTTTATGTGGATTCACCCAAGGTTAAGGTTTGGTGTAGTGGCACCAAGTATAGTTGTAGTGGATTCACCAAGTATGTTTTTTGTAGTGGATTCACCAAGTATGTTGTAGTGGATCACAAGTGATCGACTACAACACATACTGGTGATCCCGTACGACAATACTTGGTGATAACTACAGCAACATACTTGGTGATCCACTACAAAATACCTGGTGGATACACTACAACCAAAAATACTTGGTGATCCTCTGCAAACAAACTACTTGGTGATCCACGACAAAATACCTGGTGATCTCCACTACACAATCATTCTTGGTGATCCACTTCAACAAACATTACTTGGTGATCCAATACAACAATCCTACTAGGTGATCGATCCACTACAACATGTTGATGATCCACTTACTACATACTGGTGATCCACTACAACAAAATACTTGTGATCCACTACAAACAAACTACTTGGTGATCCGTACAAAAACATCCCAAGTATGTTCTGGAGGATCACTATGTTGTCGTGGATCACCAAGATTATTTATGTTGTTTATGGACACCAAGTTTGATGCAGTGGATCACGTAGTATGTTTTTGTCAGTGGATCCATCAAACTTACTTGGTGATCCACTGCAACATACCTGTGTGAATCCACTAAACAGTGTGATCATCTGCAACAAACATACTTGGTGATACACTACAACCTAGGTGTGATCCACTACAACAAACCGACTTCGGTGATCCACTACAACAATGATCCACTTACAAAACATACTTGGTGATCCCCAACAACCTACTAGGTGATCACTACAAGAAACCTACTTGGTGATCCACTAGACGAACTACTTGGTGATCCACTACACAAACCATCCTGGGTGATCCACTACAACAAACATTATTGGTTTGATCCGCTACAACAAACATACTTGGTGATCCACTTACAAGACAATCTTGGTAGATCCCACTACAATACTTGGTGATCCGCTAAAACAAACATACTTGGTGATCCACTAAACATACTTGAGTGATCCACTACACCCAACATACTTGGTGATCCACTACAAACATACCATACTTGGTGAATTCACTCCAACAAACCTACTTGGTGATCACTACGACGAACTCTTGGTGATTCCACTACAACAAAATATTGGTGATCCACTACAACAAACATACTTGGTGATCCGATACAACATACTTGGTGATCACTTACAACAAAATTACTTGGTGATCACTACAATCCAACACATACTTGGTGATCCACTACAATACAATACATATTGGTGATCCATACAACAAAACATACGTGGTGATCCACTTACAACAAACATACTTGGTGATCCCACTCAACAAACAACTTGGTGTGTGATCACTACAACAAACATACTTGGTGAATACACTACAACAAACATACTTGGTGTCCGCTACAACAAACATACTTGGGATCCATACAACAACATCTTGGTGTGATGCACTACAACAAAAACATACTTGGTGATTTGCCCTACAACAAACATACGTGGTGATCCATACAACAAAACATACTTGGGATTCCACTACAACAAAACATACTTGTGATCCGCTACAACAAACAACTTGGTGATCCGCTTCAAACAAATCCCATACTTGGTATCACTACAACAAACATTACTTGTGATCCACTACAACAACTTCTTGGTGATCCACTACAACAAAACATACTTGTGATTGCACCTACAACAAACATACTTGTGACTGCACTCAACAAAATACTTGGTTGATCCACTACAACAAACATACTTGGTCGAGCCACTACAACAAAAAATATTGGTTGATCCGACTACAAACACAACATACTTGGTGATCCGCTACAACAAATTCTTGGTGATCCACTACAACAAAACATACTTGGTGGCAATACAACAAACATACTTGGTGATCCACTACAACAAACATACTTGGTGATCCACTACAACAAACATACTTGGTAGGTGAGTGCACTACAAAATTCTTGGTTTGGCACTACAACAACATACTTGTTGGATCCACTACAAACAAACATACTTGGTGCTTCCACTACAACAAACCATACTTGGTGATCCACTACATCAAACTACTTGGTGATCTCACTACAACAAACATACTTGTGATGCATACAACATATTGGTGATCCACTACAACAACCATTACTTGGTGATTCCATACAACAAACATATTTGGTTGATCCACTACAACCAAATACTTGGTGCTCCACTTCAACAAACCTACTTGGTATGATGCACTACAACATTACTTGGTGACCACTACAACACAATACTTGGGTCCCTACAACAAACATACTTGGTGATCCACTACATCAAAATACTTGGTGATCCACTCAACAAAACATACTTGTGTGATCCACTACAACAAACTACTTGGTTATCCACTACAACAAAATTACGTGGTGATCCACTACAAACAAACCATACTTGGTGATCCGCTACAACAAAACATACTTGGTGATTCCAACTACAACCAACTACTTGGAGGATCCACGACAACCAAACATACTTGGTGAATCCACTACAACAAACATACTTGGTGATCCACTCCAAACAACATACTTGGTGGATGCACTACAAAAATATTGGTGATGCACTACACACACAACTTGGTGATCACTAGAACAAAACATACTTGGTGGTCCACTACAACTTACTTGATGATGCACTACAACAAAGCCTACTTGGTGATCACGACAACCAAACTACTTGGTGATCCACTAACATCATATTGGTGATGCACTACAACACAATAATTGGTGATCCCAAAAATACAAACAAACATAACTTGGTGATCCACTACAACAAACATACTTGGTGTTCACTACAAACCTTGCTGGTGATCCACAACAAATATATACTTGGTGATCCACTCAATCCTGGGGGCCTTTGGGGTGATCCACTACAACATACTGGGATCCACTAAAACCTGCTTGGTGATCCTTACAAACCTGCTTGGTGAATTTTTTTTTTGTCCACTAAACATACTTGGTGATCCACTTACACCATAATTGGTGATCTACTACAACATACTTGGTAGTTTGTTGTAAGTGGAAAGTCACCAGTATGTTGTAGAGAAATCACAGTATGGTTTGTTGTGGGTGGAACACCAAGTATGTTCGTTGTAGTGGATCACCAAAGTAGGTTTGTTTTTTTGTAGTGGATCAAGTAGGTTTGTTGTGTGGATCACAAGTATGTGCGTTATTATGGATCACCAAGTATGTGCGTTGTAGTGGATCAAGTAGGTTTTGTTGTAGCGGATCAACAAGTATGTTATAGGTGAATCACCATGTTCGTTTTGTAGGGCTCACCAAGTTTTTATTTTGTTTGTTGTAGTGGATCGATACGTAGGTTTGTTCGTGTGGATCACCAAGTATGTTTGTTATAGTGGATCCTCCTATTTATAAGGGATCACCAAGTATGTTTGTTGTAGTGGATCACCAAGTTATGTTTGTTGTAGGGATCACGAGTAGATCCGTTGTAGTGGACCACAAGTAGATTTGGTGTAGTTGCATCACCAAGAGATCTACATGCTGGATCCTGCAGTAGAAAGCACGACTAAGAGACATACTGATGTACTGGAGGGTGTACGTTGAACCGTGACAGAACACAAAGAAAGGAAGATGAAACTGAAGAGGGGGTACAAAGTTGCATGGTGGGAAAGAGGCAAAGGACAGGGATAGTAGGAGAACCAGATCGAGAAGAGCAAAATACAACCTACCTCAGAATTGCTACAGAAGGAGATCAACCATGACACCCCATGCACCCAATCTAATCCACAACTCACACACCATAGCCACTGTCCCACCGAACCCTAACACCATCCCAACATCAGCCTTTCACAGTTTCCCTGCAGGTCTCTGCTCCCCAACCCCAATATTTCCCCAGACCAGTTCAGAAAGAGTCGAAAGTTTTGTATAAAATGTGGATGCAATAACAAGAACGAAATCACTGCGGATAAACAGTTGAATCTTCACCGGATATAGAGATCCTGAGGAAAGATAGGAGGAGCAGAGAGGGAGAAGGAGTAGTACTGCTCAGTGAAAAAATGATCAAGTCTGAGGGACATAGTCATATGCAGTGATGTAACAACTGCACTGAAATGCAGGAGCAAGAAGAAAAATAGGAAGAGAGCACAATGCAATGGTGGATACACGCGCTGAGGTGGCAGAAGATCTCACAGTGAAGAACAAAGTTTATAGTTCTGGGTGAATTTCAACCAAGGAAATGTTCGGGAAATCTTGGGCCACATGGGGGGTCCCAAACATGGCGAGCAAGATCCATGCATGTGGTACTGGAAAACCTCATGATCAACAAGTTATGGATACTCAGAGAGAGGTGAGGATGAACAGCAAGAATAGACCTCGTGTTCTCCTCCCCGAGCAGTTCAGCATGAGAAATCACGTATGAAAGGCCCCTTGGAGTATGATCATGTGGGTTGAGCTTTGAATATATAGTAGAGTTACAAGTGGAGAGAGGGTAACAGGAGGTAGGAAGGGAGAAGAAAATACTAAATGGGGACTACAACAGGATGAGAAACTTCTGTGGTGGTTAAGTGGGAAAGAGAATTGGTAATAAATCAGAAAATGAAATGATGGACAATGGACACAAAATGCAAGGAGGACAGAGGAAAGGTTTGTCTCAAGGGGCAAAGAAATAATGGGAAGATGAGAATGAGTATTGGTTACCACAAAGGTGTAGGGAGGCAAAAACTAGTGTGCTATACAATGGAAAAAAAACACGGAAGACAGAGGACCCAGGTAAAATAAAGAAATTAGTCGGAGACAGAAGGACGGAAGTATGCACGATAAGGAGGGCGGCTCAGCGACGTACGGAAACGAAAAGAATAAGAAGTCAGTCTTGGTTGAAGCTGTTGTATGCACATCAGGATGAAGACAACAGTCAAGGACCAGGGTAATAGCTGAGGGAAAGAAGGTGGAGAGCTCAACAAGAAATGACAAAGAAGTAAGTGATGAGACAATAAAAAACAAGCAGAAAAGGACTCCGGGAAGTCAGTTAGGTGGGGTCCACCAAACAAGGGATGTGCCATCAAGTGTGGGATGAAATACACAAACCGATGGAGGTTGAAGCCAGCTGCTAAGTGAATTGAATCTCAAAGGGCAGCAACACTGGAACAATATCTCTCCATGGGACTAATGAGAGAGTTGTAGATGCTGTGTGAGCCATAACAATTTTCAACATACCCTCAGAACCTGGACAATACCTTGGAGGTATGGAAGACGGGCAAATGTAGTCCCATTTTAAGGAAAGGGACAGACTCCAAGGCAACTAAAATACAGACCAGTGTCACTGATTTAGATTGTATGACAAAATCATGGAGAAGATTATCAGGAGCACGTGGTGGAGCACGTAGAATGTACAAGCTCAAAACGACAACGCATGGATTTCAGAGAAGGGAAAATCAGGGTTCCCAACTACTGGAGTTTATGACAAGGTAATGAAGTAAGACACAAGCGCGAAAGATGGTTAGATTGCATTTTCATGGGACTGCGAGAAGACCTTCGACACAGGTCCTCACAAAGAGGATTATGAGCAAAAATAGCGGCTCAGACACATACTGAAAGGGCCGGCAATGGGCAGGAGCATACCTGACAGGGAGGCCACAACGACTAATGGTACATGACGAGGTCGTCGAGTGGGCGCCTGTGACGCGCGGGGTTCACAGGGGTCAGTCTGGATGACCCAGTGCTATTGTTGGTGTATGTGAACGACATGATGAGAGGGATAGACCCAAGACGTGTTCCATTGGCAGATGTGTGAGTTAATGACGAGAATTAATCGGATGAGGATCCGGGACAGGACTAGAACGAGACTTGGACAGGCTGGAAGACAGGCTCAGTAACTGACTCTCAAACTTGGACCTGCCCAATGCAAAAGTAATGAAGATACGGGGAAGGGCAAAACAACCGGCAGCGAGATATGAGGCTAGGTGGCCAAAGACTGCAAACCCACTCATGGAAAAGGACTTGGGCGGTGAGAATATACACGCACATCTTCTGAGGCAATGCAACCAGAAAACTGTGCAGATATGGGCGCCTGGCAAAATCTGAGATGGTCCTGGTTACTCAGTAGGTAAACGTTCAAGACTTATACACGTGTTCGTCAGGCCATCAACTGGAGTATGCAGCACAAGTTGAGCAAACAACATGGGTCAAGCACGTAAGAAATTGAGAAAGTGCTAAGTTTAAACAAGACTAGTTCAGAGTAAGGAGAATGTCTACGAAGAAAGGTTAAGAAATCGGTCTGAGACCATGAAGGACAGGCGGGTCAGGAGAGAACCATAACTAACATACAAAACCACTGCTGAGAATAGAAAGGTGCACAGAGACAAGAAGTTCAGGATGGGGCACGGCAAACAAGGCGTCTCAATTTTAAGTTGGAAGACTCAGTCGAGGCAAAGGTGATGTTAGGAAGTGTTTTTAGTTACCAGAGTTTGTCAGGAAGTGAAACAGTGAACAGAGACGTAGTAGAAAAGAATGTGGTGTTACTGTTGTGTCACTGTCAACACTTGTGATTCAGCTACGTGACAGAGAGGTTTTGTCAGTTTTAAGTCACTGTTACGACTTCTCACCTACAGTGACATAGTAAACGTTGTAGCTGATTTGTCACACGTTCTCAGCTGACCATTGGACAGTAACGCTGTTGTACTGTCACTGTTCTCAGTACAGAGACAATTAACGTTGTCCACTTTCACAGTTTCTAGCTACAGTGACACAGTTACGTTGTCACTAACTTGTTTCAGCTACAGGACATTACGTTGTCACTGTCATGTCTCGCTACAGTGACGGTTAACGCTGTCGCTGTCACACTGTTCCGCTACGTTGACACAGTAACGGATGTCACTGTCACATGTTTCGCTACAGACACACAGTAACGTGTCACTAAATGTTTCAGCTAAGGCCCAGTAACGTAGTCCTGTCACACTGTTTTCAGTTTACAGTGCGACAGAACGTTGTCACTGTCACATGTTTTCCAGGTAAGTGCGACAGTAAACGGTGTCACTTCACATGTTTTCGGTTACAGTGACCAGGAACGTTTGTCATGTACACTGTTGCAGGTAACCAGTGAGACCGTAACTTTTGCCACTGCACACTGTTTTCAGGTACAGTGAGACGCAGTTACGGTGTCACTGTAGATGTTGTCAGGAACAGTGAGACAGTACGGTTGTCACTGTCAGAATGTTCTAGCTACAGTGAACAGTAACGTTGTCATCACACTGTTTTCAGCTAAAGTGAGACAGTAACCTTTTCACTGTCACATTGTTCTCGGCTACAGTGCACAGTACGTTGTCAATGTTCTCAGCTTACAGTGACAGAAACGCTGATTCACTGTTCAGTACATGACACAGTAACGTGGTCACTGTCACACTGTTTCAACTACAGTGACACAGAAAACGCTGTCATTGCCACAATGTTTGCTACAGTGACAGTAACGTTGTCACTGTCACCACTGTTTCTCAGCTACAGTGACGCAGTAACGCTATCATGTACACTGTTTCAGCTACAGATGAACTGTAACGTTGTCATGAAAATACTGTTTCAGATACGATGGACACTGTAACCCTGTCACTGTCAAATGTTTCTTAGCTACAGGACTACCGCTGTCATGACACTCTCAGCTCAGTGACACAGTAAACGTTGTCACTGTATACTGTTCTCAGTCCGTGACACAGTAACGTTGTCAATGTCATTCTTTCTCTGCTACGGTGACAGTACCCTGTCTGTCACAATTTTCTTAGCTACAGTGACAGTAACGCTGTCACTGGACACTGTTCTCAGCTCGTGACATTGTAACGCTGTCACTGTCACTCTATTCTCGTAAGTGACGTAACGCTGTCACTGTCACACTGTTCTGAGCTCCAGTGACACCTGTAACTATCACATTGTCTCGCTACAGAGACACATTAACGGTGCTTGCCACACTGTTCTCATGTTACAGGTGACAGCCACGGGTGTCACTGGTTCACACTGTTCTCAGCTACAATGACACTGTACACTTTTCTAGGTCAGTAACTGACAGTAACGGAGTCATGTCACACTGTTCTAGGCACAGTGAACACAGCATCGGAATCCTGGACCTCCTAAAAGCACTCCTTCGCAACAGATACCATTTTCTTCGTGCTGCATCCAAGAAATGGTCTTACCAAGATCTACTCTCGCTAAATTGACAACGTTTTTAAACCTCTTCTCCGCTAAGCTCGACCTACCTTGAAGAAGTGTGCAGATGACTTAAACAATGTAAAAGGAAGCTTTTTCCAGCCGAACACTAGGCACAGCACTCCGGGGGCAACATATGAAAACAAAGCACGCAGAAATCATTCGCAGCAGAGTTCCACAGGAAGGTTCACCAGAGATCAGAACATATAGGCAAATAACCAAACCCCCACTCTGCGATAATGTAATTGGAAAAGTTTAGGAAGGCTTGAAATTATTCAAAATCTTTTCCTCTCGTCCACTGTCAACCACAGAACACTGAAGCTCGTTAGGGCCTCAAATTCGCAACAGGAATTTACGAAACCAAAATAGACTCAATTTCATCGCCAAACAAAAACTGGACACAATGACTCCGATTCCAAAAAAGGTTCTCTTCAAGGCATCATTCAGCAGCATCTCAACACACGCTCCCCAGTCGTACCTCGACGTTACATCAATGCATCAAATGGTTTAGAGCAGACAGACCAGAGGGTCACACGTGACATAAAGGTGGTGGTGTTATCATGAACCACTTGACGTAACAGGTACAAAATGTCTCAATTCTACTTAATGACCCAGATAATACAAAAATTCACAACTAACCAGTGAGACAACTTACCAAAACTTTTCTTCAAAGAAAGGACTCGCGCATTCTGAGGGCTCGCACAAGGGAGAAACTTTGCACACCATACCCAACAACTCAAACCTGCCAGACTGTACGGGCCTGCCAAAAAAACTACAAGCCTGGTATCCACTGAGGTCCATTTATCCTCAGGAATAGGCAGTGCTCCCACCAGCTTCTCAGGAAATTCTCGCAAACACTCTCTAAAACTCTGGGCACTATCAGTCCTGCACATCTCAGACACTCGGGTGATTCAATCGCTTCGAACATCAAACATCAGGACAAGAAACTTTCCCAGCCTTGACGGTGACTTCCGTACACCAAAGTACCTACTACACAAAGCCATCGATTCTTGCGCAGGAAAATTGACGATTCACGTGATCTTCCTATTCAGCAACGATTTCATCGGACCTTGTGAACTAATTGTTGGCTTTGCGTGTTTCTCTTTCGAAAATCACCCTCTTTCAGCAGATTTAGACAACCCATGGGTTCGCACTCAGTGCGGTCTGGCGAACCTTATTACATGGAACATGTAGAAGCGAACGTTTTTCCACATAATTCTTCTTCTGTCAATGGCTCGTTTCTGTTGACGCATTATCCTCATAACTCCTAGACGCTTCAACGTTCAAGCTCTCCAAGACAATGCTCAGGCCAGTCGGCCTTCAATCAGGTTCACACTTTGAAGAAGTCGACAAGATCTTCTTTCTTGATGTTCTTCTCTGCAAGGCTGACACGAACTATCGTTTTAGTCTATCAAAAAACCCACAAACCAAAACGCTCATTCTCCACTTTACCTTCACACGACACCAAAAATAAAAGTGGTGTAATTATAGGCTTCTTCCTGCGTGCACTAGAATCTGCAGTAATGAGTTTGTGGAAGAAGCATTAAAATGAACAAATATTTTTATAAACTCTCATATCCTGTTCATTCATCAGAGATGCAGACGGCGGGTATTAAACATCGTTCAACACACCCAGTGAAGACCTGCGAGAAGGGATACATAGTCTCCCCACAATCCATTGCCAAACACGTTTCCACATCTTACAATACCTATTCAAGTATCTACTCACAACCCCGTCATCAAGGACATTCAGTGATAGACTGTTCGGTAGACACGATGCAACAGTTAGGTATCTTTTATGAAACGTTTCGCCTACCCAGTAGGTTCTCGTCAAGTACAGAAAAGGTGTAGAGAAGATACTTGAGACGATTGTTAATCAGTCCTCACCTTAAATTTTTGAGGTGTGGTCAGTCTCAGTTGGAGAAAGGCATTGTTCCATTTTTGAAAACTATGGAGATGAAGTGACAGGATTGGGAGCTTTTTTATAGCGCCAAAGAGGTGGAGTAGGCATAGGCGAGTAAGAAACACAGTGCTGAGAGGAAGGTTACCATCTCAAATCAGCCGAAGCGCCTCACACTAGTGGAGTTGTCAAAGTTGATGCAGGGTCTGTACCACGATACCCTTGTGTTGCAGTGTTTGACAGATTGAACATTAAAATGTGTATAAAATAGACATGTTGTTCGGTAAGACACATTATGCAACAGTTAGGTATCTTTTATTATGAAAACGTTTAGCCTACACGTAGGCTTCTTCAGTTCAAGTACAGAAAAGTTGATAGAAGCAGAAGATACTTGAAGGCGATGTGTAATCAGTTCCATCATTATACCATTTAATGTTTCAATCTGTCAGACACTGCAACAAAATGGTATTTGGTACAGACCTGCGATCAATTCGACAACTTCCATAGTGAGAGCGGTCAGGTTTAAGAGGGACCTGACCTCTCAGCATCCGTGAGTTCTTACTCTCCTAGTGGCCTCCGTTTCACCTCTTGGCGCTATAAAATGCTCCATCCTGTCACTTCATCGCCATAATTGTTTCATACTATGGAACATGCTCTTTCTCCAGACTGAGGGAATGACACCTCAAAACTTTAAGTGTGATGGACTGATTACATCGTCTTCAAGTAATCTTTGCTTCTATCACTTTCTGTACTTGACTGACGATGCCTCCTGTGTAGGCGAAACGTTTATAATAAAGATACCTAACTGTTGCATATGTGTCTTACCTAACATCTGTCGGTATTTATACCATTTTAAATGTTAACCTGTGATGACAGGACAGCGTCCACCTCTGCAGGGGTATACATAATCCCTTGTAATGACTTCAACAAATTATATGTGGGGAGAAACATCAAGGAGGACCTCCAAACACGTATTTCAGAACACCAATACGCACGCAGGTCTGACGATACAAGGAATGCCTGTGTCAACACGTAATTCACACATACCATTTGATAAAACTACAGAAACTCAAAGACTTATCGCCACAGAAGACACCATCAATATCGAAGAATCCTGGAATCATCACTTATTTCTATATCCGACAACTTCACCAGAATAATGGGTTCTATAACATTAGCGGAACCCACTTACGAAGAAAATTTCTCACATCGGTATCCCACATAAGACATAGGAATGGAAGAACACGCAGGGGTCTGTCACAAACTTATCCAATCTCCTTTCCAAAGCTACCCAAGATTTTAAACTCTATAACCCCACTCGGTAGATCATCAGATGAGCATTTCACCTGACCTAACATTTGAACCTGACATAATTACTTCGGTACCTTTCACCCCAGGTGATCTGTTTGTGACTTAAAAAACCCCACTGTGGGCGAAAAACGTCTGACAATGAAGGATCATTATACTGAATATGTGTTACATATTTTCACAGTTGGCAGGAGTTTAGTAAACAATTATTTCTACACACATCTTTGTGTTTGTTATTTGTGTGTTGTATCTTTCCCACACAGCTGCATCTCTACGTCAACTGTGATGCAGCAGCTGGATAACAACTGTAGTACAACCACACTTATACATCGCCAGTATAATTTCGTTAAAGTAAGCTTGTTATCTATGGGTCAGTCCTGCCTTGATCTGAAATATTATATTTATTCTAGTGCCCTCTCCTGCCACTTTTTTTTTTATCCGTCACTAGTATGATATGTTATCACACACCTTCCTCTAGTCCAGATAAACAGCAACGTAATGTTTGTCACTACTTAAAATTACAAACAATTCAAGATAAGAAATCAGTAATTTTTTTTTTTTTAGGAAGAATAACCTTGAGAAGACATGTTGAGACTCACTCGCCAAAATAAGTTGCTTAAAATGGCTTTCAATTGCATTAGCTTATAACAATTTCAATAATTTACCCATCATTACATTAGCCATCTTAAATTTACCACTACTATATCCTTTCACATATATTTATTAGAGAGCAGCTAAGAGTTTATCAAGTTGCCTTACGACCCAGTTGAAGAAATCTTGAAGACGGTTCATCAAGCTAGTAACGCTGCTGGGTAATGTTTACATGATGGAGAATTACGTCCCTAGTCCTTCATTAACACCTCCATTTTTATTAATTTCAGGTATTTCATTTTTATTTTCCGGCGTGAGAACGAAGAAGAAATAGATGAGGACACAAGTTCATTATCAGTGATTGGTCAGTAGTCTGAGTGGGTTTATTTCCACAATCTTAGTATTATACTCTCTGAAGACACCTTGCTTGTTAAATTTCCTTGTAACTTTAATTTCACATTCTCATCTGTCTTTTCTTGTCACTCTCTTAACATCTGTTGATTTAGACAATGGTTCAAGTGCCCTCTCTCCTCCTCTAATGAGTCTACACTATTTTTTCTAAGATATTTTAAGCTTATATAGGTTTTCTTAATCTTACTTCACAGAGTAATGCATACAGTTAGTGCAGCTTGGAATCACTTTAAAAAACTGACATACTGGCATTCTTGAAAAGTTTTTGTGAGGTCTTCATCGTGTCCGTCTCCACTGCCAGGACACTCACAGCCAAACATGTGTGTATGTATACTCGTGAGTGTGTGTACTCACCTACGTGTGTGTGTGTGTATGTGTGTATGTGTGTATGTGTGTGTGTGTGTGTGTACTCACCTACATGTGTACTCACCTAGTTGTACTCACCTAGTTGAGGTTGCGGGGGTCGCGTCCAGAGCTCTGGCCAGCCTTCTTCACTGATCGCTAATAGGTCACTCTCGAGCGTGAGCTTTTTATACCTCTGCATAAAGACTATGTATGTATCCTGCCTCCACTACATCGCTTCCCAAACTATTCCACTTACTGACTACTCTGTGGCTGAAGAAATACTTCCTAACATCCCTGTGATTCATGCTTCAGCTTCCAACTGTGTCCCCTTGTTCTGTGTCCATCTCTGGAACATCCTGTCTTTGTCCACCTTGTCAATTCCTCTCGTATTTTGTTAGTCGTTTCATGTCCCCATATCTCTCCTGTCTCCAGTGTAGTCAGGGGTGATTTCCCTTACCTCTCCTGTTGGGACATACCCTCTTAGCTCTGGGGGGGGGGACTCTAGTCTTCTGTTGCAAACCTTTTGCACTTTCTCTAGTTTCTTCCTCGTGCTGGCTATGTGTGGGTTCCAAACTGGTGCCGTACTCCAATATGGGCTAACGTTACACGGTGTAACAGGGTCCTGGAATGATTCTTATTAAAGATGTCGGAATGCTGTTTGAGGATTTGCCAGGCGCCCATATGTCAGCAGCAGTTTATTTGGTTGATGTGCGCTTCAGGAGATGTGCCTGTGTTATACTCACCCAAAGATCTTTTTCCTGAGAGAGGTTTGTTGTCTCTGGGCCCCCTAGACTGTACTCCGTCTGCGCCATCTTCTTTGGCCCTTCCCACAATCTTTCATGACTTTTGCATTGGTGGGATATTGAGCAGGAACCAAATTGCTGGACCAGGTCTGCAGCCTGTCCAGATCCCTTTGTAGTTCTGCTGGTCTTCGATCGAGGTGAATTTTCCTCATCAACTTCACGTATCCTGCAACAGGGACACCCGGAGTTTATTCCTTCGGCATGTCGTTCACAAATACAGAAACAGCACTAGTCCTAGGACTGACCCCTGCGGGGCCCGCTGGTCACAGGTGCCCACTCTGAACACCTCGCAGTACCCATGACTCACTGCTGTTCTTCTGACAAGTATTTCACTGATCCATTGTAGTGCCTTCCCCGTTATTCCTGCTTGGTCCTCAGTTTTTGCACCAATTCTTGTGTGCGGAACTGTGTCAAACGCCTTTCTTGCAGTCCAAGAAAACTGCAATCACCCACCCCTTTCTCTCTTGTCTTCTGCTGTCACCATGTCATAGAACTCCAAGTAGGTTTGTGACACAGGATTTCCCGTCCCTGAAACCATGTTGGTGCTGTTGATGAGATCGTTCCTTTCTAGGTGTGCCACCACTCTTCTGATAATCTTATCATGATTTTGCATACTATACAGTCATGACACTGGTTGTAGTTGTTATGTTCATGGTTGACTCCTTTTTTTAAGATTGGGATACATTTGCTGTCTTCCATGCTCAGGCTATCTTCCCTTGTTTCGATAGATGTATTGAATTATTGTTGTTAGGGTACTCATAGCACCTCTGTCCTCTCTCAATACCATGGGGAGATGTTATCTGGCCCCATTGCCTTTGAGGTATCTACCTCACTCACAGCTCTTCACTTTTCCTCTGTGGTGTGCACTGTGTGTCCAGCACTGGGTGGTGTGCCCCACCTCTCCGTCTTTCTGGAGTCCCTTCTGTCTCCTCTGTGAACACTTCTTTAAATCTCTTGTTGAGTTCTTCACATACTTCACGGTCATTTCTTGTTGACTCTCCTCCTTCCTTCCTTAGCCTGATTACCTGGTCCTTGACTGTTGCTTTCCTCCTGATGTGGCTGTACAACAGTTTTTGGGTCAGATTTGGCTTTCGCTGCTATGTCATTTTCATATTGTCTTTGGGCCTCCCTTCTTATCTGTGCATATTCGTTTCTGTGTGTGTGTACTCACCTAATTCACCTAATTGTGGTTGCAGGGGTCGAGACTCAGCTCCTGGCCCCGCCTCTTCACTGATCGCTACTGGATCCTCTCTCTCTCTCTGCTTCCTGAGCTTTGTCATACCTCTTCTTAAAACTATGTATGGTTCCTGCCTCCACTACTTCACTTGCTAGGCTATTCCACTTGCTGACAACTCTATGACTGAAGAAATACTTCCTAACGTCCCTGTGACTCGTCTGAGTCTTCAGCTTCCAGTTGTGACCCCTTGTCCCTGTGTCCCCTCTCTGGAACATCCTATCTCTGTCCACCTTGTCTATTCCCCGCAGTATCTTGTATGTCGTTATCATGTCTCCCCTGACCCTTCTGTCCTCCAGTGTCGTCAGTCCGATTTCCCTTAACCTTTCCTCGTACGACATTCCCTTGAGCTCTGGGACTAGCCTTGTTGCAAACCTTTGTACTTTCTCTAACTTCTTGACGTGCTTGACCAGGTGTGGGTTCCAGACTGGTGCTGCATACTCCAGTATGGGCCTAACATACACAGTGTACAGTGTCTTGAACGATTCCTTATTAAGGTATCGGAACGCTATTCTCAGGTTTGCCAGGCGCCCGTATGCTGCAGCGGTTATTTGGTTGATGTGTGCCTCCGGTGATGTGCTCGGTGTTATGGTCACCCCAAGGTCTTTCTCCCTGAGTGAGGTCTGTAGTCTTTGTCCACCTAGCCTATACTCTGTCTGCGGTCTTCTTTGCCCCTCCCCAATCTTCATGACTTTGCATTTGGCTGGATTGAATTCGAGAAGCCAGTTACTGGACCACATGTCCAGCCTCTCCAGGTCTCTTTGCAGTCCTGCCTCATCCTCGTGTGTGTGTGTGTGTGTACACTCACCTAGTTGAGGTTGCGGGGGTCGAGTCCGAGCTCCGTGTGTGTGTGTGTGTGTGTGTGTGTGTGTGTGTGTGTGTGGTTGTGTGTGTGTGTGTGTGTGTGTGTGTGTGTACTCACCTACATGTGCGTGTGCGTGTGTGTGTGTGTGTGTGTACTCACCTAGTTGAGGTTGCGGGGGTCGAGTCCGAGCTCCTGTGTGTGTGTGTGTGTGTGTGGTGTGTGTGTGTGTGTGTGTGTGTGTGTGTGTGTGTGTGTGTGTGTGTGTGTGTGTATGTGTGTGTGTGTGTGTGTGTGTGTGTGTGTGTGTGTGTGTGTGTGTGTGTGTGTGTGTGTGTGTGTGTGTGTGTCGTGCCTAGTAGGTAAAACTGTCAGTTAGAAAGAACTCATTTAATATTAAGTCCTTTCTAAAATTTTCTCTTATACGTTTAAAGTGGATAAAAAGGCTTCAAGGAAGAATATTTGGATTTCTTCCTGGATCTGTCTGAATATTCCACTGCCCCTACCACCCCATCTTTTCATTCTTTTTTACCAATAGATATATTTTATTACATAATATGTTACAAAAAGATTTAAAGTATGGTCAAAGAGCTATAAGTTAACCCCTGCAAACATAACTAGGCGAGTCTACCCTCGCCCATCTACTTCAATTTGACCATTAACCAATTCCCGAGTCCATTAAGTTCCTATCTCACCTAAAGTTGCGGTACACTAAATTACCTTCACTTGTTAGTGAAGACAGTGTGTTGCTCTCCGCCAGGCAGCCCAGTGACTCGTCACCTAACTGATTGCTCAAATATATTATATTGCTGAACACATCAGGAGTCATGTGTGAACACAAGGTCACATCCTACAGATAATCTGCTACAGAATCACATGCAAGACTGTAGGCGCACCTTTCATCACCAACTCATTCATTTATTACTTACCAAACATTAATGCCCTCAGCCTTGGACTATAAAGTTTTCCTCTGGCATCCAGTAACAGGTCAATATTAATCACAGGCACAAGCACTAGAGTTTATAAAAAGCTACATACAAGTCTTCCTCACTCAAGGTGTGAAGTGTTCCACTGTCACCTATATATTTATCAAGGCTGACGGACGGATCACATCAGTCTACTACTACACGTCTTCACTTTCCAAGATTCTCTGTATTGGATTCATAGAACCAGTGACTGACGGAACGTCTCCACAACAACGATACCCAAATGTTATAAATGTTTTTCATTCATCTAGTTATATCATTAATATAAAATACTCATCACATCCTTGTAGAAGACCTCGAGATCCTCCTCACAAGAGTTATATCGATGCCCTCGAAAACCTTCAAGAACACCAACATTAAAATAGTTGACAAAGGTGAGGAAGTCGTTGTCAACAGTGATGCCAACCAAATAAAGATGTTGGAGGTTGTGAACAACCAGGACAAGTGTGAAACACCGTACATCAAATACTGAACAACCAGGACAAGTGTGAAACACCGTACATCAAATACTAGACAGAAATAAACTTCCTCGCACAGGTTACAAACATCTTCTCATTTCCGGTGCAACGATAAAAATCTGTCACCTTCAACCTACAAAGACCAGACGCACACAAACATTTATGGACTTTCAGAACCACTAAACCATAATGCCTACTTCTACACGCCATCAGTAATTCCATAACACACACTTGCAATTTTCTCTTCCTACGAAGACTTAATCGACCCCAGATTCATTCTATTCTCGTGTGACAACGACCTCTATGTACTTTGGCTTTTAGGGAGATTATGCGAGGCTTCCAGGACAATGAGTGATCAAAGACCGAGAAATATGACTCAGAGATACAGGAACCATACAGGTATAGAACGGTATCAGTTGGAAGGACGATCACTAGCAAAGTGAAGAGAGGCCACCAAGAGGCTACACTGTCTGTACAAGTATTGGCAACCTATCTCTTGCAAGTCTTGCAAAACGTACGTACGTACGTACGTACGTGTGTGTGTGTGTGTGTGTGTGTGTGTGTGTGTGTGTGTGTGTGTGTGTGTGTGTGTGTGTGTGAGACAATTTGCAACCGGGCAAAATTTTTAACAAATATTATGTCTCAGTCCACAACAGGGTTTGAACCTGCACACACTGTATCAATGTACACTGTACTTCCGCCACTCAGCCAGATAAGAGATCAAGAGTGCAGGGACTATACTTCACACCTACAGGACTCAAGTCCGGCTAACCAGTTACCTTAAATCCCTTCATAAATGTTACCTTGCTCACACTCCAACAGCACGTTAAGTCAAAGAAACCATTTGCCTCCACTCCTAACACCCTCACGCATGCTTGCTGGATGTCTAAGCCCCTAGCACACAAAACTTCCTTTACCCCATCCCTCCAACCTTTCCTACTCCGTCTTCACTACAGATTTATACACCCTCTAAGTCATCTTATCTTGTTCCAGCCTCTCTAAATGTCCGAACCTCGTCAACCTCTCTCCAGCTCTCTGGATAATACTCTCGGTAAACTGCATAATATTAACACCAGACGACATCTCCACTACGTCCAGCCTCCTCCTCGCTGCAACATTCACAACCCATGCTTCACACCAATATAAGAGCGTTGGTATAACTATACTCTCATACATTCCCCATTTGGCATCCATGGATAACGTTCTTTGTCTCAACAGATGCTTCAATGTACCATCATCTGTATGGTTCACTAAGTCTTATAGACTCATTCACTGACAAGTTCACTCAAAAATATCTCAACACATTTACTTCCTAAATGCTCCCTCCTTCCAATCTGATATTCAATCTTTCATTACCTAAATTTTCTGTTACCTTTGTTACCTTACTCTTTCCTATGTTCACTTATAATTTTCATCTTTTACATGAGGTTGGATGCTCTTGAGGAAAAAATTTTGGGGGGAAAAGGTTGGGGGGGGGGGGGGGGGGGGGTTGGGGGGGGGGAAAAGGAAAGGGGGGGGGGGTTTTTAAAGGGGGGGGAAAAGGGGGGGGGGAAAAATTTTTTTTTTAAAAATTGGGGGGGGAAAAGGGGGGAAAAAAAAAATTTTTTTTTAAGGGGGGGTTTTTTTTGGGGGAAGGGGGGAAAAAAGGGGGGGAAAAAAAAATTTTTTTTTTTGGGGGGGGGGGGGGGAAAAAAAAAAAAGGGGGGGGGGGGCCCTTTTTTGGGGGGAAAATTTTTTGGGGGAAAAGGGGGGGGAAAACCCTTTGGGGGGGGGGGAAGGGGGCCCCAAAAAAAAAAAAGGGGGGGGGGAAAAAAAGGGGGGGGGGGGGAAAAGGGAAAAAAAAAGGGTTGAGGAAAGGGGGGGGTTTTGTGGGGGGGGGGGTTTTAAAAAGGGGGGAAAAAAAAATTTTTTTTAAAGGGGAGGAAGGGGGTTTAAAAATTTTTTTTGGGGGTTTTTTAAAAGGGGGGGGAAAGGGGGGTTTAAAAGGGGGGGGGGGAAAAAAAGGGGGGGGGGTTTTTGGTTGGGGGGGTGGGGGGGGGGGGGGGGGGGGGGGGGGGGTTTTTTGGGGGGGGGGGGAAAGGGGGGAAGGGGGGTTGGGGGGGGTTTTTTAAAAGGGGGGGGAAAGGGGGGGTTTTTTTTGGGGGGGTTTTTTTTTTTTTGGGGGAAAGGGAAAAAAATTTCCCCAAAAAAAAAATTTTTTTTAAAGGGGTTTTTGGGGGGGAAAAAAAAAAGGGGGGTTTAAAAGGTTGGGAAATTTTTAAAAAGGGGGAAAAAAAAAGGGGGGGGGTGGGGGGAGGGGGGGAAGGGGGGAAAAAAAGGGGGGGGGGGGGGGGGAAAGGGGGGGGGGGGGGTTTTTTTGGGTTTTAAAAAATTTTTTTTGGGGGGATGGGGGGTTTGGGGGGGGTTTTGGGGGTTTTAGGGTTTGGGGAAGGGGGGGGGGTTTGGGGAAAGGGGGAAAGGGGGGGGGTTTGGGGGGGGGGGGAAAAAAAGGGGGGGGAAAAATTTTGGGGGGGAAAGGAGGGGGGGGGAAGGGGGGGGAAAAACCCAAAAAGGGGGGGGGGGTTTTTTTTTTAAAAAAAGGGGGGGGTTTTATTTTTGGGGGGGGGGAAAAAGGGGGGGGGGTTTGGGGGGGTTTTTAAGGGGGGGGTTTAAAAAAAAAAAAAAAAAGGGGGGGGGGGGAAAAAAGGGGGGGGGGGGGGGGGAAAAAAAAGGGGGGGGGGGGAAAAAAAAAAAAAAAAAAATTTTGGGGGGGGGGGGGGAAAAAAATTTTGGGGGAAGGGGGGGAAGGGGGGGGAAGGGGGGGGGGGGGAAAAAGGGGAGGGGGGGGGGGAAAAAAAATTTAAAAGGAGGGGGAAAAAAGGGGAAAAAAAAAAAAGGGGTTGGGGGGGGGGGGTTTAAAAAAAAATTTTTTTTCCCAAAATTAAAAATTAAAGGGGGGGGGGGGGGTTTTTTTTTAAAAAAGGGGGGGGGGGGAAAAAAGGGGAAAACCCTGAAAAAAAACCCCCAAAAGGGGGGGGGGGGAAAAAACCCCCCCCCCGGGGGAAAAAAAAAAAAAAAAAGGGGGGGGGGGGGGGAAAAAAAAAAAAACCCCCTAAAGGGAAAAAAAAGGGGGGGGAAAAAAAATTTTTTTTGGGGGAAAAAAAAAAAAATTTTAAAAAGGGGGGGTTATAAAAAACCCCCGGGGGGGGGGTTTTTGGGGAATTTAAAAAGGGGGTTTTAAAAGGGGGGGGGGGAAAAAACCCCCGGGGGGGGGGAAAAAATTTGGGGTTTAAAAAAGGGGAAAAAAAAGGGGGGGGAAAAAAAGGGGGGGGGAAAAAAACCCCCCCCCAAAAAAGGGGGGGGGGAAAAAAAAAAAAAAAGGGGTTTAAAAAGGGGGGTTTAAAAAAGGGGGGGGGGGAAAAAATGAAAAAAAAGGGGGGGGTTTAAACCCCGGGGGAAAAAAAAGGGGGGGGAAAAAAAGGGGAAAAAAAGGGAAAAAAAGGGAAAAAAAGGGGTTTAAAAAAGGGGGGGGAAAAAAAAGGGGGGGTTTAAAAAAAAAAAAAAAAAAAGGGGGAAAAAAAAAAAAACCCCTGGGGGGGGGGGGGGTTTTTGAAAAAAAGGGGGGGTTTAAATTTTTCCCCCCCTTTTTGGGGGGGAAAAATTAAAAAATTTAAAAAAAGGGGGGTTTTAAAAAAAAAAAACCCCCCTTTTAAAAAATTTAAAAAAAAGGGGAAAAAAAAAAAAAAAAGGGGGGGGAAAAAAAAAAAAAAGGGGTTTAAAAAAGGGGGGGGGGGAAAAAAACCCGGGTTTTTTTGGGGGGGTTTTAAAGGGGGGGGGGGGGGGGGGGGGGGTTTTTTTTTTTTGGGGGGGGGGGGGGGAAAAAAAAGGGGTTTTTTAAAAAAGGGGGAAAAAAAAAGGGGGGATTTAAAAAAAAAGGGGGGGGGAAAAATTAAGGGAAAAAAAAGGGGAAAAAAAAAAAAAGGAAAAAAAGGGGGGGAAAAAAAAGGGGGGAAAAAAAAGGGGGGTTTAAAAAAAAAAAAAAGGGGGGGGGGGGGGGGGGGGGGGGGGGGGGAAAAAAAAAAAAAAAAAAAAAGGGGGGGAAAAAAAATTTTAAAAAGGGGACCCCCAAAAAAAAAAAAGGGGGGGGGGGGGAAAAAAAAAAAAAAGGGAAAAAAAAAAAAAGGGGGGGGGGGGGAAAAAAAAAAGGGGGGGGGAAAAAAAAGGGGAAAAAAAAGGGGGGGGGGGGGAAAAAATTTAAAAAATTTTTTTGGGGGGGTTTAATTTTTGGGGGGGGGGGAAAAAGGGGGGGAAAAAAAAAAATTTTTTGGGGGGGGGGGGAAAAAGGGGGGGGGGGGGGGAAAAAAAAAGGGGGGGGGGGGAAAAGGGGGGAGGGGGGGGGGGGAAGGGAAGAGGGGGGGGGGGGGGGGGGGGAAAAAAAGGGGGGGGGAAAGGAAAATTAATGGGGTTGGGAAAAAAAAGGGGGGGAAGGGGGGTTAAAAAGGGGGGGGAAAAAAAAGGGGGGGGGGGGGGGGGGAAAAAAAGGGGGGGGGAAAAGGAAAAAAAAAAAAAATTTTTTTGGGAAAGGGGGGGGGAAAAAAAAAAAAGGGGGGGGGTTTAAAAAAGGGGGGGGAAAAAAAAGGGGGGGGAAAAAAAGGGGGGGGAAAAAAAAGGGGAATGGGGGAAGGGGGGTTTGGGAATGGGGGGGGGGGGGGGAGGGAAAAAAAAGGGGGGGGAGGAAAAGGGGGGGGAAAAAAAGGGGGGGGGGAAAAAAAAAAAGGGGGAATTGGGGGGGGGGGTTAAAAAAGGGGAATGGGGAAAAGGAAAAGGTGGGGTTTTTTGGGGAAAATTTTTTTTAAAAAAAAAGGGGGGGAAAAAGGGGGGGGTTAAAAAAAAAGGGGGGGGAGGGGGTTTTTGGGAATGGGGGGGGGAAAAAGGGGGGGGGGGGGAAAAGGGGGAAAAGGGGGGGGGAAAAAAAAAAAAAAGGGGAAAAAAGGGGGGGGAAAGGAAAAAAAAAGGGGGGGGAAAAAAAAAAAAGGAAAAGGGGGGGGAAAAGGGGGGGGAAAAAAAAAAAAGGGGGGGAAAAAAAAGGGGGGGGGGGGGGAAAAAAAATTTAAAAAAATTATTTTTTTGGGGGGGGGGGAAAAAAGGAAAAAAAGGGGGGGGAAAAAAGGGGGTTTTTAAAAAAAAGGGGGGGAAAGGAAAAAAAAAAAAAAATTTTAAAGGGGGAAAAAAAAAAAAATTTTTTAAAAAAAAAAGGGGGGGAAAGGGGGGAAAAGGGGGGGGGGGTTTAAAAAGGGGGGGGAAAAAAAAAAAAAAGGGGGTTTTTGGGGGGGGGAAAAAAAATTTTGGGGGAAAAAGGGGGTTTTGGGGAAAGGGGAAAAAAAGGGGAATTAAAAAGGGGTTTTTGGGAAAGGGGTTTTTAAAAAAAAAAATTTTTTTTTTTAAAATGGGGGGGGGTTAAAAAAAGGGGGTTTTTTTTGGGGGGTTGGGGGGGAATAAAAAAGAAAAAAAGGAAAAAAAAGGGGAATAAAAAAAAAAAAATTTAAAAAAAAAATTTTTTGGAAAAAAATTTAAAAAAAGAAAAGGGAATGGGGGGGGAAAAAATTTGGGGGGGGGGGGGAAAAAAAAAAAAAGGGGGGGAAAAAAAAAAAAAAAAAGGGGGGGAAAAAGGGGGGTTTTTTTGGGGGGGGGGGGGAAAAAAAAGGGGGGTTTGGAAAAGGGGGGGAAAAAAAAAGGGGGGGAAGGGGGAAAAAAAGGGGGGAAATTAAAAAAAAAGGGGGGTTGGGGGGGGGGGGAAAATTAATTTTAAAAAAAAAAAAGGGGGTTTAAAAAAAGGGGGGGAAAAGGGGGGAAAAAGGGGGTTAGGGGGAAAAAAAGGGGGGGAAAAGGTTTTGGGGGAAAAAAAAAATTGGGGGGGGGGAAAGGAAAAGGGAAAGGAAAAGGAAAAGGGAAAATTTTTGGGGGGGGTTATAAAAAGGGGGGGGGGGGTTTAAAAAAACCCCCCCCCCCCCCCCCCCCCCCCCCCCCCCCCCCCCCCCCCCCCCCCCCAAAAAAAAATTTGGGGGGGGGAAATTTTGGGGGGGGGTTGGGGAAAGGGAGGGGGGGGAAAGGGGGGGAAAGGAAAGGGGAAAAAGGGGGGAAAAAAGGGGGAAGGGGGGGGGGGGGAAGGGGGAGTGATGGAAAAAGGGGGGTTGGGGAAGGGGGGGGAAGTGGGGGGGGGAAAAAAGGGGGGGGGGGGAAGGGGAAAAAATTTTGGGGGGTTGAAAAAAAGGGGGGGGGGGGGGGGGAAAAAAGGGGGGGGGGGGGGGAAAAGGGGGGGGGGGAAGGGGGGGGGGGGGGGGAAAAAAAAAAAAAAAAAAAAAAAAGGGAGTGAGGGGGGGGAAGGAAGGAAAAAAGGGGGCCCGGGGGGGTTTTAAAAAAAACCCAAAGGGGGGAAATTTTAAAAAGGGGGTTTTTTTTAAAGGGGGGGGGAGGGGGGGTGGGGGGGGTTTTGGGAAAAAAATTTTTTTGGGGGGGGGGGGGGGGGTTTTGGGGGGGGGGGGGGGGGGGGGGGGGGGGGGGGCAGGGGGGGGGGTGGGGGGGGGAAAAAAAAAGGGGGGGGGGGTTTTTGGGGGAATTTGGGGGGGGGGGGGGAAAAAAAATTTTGGGGGGAAAGGGGGGGGGGGGGGAAAGGGGAAAGGGTTTTAAGGGGGGGGGGAAGGGGGGGTTTGGGTTTTTTGGGGGGGGTGGGGGGGGTTTGGGGGGGGAAAGGAAGGGGGGTTTTTTGGGGGGGTGGGGGGGGGTTTGAATGGGGGGGGGTTTTTGGGGGGGGGTTTTTAAAAGGGGGGGTGGAAAGGTTTGGTGGGTTGGGGGGGTTTTTTAAAGGGGGGGGGTTTTTTTGGGGGAAATTTTTTTTTTTTTTTAAAAAAGGGGGGAAAATTTTTTAAAAAAAATTTTTAAAAAATTTTTAAAAAAATTTTTAAAATTTTTTTAAAAAAAATTTTTTAAAAAATTTAAAAAAATTTAAAAAAAAAATTTAAAAAATTTTTTTTTTTTTTAAAAAAAAAAATTTTTTTTTTTAAAAAAATTTTAAAAAAAAAAAAAATTTTAAAAAATTTTAAAAAAATTTCCCCCCCAAAAAAAATTATAAAAAAAAAAAAATTTTTTTAAAAAAAAAATTTTTTTTAAAAAAAAAATTTCCAATTAAAAAAAAAAAAATTTTTTAAAAAAATTTTAAAAAAAAAAAAAAACCCTTTTTAAAAATTTTCCCTTTAAAAATTTTTTTTTTTCCCCCCCCCCCCCCCCCCCCCCCCCCCCCCTTTTTTTTTTTTTTTGGGGGGGGCCCCCCCCGGGGGGGGGTTTGGGGGGGGTTTTTGGGGTTTTGGGGGGGGTTTTTTTCCCCCCCCTTTTTTTTTTTTTTGGGGGGGGGGGTTTTTTTAAAAAAGGGGTTTTTTTTTTATTTTTGGGAAATTTTTTTTTTTTCCCCCCCCCCTTTTTTTTTTTTTTTTTTTAAAAAAGGGGGCCCGGGTTTGGGGGGGGGGTTTTTTTAAAAATTTTAAAAAAATTTTTTTTTTAAAATTTTTTTTTTTTAAAAATTTTAATTTTTAAAAAACCCCCTTGTTTTTGGGGGGGGTTTTTGGGGGGGAAAAAAGGTTTTTGGGTTTTTTTGGGGAAAATTTTTTTTGGGGGAAAAATTTTAAAATTTTTTTTGGGAAAAATTTTTTTTTTTTTTTTTAAAAATGGGGGGGTTTTTTGGTTTTTGGGGTTTTAAAAAAAAAAAAAAATTTTTTTTAAAAATTTGGGGGTTTTTTTTTAAAAAAATTTTTTTTGGGGTTTTGGGGGGTTTTAAAACCCAAAAGTTTTTGGGGGTTTTTGGGGGGGTTTTTTTTTTTGGGAAATTAAAATTTTAAAAGGGGTTTTAAAAAAAATTTTAAAAATTTTTGGGGGGTTAAAATTTTAAAAAAAATTTTTTTTTTTTAAAAAAATTTTTAAAAAAAAAAAAGGGGGGGCCCAATTTTTTAAAAAATTTTCGGGAAATTAGGGGGAAAAATTGGGGGAAAAAAAAGGGGTTTTTTTTTTTTTTTTTAAAAAAAAAAAAAAAAATTTTTTGGGTTTTGGCCCCAAAAAAAAAAAAATTTTTTTAAAAAAAAAAAATTTTTTTTTTTTTTAAAAAAAGGAAAAAAAAAATTTTTTAAAAAAAAAGGGAAAAAAAAAAAAAATTTTTAAAAAAAATTTTAAAAATTAAAAAAAAAAAGGGTTTGGGGGGGGGGGGGGGGGGGAAAAAAAAAAAAAAAAAATTTTTTTTTTTAAAAACCCCTTTTGGGAAAAAAGGGGAAAAAAAAATATTTTGTTTTGGGGCCCCCTTTTTAAAAAAATTTTCCCCCCTTTTTTTCCCAAAAAAAAAAAATTTTTTTTTTTTTTTTCCCCCCCCCAAAAAAAAAAACCCATTTTAAAATTTTTAAAAATTTTTGTTTTTAAAAAAAAAAAAGGGAAAAAAAAAAAAAAAAAACCAAAAAAAAAAAACCCCCAAAAAAATTTCCAAAAAAAAAAAAAATTTTTCCCCAAAAAAAAAAAAAAAAAAAAAACCCAAAAAACCCAAAAAAAAAATTTAAAAAAAAAAAACCCAAAAAAAAAAAAAAAAAATTTAAAAAAAAAAAAATTTTTTAAAAGTTTTCCCCCCAAAAAAAAAAAATTTTTTTTTAAAAAAAAAAAAAAAAAACCAAAAAAAATTTTAAAAAAAAAAAAAAAATTTTTTGAAAAAAACCCCCAAAAAAAAAAAATTTTTAAAAAACCTTAAAAAACAAAAAAAAAAAAAATTTTTTTTAAACCCCAAAAAAAAAAAAATTTTTTTTGGTTTTTAAAAAAAAAAACCCAAAAAAATTTAAAAAAAAAATTTTTAAAAAAAAAAAAAGGAAAAAGGAAAAAAACCCAATTTTTTTTTAAAAACCAAAAAAAAAAAATTTTAAAAACCAAAAAACCCCTTTGGAAAAAAAAATTTTTTTTTTAAAAAAAAATTCAAAAAACAAAAATTTTTTTGGGGGAAAAAAAAAAAATTTTTTTTAAAATTGAAAAGGGAAAAAAAAAACAATTTTACGGGGAAAAAAAATTAAAAAAAAAAAAAGGGACAAAAAAAACCCCCCCCAAAAAAAATTTTTTTAAGAAAAAAAACCCCCCTTTTGAAAATTTTTTAAAAAACAAAAAAAAAATTTTTTTAAAATTTTAAAAAAAAAAAAATTTTAAAAATTTTTTTTTAAAAAAAATAAAAATTTTTAAAAATTTTAAAAAAAAAAAATTTTTTAAAAAATTTTCCCTAAAAAAAAAAACCCTTTTTTTAAAATTTAAAAAAAAAATTAATTTTTTTAAAAAAAAAAATTTAAACATTTTTTTTTCCCCCTTAAAAAAAAAAATTTTGGTTTTAAAAAATTCCAAAAAAAAAAAATTTTTTTTAAAAAAAATTTTTAAAAAAAAATTTTTTAAGGGTTTAAAATTTTTTAAGGGGGGTTTTTTTAAAAAAAAAAAAAAAGGGGAAAAAATGTTTAAAAAAAAAAAATTTTTTCCCTTTTGGGGGCTTAAAAAAAAAAAAAAAAAAAAGGGGGGAAAAATGAAAAACCCTTTTTCGGAATGAAAATTTTTGGGAAAAATTTTTTTAAAAAAAAATTTTTTAAGGAAAAAAATTTTTTTCCCGGGGCCCCAAAACTTTTTAAAAAAAAAAAAAATTTTTTTTAAGAAAAATTTTAAAAATTTTAAAAAAAGGGGTTTTTTTGGGTTTTTTTTTGGGACATAAAAAAATGTCTTACGGGAAAAAATTTTTTTAAAAAAAATTTTAAGGGGGGAAAATTTTTTGGGGTTGAAAATTTTCCGGGGGAAAAAATTTTTTTAAAAAAAATTTTTTTAAACGGGGGAAAAAAAAGGGGTTTTTTAAAAAAAAAAAATTTTAAAAAATGAAAAAATTTACAGGGGCATAAAAATTTTTTAAAAAAAAAGGGGAAGGGAAATGAAACGGACAAAATGTTTTTTAAAAAAAAAACCCCCCAAAAAAATTTAAGGAAAAAACAATTCCCAAAAAAAATTTTTTTTAAAAAAATTTTTTAAAAAAAAAAAAAAATTTTTTAAAACAAAAAACTTTTTAAAAAAAAAAGGGGAAAAGGACTTAAAACTTGGTTTTTTAAAAAAAACCCCTTTTGGAAAAAAAGTCTTACAGGGGGAAAATTTTTTTTTTCCCAAAAAACTTTTTGTGAAAAAAAGTCTTGGAAAAAATTTTTCCAAAAAAATTTTTAAAAAAAAAAAATTTTTTTAAAAAAAAAAAAAGGGGAAAAGGGGGAAAAAAATTTTAAAAAATGAAAATTTTTAAAAAATTAAAAAATTTTAAAAAATTTTTTTTTAAAAAAAATTTTTTTAAAAAAAAAAAAAAAAAATTAACAAACTTTTTAAAAAAAAAATTTTTTTCCCCGGGCCCCAAAAAAAATTTTTTCCAAATTTCCATTAAAAAAAGGGGTCTTACAGTGAAAAAAACCCTTTTTTTTAAAAAAAATTTAATTTTAAAAAAAAAAAAATTCAAAACCCCGGGTTTTGGAAAAAAAATTTTTTAAAAAAAAATTTTTGGGAACCCCCTTTTTAAAAATTTTAAAATTTCCCCAAAATCAAAAAGGTTTTTTTAAAAAAAGGAAAAGGCCCTTAAAATTATTAAAAAATTTTTAAAAAAAAAAATTTCCTTAAAAAAAACCTTTTTGGCTTCCCCCCTTTTTTAAAAAATTTTTCCCCCAAAAAAAAACCCCCAAAATAAAAATTTTGTTTTTTTAAAATTGTTTAAAAAAAAAAAAAAATTTTTTTTAAAATTTTTTTTAAGGGGGGTTTTTTTTTTTAAAAAAAACGCCTTTAATTTTTAAGGTTTAAAATTTTTTTTAAAAAAAAATTTTTTTAAAAAAATTTTTTTTAAAAAGGGGGGGCGGGCCCCAAAAAACCCTTTTTGGGGAAAAAAAAAAAGGGAAAAAAAAGGTCCCAAAAAAAAAAAAAATTTTTTTTTTTTCCCGGGGGCCCCTAAAAAAAAAAAGGGGGGGCCCCTTTTTTAATTAAAAAAAAAAAACCCCCCCTGAAAAAGGGGTTTGGGGAAAAAAAGTCTTTTTTTTTTTTGGTGGGGTTTTTTTTTTTTTTTAAAAAAAAATTTTAAATTCTTTTTTTTAAAAAAAAAATTTTTTTTTGGGGGGAAAAAAAATTTTTTTTTTTTTAAAAAAAAAACCCTTTTTAGGGTTTTTTTTTTTTTGGGAAAAACCACCCCAAATTTTTTTTTTGGGGAAAACCCCAAAACCTTTTTTTAAAAAAATTTAAAAGGGGCCCCCAAAAAGGAAAATTTTCCTTAACCATTTTTTTTTTTCGGGAAATTTTTTTTGGGGGGGGGGGGGCCCCGGGCCCCCCGGGTTTTTGGTTTTTCCCTTAAATTTTTAAAATTTTTTTTTCCCCATAAAAAAAAATTTTTTTTTAAAAAAAATTTTCCTTTTTTCCCCTTTTTTTTGGGGGGGGGGTTTTTTGGTTGGGGGGGGGGCCGGGCCCAAAAAAATTTTTTTCCTTTGGGGGCCCCCCCAGACCGACAAAATGAACTATCACAGGGAGCATTCACCAAATTCAACTTCAATAAAAAAACATAAAGTGGGCCCAAAGAAACCAAGTCCAAACCCGATATAAGCGGGAAGATATACTAAGCAACACAGCCCCAAAAACTTACCTGAACAGTTTAAAACTCGGTGGCACTCGATGTATGCACAAGGCTTATTCCTCAAAGAAAAAGGAGGAGTAGATGTAAAATAGAAAGAGACAGGCGCTCCCTTTACAGGCGACGGAAAAAATAACAGAGCGGCTAAAAGAGGTCAATATATCTGAAATGCGCAGGGAGACACTGGTCAGAGAAATAGCAAGCATCGAACTTAAGCTAAAAGAATCCTTTAGGAGTCAGGAATCGCGGGAAGAACTAAAAGTCATAAATGAAATCGAAGAAACCCAAAGTATTTCTTCTATGCCAAATCAAAATCGGGGAACAACGTCCAGTTTGGGCCCCTACTTAAACAAGATGGGTCCTACACAGATGACAGCAAGGAAATGAGTGAGCTACTCAAGCCCCAATATGACTCAGTTTTTAGCAAGCCGCTAACCAGACTGAGAGTCGAAGATCAAAATGAATTTTTTATGAGAGAGCCACAAAATTTAAATTAACACAACCCAATCGATGTTATCCTGACGCCAAATGACTTCGAACAGGCAAATAAATGACATGCCCATGCACTCTGCCCCAGGGGCCAGACTCATGGAACTCTGTGTTCATCAAGAACTGCAAGAAGCCCCTATCACGAGCCTTTTCCTCCTATGGAGAGGGAGCATGGACACGGGGGTCGTCCCTCAGTTACTAAAAACAACAGACATACCCCCCACTCCACAAAGAGGGCAGTTAAAGCAACAGCCCCAAAGAATAACCCAAATTTGCACTAACTTTCCCATATCATAAAAATCTTTGAAGGGTCCTAAGAAGCAAAGATCACCACCCATCTAGAACCCATCAGTTTACACAACCCAGGGCAACATGGGTTTAGAACAGGTCGCTCCTGTCTGTCTCAACTACTGGATCACTACGACAAGGTCCTAAATGCACTAGAAGACAAAAAAAATGCAGATGTAATATATCAGACTTTGCAAAAGCCTTCGACAAGTGTGACCATGGCGTAATAGCGCACAAAATGCATGCTAAAGGAATAACAGGAAAAGTCGGTCGATGGATCTATAATTTTCCTCATAACAGAACACAGAGAGTAGTCGTAACAGAGGGAAAGTCCGAGGCAGCTACGGTGAAAAGCTCTGTTCCACAAGGCCAGTACTAGCTTTCCCCTCTTGTTCCTCATCTCATATCCGACATTTGACAAGGATGTCAGCCACAGCACCGTGTCTTCCTTTGCAGATGACACCCGAATCTGCCATGACAGTGTCTTCCTTGCAGACACTGCAAGGCTCCAGGCGGACATCAACCAAATCTTTCAGTGGGCTGCAGAAAACAATATGAAGTTCAACGATGAGAAATTTCAATTACTCAGATATGGTAAACATGAGGAAATTAAATCTTCATCAGAGTACAAAACAAATTCTGGCCCCAAAATAGAGCGAAACCCAACGTCAAAGACCTGGGAGTGATTATGTCGGAGGATCTCAACTTCAAGGACCATAACATTGATCAATCGCATCTGCTAGAAAAATGACAGGATGGATAATGAGAAAACCCTTTAAAACTAGGAGGCCAAGCCCATTTATGACACTCTTCAGGTCACTTGTTCTATCAAGGCTGGAATATTGCTGCACTCTAAAGCACCTTTCAAGGCAGGTGAAATTGCCGACCTAGAAAATGTACAGAGACTTTCACGGCGCGCATAACGGAGATAAAACCCCCTCAATTACTGGGAGCGCTTGGGGGTTTCAAACCTGTATTCCCTGGAACGCAGGAGGGAGGGGATACATGATTATATACACCTGGAAAATCCTAGAGGGACTAGTACCGAACTTGCACACGAAAATCACTCACTACGAAAGCAAAAGACTTGGCAGACGATGCACCATCCCCCCAATGAAAAGCAGGGGTGTCACTAGCACGTTAAGAGACCATACAATAAGTGTCAGGGGCCCGAGACTGTTCAACTGCCTCCCAGCACACATAAGGGGGATTACCAACAGACCCCTGGCAGTCTTCAAGCTGGCACTGGACAAGCACCTAAAGTCAGTTCCTGATCAGCCGGGCTGTGGCTCGTACGTTGGTTTGCGTGCAGCCAGCAGCAACAGCCTGGTTGATCAGGCGCTGATCCACCAGGAGGCCTGGTCACAGACCGGGCCGCGGGGGCGTTGACCCCCGAAACTCTCTCCAGGTAAACTCTCCAGGTAAACACCATCATTACACGACACACCTTGTCCCAGGACACCATCACTACACGACACACCTTGTCCCAGGACACCATCACTACACGATACACCTTGTTCCAGGACACCATCACTACACGACACACCTTGTCCCAGGACACCACCATCATTACACGACACACCTTGTCCCAGGACACCATCACTATATGACACCTTGTTCCAGGACACCACCATCACTACACGACACACCTTGTCCCAGGACACCATCACTACACGACACACCTTGTCCCAGGACACCATCACTACACGACACACCTTGTTCCAGGACACCACCATCACTACACGACACACCTTGTTCCAGGACACCATCACTACACGACACACCTTGTTCCAGGACACCACTACACGACACACCTTGTTCCAGGACACCACCATCACTACACGACACACATTGTCCCAGGACACCACCATCACTACACGACACACCTTGTCCCAGGACACCACTACAGGACACACATTGTCCCAGGACACCATCACTACACGACACACTGTCCCAGGACACCATCACTACACGACACTTTGCTCCAGGACACCATCACTACACGACACACCTTGTTCCAGGACACCACTACACGACACACCTTGCTCCAGGACACCATCACTACACGACACACCTTGCTCCAGGACACCACCATCACTACACGACACACCTTGTCCCAGGACACCACTACACGACACACCTTGCTCCAGGACACCATCACTACACGACACACCTTGTCCCAGGACACCATCACTACACGACACACCTTGTCCCAGGACACCATCACTACGACACGCCTTGTCCCAGGACACCACCATCGCTACACGACACACTTTGTCCCAGGACACATCACTACAGGACACACCTTGTCCCAGGACACCATCACTACACGACACACCTTGTCCCAGGACACCATCACTACACGACACACCTTGCCCCAGGACACCATCACTACACGACACACCTTGTCCCAGGACACCATCACTACACGACACACCTTGTCCCAGGACACCATCACTACGACACCTTGTCCCAGGACACCATCACTACACGACACACCTCGTCCCAGGACACCACTACACGACACACCTTGTCCCAGGACACCACTACACGACACACCTTGTCAAAGGACACCACCATCACTACACGTCACACCTTGTCCCAGGACACCACCATCACTACACGACACACTTTGTCAAAGGACACCACCATCACTACACGACACCTTGTCCCAGGACACCACCATCACTACACACCTTGTCCCAGGACACCATTACACGACACACCTTGTCCCAGGACACCATCACTACACGACACACCTTGTCCCAGGACATCACTACAGGACACACCTTGTCCAGGACATCACTACAGGACACACCTTGTCCCAGGACATCACTACAGGACACACCTTGTCCAGGACATCACTACAGGACACACCTTGTCCCAAGGACATCACTACACGACACACCTTGTCCCAGGACACCATCACTACACGACACACCTTGTCCCAGGACACCATCACTACACGACACACCTTGTCCCAGGACACCATCACTACAGGACACACCTTGTCCCACGACACCTGGAGTTTACCTGGAGAGAGTTCCGGGGGTCAACGCCCCCGCGGCCCGGTCTGTGACCAGGCCTCCTGGTGGAATCCAGAGCTGATCAACCAGGCTGTTGCTGCTGGCTGCACGAAAACCCAACGTACGAGCCACAGCCCGGCTGATCAGGAACTGACTTTTAGGTGCTTGTCCAGTGCCAGCTTGAAAAACTGCCAGGGGTCTGTTGGTAATCCCCCTTATGTGTGCTGGGAGGCAGTTGAACAGTCTCGGGCCCCTGACACTTATTGTATGGTCTCTTACGTGCTAGTGACACCCCTGCTTTTCATTGGGGGATGGTGCATCGTCTGCAAGTCTTTTGCTTTCGTAGTGAGTGATTTTCGTGTGCAAGTTCGGTAATAGTCCCTCTAGGATTTTCCAGGTGTATATAATCATGTATCTCTCCCTCCTGGTTCCAGGAATTTCAGGTTTAGGAACCTCAAGCGCTCCCAATAATTGAGGTGTTTTATCGCCGTTATGCGCGCCGTGAAAGTTCTCTGTACATTTTCTAGGTCGACAATTTCACCTGCCTTGAAAGGTGCTGTTAGTGTGCAACAATATTCCAGCCTAGATAGAACAAGTGACCTGAAGAGTGTCATCATGGGCTTGGCCTACCTAGTTTTGAAGGTTCTCATTATCCATCCTGTCATTTTTCTAGCAGATGCGATTGATACAATGTTATGGTCCTTGAAGGTGAGATCCTCCGACATGATCACTCCCAGGTCTTTGACGTTGGTGTTTCGCTCTATTTTGTGGCCAGAATTTGTTTTGTACTCTGATGAAGATTTAATTTCCTCATGTTTACCATATCTGAGTAATTGAAATTTCTCATCGTTGAACTTCATATTGTTTTCTGCAGCCCACTGAAAGATTTGGTTGATGTCCGCCTGGAGCTTTGCAGTGTCTGCAATGGAAGACACTGTCATGCAGATTCGGGTGTCATCTGCAAAGGAAGACACGGTGCTGTGGCTGACATCCTTGTCTTTGTCGGATATGAGGATGAGGAACAAGATGGGAGCGAGTACTGTGCCTTGTGGAACAGAGCTTTTCACCGTAGCTGCCTCGGACTTTACTCTGTTGACGACTACTCTCTTGTGTTCTGTTAGTGAGGAAATTATAGATCCATCGACCGACTTTTCCTGTTATTCCTTTAGCACGCATTTTGTGCGCTATTACGCCATGGTCACACTTGTCGAAGGCTTTTGCAAAGTCCGTATATATTACATCTGCATTCTTTTTGTCTTCTAGTGCATTTAGGACCACCATCACTAAAGGTCACACCTTGTCCCAGGATACCTCACCATCATTGAGGACACACTTTGTCCCAGTTTTAGTTTTTAGTTTAATATGTTTATTATGCACCTCATACCCATCCTGTGGGCGGAAGTCACCCCATACCCATCCTGTGGGCGGTAGTCACCCCATACCCATCCTGTGGGTGGTAGTCACCACATACCCATCCTGTGGGCGGTAGTCACCCCATACCCATCCTGTGGGTGGTAGTCATCCTATACCCATCCTGTGGGTGGTAGTCATCCTATACCCATCCTGTGGGTGGTAGTCACCCCATACCCATCCTGTGGGTGGTAGTCACCTCATACCCATCCTGTGGGTGGTACTCACCTCATACCCATCCTATGGGCGGTAGTTACCCCATACCCATCCTGTGGGAGGTAGTCACCCATACCATCCTGTGCGTGGTAGTCACCTCATACCCATCCTGTGGGTGGTAGTCACCTCATACCCATCCTATGGGCGGTAGTTACCCCATACCCATCCTGTGGGAGGGAGTCACCCCATACTCATCCTGTGGGTGGTAGTCACCTCATGCCCATCCTGTGGGTGGTAGTCACCTCATGCCCATCCTGTGGGTGGTAGTCACCTCATACCCATCCTGTGGTGTAGTCCTATACCCATCCTGTGGGTGGTAGTCACACCATACCCATGCTGTGGGTGGTAGTCACCTCATACCCATCCTGTGCGTGGTAGTAACCTCATACCCATCCTGTGGGTGGTAGTCACCCCATACCCATCCTGTGGGTGGTAGTCACCCCATACCCATCCTGTGGGTGGTAGTCGCCCCATACCCATGGTGTGGGTGGTAGTCACCCCATACCCATCCTGTGGGTGGTAGTCACACCATACCCATCCTGTGGGTGGTAGTCACCCCATACCCATCCTGTGGGTGGTAGTCACCCATACCCATCCTGTGGGTGGTAGTCACACCATACCCACCCTGTGGGTGGTAGTCACACCATACCCATCCTGTGGGTGGTAGTACTACCACATTACCCATCCTGTGGGTGGTAGTCACACCATACCATCCTGTGGGTGGTAGTCACACCATTACCCATCCTGTGGGTGGTAGTCACACCATACCCATCCTGTGGGTGGTAGTCACACCATACCCATCCTGTGGGTGGTAGTCACACCATACCCATCCTGTGGGTGGTAGTCACACCATACCCATCCTGTGGGTGGTAGTCACAACATACCCATCCTGTGGGTGGTAGTCAAAAGATTACAAAGGTACATAATGGGTCCAGGGACTGGACCCCAAAGTTATGATAGCTGAACTAGTTACAAAGGTAATGAACTCCAGGTAGATCTGGTCACAATCACGGCAAGTTACAGAGGTAATGAACTCCAGGTAGATCTGGTCACAATCGTGGCAAGTTACAGAGGTAATGAACTCCAGGTAGATCTGGTCACAATCACGGCAAGTTACAGAGGTAATGAACTCCAGGTAGATCTGGTCACAATCACGGCAAGTTACAGAGGTAATGAACTCCAGGTAGATCTGGTCACAATCACGGCAAGTTACAGAGGTAATGAACTCCAGGTAGATCTGGTCACAATCACGGCAAGTTACAGAGGTAATGAACTCCAGGTAGATCTGGTCACAATCACGGCAAGTTACAGAGGTAATGAACTCCGGGTAGATCTGGTCACAATCACGGCAAGTTACAGAGGTAATGAACTCCAGGTAGATCTGGTCACAATCACGGCAAGTTACAGAGGTAATGAACTCCAGGTAGATCTGGTCACAATCGTGGCAAGTTACAGAGGTAATGAACTCCAGGTAGATCTGGTCACAATCATGGCAAGTTACAGAGGTAATGAATCATCCTCACTCCTATACATGGTTACAATCATGAACAAATTACAAAGTAATGAACCACTGACACGTCC
This sequence comes from Cherax quadricarinatus, assembly GCF_026875155.1. Classification (NCBI taxonomy): domain Eukaryota; kingdom Metazoa; phylum Arthropoda; class Malacostraca; order Decapoda; family Parastacidae; genus Cherax; species Cherax quadricarinatus. Next base: position 31,952,990 of record NC_069441.1, read on the forward strand.
ACATCCACTCGACCCCCGCAACCTCAACTAGGTGAGTACACACACACACGAGAGCGCACGCACAGACACATGCACAAGAGCGTACAAATATATGTATACACACAAGCGCGCGCGCACACGCACGAACGCGCACACGAACGCACACACGCACGAACGCACACACGCACGAACGCACACACGCACGCACACACGCGCACGCACACACGCGCACGCACACACGCACACGCACACACACACGCACACACACGCACACACACACACACACGCACACGCACGCCCCACGCACGCACACGCACGCACACACACACACAAACACACACACACACACACACACACACACACATGGTAATGCTTAATTTACAGCTAGCAAAGTCAGGGTATTTCTCCAGAATGGTCTGCAATATACCACTGTGGATAAAATACTTTGCCATTTCTTGAACATTTCTGAGTTGTTTCTAAATTCATTAATTTGATCACACTCCAGTACATAATGACGCAAGGTGTGACAATAGTCCATCTGGCAAAGTTTACATTTCGTTTGGTCTACATCTGGTGGTGGTGATTTAACCTGCCAAAGATACTTGTAACCCAGCCGGAGCCGGGCAGTAGTGACATCCAAGAGTCGGCTTATTTTGTTGGATGCACCATAGACATGTGGCTCCTCCTGCATGATGGAATGATGATAAATGGACTGACTGGTGTCAATTTCCTTAAGTCTTAAGTCAATAAAGTTCAATTGAAGTTATTTTCGTATTATTGTTCTCAAACTGCTAACTGACAACCCAAGATTGTTATCTATCACCTCTTTGAAAGCATACAGCTTAGCCAATTTATCAGTTCTATCATGCATCTGAAGATCAATGTGAGATGGAATGCACAGCATGTGCACTCTGACTCCACTGTCCACAATCCTACCATACCTGTGTCTGGCTTCTGGATTCCGTCTCACATTGGTCTTCAGATACATGATAGAACTGATAAATTGGCTAAGCTGTATGCTTTCAAAGAGTAGATTACGATCTTGGGTTGTCAGTTAGCAGTACGAGAACAATGATAGTCCCAAGACACCACTTAACGACACACTTTGTCCCAGGACACCACTTAAGGACACACTTTCAGGGCCGGATTAAGAAGTCTCCGGGCCCTAGGCTATTCAGATTGGCGGGGCCCCTTTGAGTTACGGATAAGCTAAGCGACCCCTTCCAGCTTGGGGGTGGGGGGGTGGGGGGTCGGTGTGAGCCTGTTTAAGGTCTAATTAAATACATTCTGGCTATTTAGATTAAATTTAATAGGGAAAGTACAAGACAACCAAAACCATTTACCAACAGCCATTATAACTATCTTGTTAAATCATGCATTTTAAAGAGAATAAACTCAAGACAGCATAGTATTACTAGATTAGGCTATTATAGTGACATCATGTACCTATTATATTCAGCATAACCACTACAGCACTATTATTCCCTTTATAAATCACTGACCATTATTATCATTGCATCATGCATAAGACTATCAAACTACCATTAGAAAACATCTTATCTCCCTGATACACCCTGTCAACTAACTACACGAATACCACCTGGTGGTTCACACTTACACTCACTCACCCATTTGACCATAAACAGAAATATTAATCTCAATCTTAAAATAATGAATCCTATGATACTCCAATACTGAAACTATGTACTGTGCCAAAACAAAAGCATTCACATTGCTAAACTCACAAACTAGTATTTAGTCACTTAGCCATAATACCAACTTACCTCATAATTTGTAATATTTTAAAATAAAGAATTAAACTAAGTCTGCCCGAAATGCCTAGCCATGCTAGGCGTTCTAGTGGTACACTCTGTAATCATTATTTAACTACATGTAAACCACACAATAACCAAATTCTGTAAATTCAACATTGTAATCCTTATAGAGAATAAACTTTGAATTTGAAATCATATAAACTCAAGAAAGTAAAGAATTTTTTATATTCACAGATACTTCTTAAATAAACTTTTTTCTGGATTTCATATTGGCAAAATCATCAATTATATTCTGAAAATCAATATTTCTTGTTAGATCAGACTCAATGGTCAACAAGGCTAGGTTACACAATTTGTCTTGGCTCATTGTTGAACGGAGCTGGTTTTTCACTCTTTTCAAAACAGAAAATGAACGTTCTCCTTCACAGTTAGTAGCTGGAAGTGTTAGGTAAAGGAGATACACTATGTCAACATTAGGGAAGGTTTCTGAGATACCTGCATGTTTCAAAGCAGCTGAGGGCGCACATTTTTCAGGTGGAGTTTTAAAAATCTGATTCATATCCCCCCAGAAAAATGAATTTTTTAATTTTTTTTTTTCCTTCCCCAAAGGGGCCCCTAAAACCATCTCTGAAAAGGTGTTTTTTTGAAAATTTAAAAAAATGTTCCCTTCCCCCTTTTCCAATTTTTCCTTTTTTCCGTTTCTGGCATATTAGAAATTTTGAACAAAAACCCCCAAACCTTTGCCCTTTAAAATTTCCCCGGGTAGTTTTTTCTTTTTTTTTCTCAAAATTTTTCAAAAAAATTTTTTGAAAACAGTGATCCAAAAATTACAATTTATGAAACTGTCTTTTTTTTCCTTTTCTCCCTTTTGGTAGCAACCCCCAAATTTAAATTGCCCGGGTTTCCCTTCCCAAAATTGCTTTTCCTTTTTTCCTTGCCCCCGCGGAGGGAACACCCCCGGTTTAAAACTGTGGGCCCTTTTTCCCCAAAACCCCGGTTTATTTTTTCTCCCCCCTTTTTTCCCCCAAACTTTTAAAAGCTTCACATTTGCGAAGTGACCCTTAAACAAACCCCCAAACAAAAAAAAACCTGGGCCATAGGGGTTTTACCCACAAGTACCTTTAACAATTTAAATCTTTTCCTAAAAGTGGTTTTGGGTTCGAGGCAAAAAAACCGGGTTCCCAAAGTAAACACCCCAAAAAAGGCACAGAGAAAGGGCCCCAAATTTTTAAAAAATTTTCCCAATTTTGGGATGCTAACCCTGGCTGAAATCGCTTTTTGTAGTTGCGGGTCGGGCCCTTCTTCCTTTTCCTTTTTTTGCATCAAAGCAAAAACGTATTTCAGCAAAGCGGGTTTCTTTAAAAAAGCATTGTTGAAAACCTGTTGCGCTTACCACCTTGTTTTTGAAAAATGTTTTTGATGACATTCCCCCCTAAAGGGTTTTGATTTAGTAACAACCCCCAACCGATGCTTGAAAGAAGAAAAAATTAAAGAGTGCTTTAAAAGTCCAGAAAAAATGAAAACCTCCCAAGCCACACAACCCCTCCCAAAACACTGCCCCAAAAAAGAATTAAGAGAATGTGTTTGACCCAGAAACATATTCCAAGGGGGTTTGTTTTTGCTTGATAGGGGCCTTGCAATCCTTTAAATATTTACCCGCCATTTTAAACTTGCATTGGCGTACCCCCTGCCCCCCGGCAACCCCGTAATAAGAGACCCTTTTTCAAGAAAGGAGTATCCAGTTCCAAATTACTTTTTCCCATCATTTTTTCTTCCCCCCCCAATTCAGGGCCTAAAAAGAGGAATAAATTTTTAAAAAAAAGCGCTCTAAAAAAAACCGGCTTCCCACTGGGGGGGCCCGAAAAAACGAACAATGTTGCCCAACTGATCGAAAGGGTGAAATATTTTGGTTTTGGGAATCTAAAAATTTTTTCAAAAGAAATTTTGGGAAGTTTTTTCAAAAAGGCTGCTTTTTTGGGGGATTTTTATTGAGGACCTTCTTTGGGGGGGCTTTCATTCAATAAATTCATTTCCCTAAAAGTAGAAGGGACATGTAAGATCACCTTTTTTCCCCCAAATTTTTTCCCCTTTCCCATTTTTCCCCCCCAAGGCGTGAAAATGATTTCCCCTAAAAATGGATCGAATTGTTGAAAACCCCCATTCTATGACCCCCTAAAAATTTTGGGGGCCATTGTTTTTTCCCGAAACCAAAAAGCCATTTTCCCCCAAAGGGAAAGCAAGTCCTCTTAGAGCCTAAGAATTTTAAAAAAAAACAGCAAAAAACTTTTTTCCTTTTGGGAATTTTTTTTTTTTCTTTTCCCCCCAATAAGGGGGGCCCCTTTTTTTTTTTTCCCAGTTTGTTTTTCCCAAAAAATTAAAAACCCAAAAAAGGCCTTTTTTTTCTGTGAAACGAAATAAAACCGGTCAAAATGCCGCCCCCTGTAAAGGGGTTTGCTTTTTTCCATTTTCCCCAAAACCCCTTGGGGGAATTTTTTTCCATCATTTAAAACCCCTGTGTAAAGGGTTTTTTCCTTTTTTTTTGGTAAAAATAGCTTAAAGGGCAAAACAGACCCCTTTTTCCGAGTTTTCCAAATCCCACCCCATGGATTTTTTTTTCCACAGTTTTTCTAAATTTTTGAAAAGTTTCCTAAAAAGCATAGATGACTTCAAAAACGACAACTTTCCATCATCATAAATCCCCCTGTTTTCCCCTAAGTAAAAATGTTCAGAGTTTGACTGAATTTTTCCCGCAATAAAAGGCATTAAAAAGGGGAATCGGGGAAATTACAATTATGTTCCCTTAGGGCGGGATTTTTTTTAAAAAAAATCCGGGGGATAAATGTCCGTTGGGGCCCTTTTGAGGGGAGACCAAAAAAAAGTTTTGCCGGGCTAAAGAAAAAGGGAAAGTGAGGGCTTCCTGAGAATCTGACGATCTCAGATTAAAAACTTTACTGGGAAAAACGAAACTTTTTTCGTGACCCTGGCCCTTTTTGTTTTTTTCCGTTTTTTCGGCCAGTTTCCCTAAAATCTTTTTTTTCTTTTCTTTTTCTTTTTTTAAATTTTTATTCTTTTTTTTTCTGTGACCCACTCGAAAAAAACCCCCCCCAAACCCCTTTCACGAAAATGCCATAAAATGAGGATTTTATAAACTGCCCTGTAATCATGCAAAAAAAATTTTTTCATTACCCAATTTTTAAATTTTTTTTAAACTTTTTTACTTTTTTTTTTTTTTGTAAAAATTGGGGGGTTTAGGGCCCTTGTGGGCCCCCCCTTTTTTCCTTTTTTTTTTTTTGGCTGAAAACATTTTAAAAACCAAAAAAACGTTTCCCCAAAAAAGAGACCAAAATAAAAAATTTTTAAACCCCATAGATTGGGTTAGTGTTTTTGGTGGCTAACAAAATATTTTTACTAATTTTTCCCCCATTACCCCTCCTTTTTCCCCCCAAAATTTTAAACAGAAACATTTCCCGGGAAGTCCAAGAAAAAAATGCCCAATGGTTTTAAAAATTAAACCATTTTAAATTAACAAAAACAAATCATTTATTTTTGCATGATATAGGGCCCCAAACCCCCAATGGGAAAAGGCCAAAAAAAATTTAAAAATCCCCGGGAAAAATTTTTTATTCAAATTTAAAACCCCCAACCAAAAAAATTTTCTAAAGGGGCTTTTTTGTTTTTTCGGGGGAAAAATGTAGAAAATTAATTGATTTCAAAATTCCCCTTTTCCCCCGGGTTCCGCCAACCCTTAAAAAACTAACTTTTTGCGACAAAAAGTGATGTAGAACACCCATCAATTTTGAATCGTTTTTTGGGAAAAATTGATAAAGATTTAAAAAAAAAAGGGCAAAGTGCTTTTAAAAACCTACAAACGGAAGCTTTTTTGCGTTTTTAGGTTTTTTCTTTTAAAAAGTTTTTTTTTAACCAAAAATGCGCCCTTTTACTGGCCCAATGGTTTTTAAAAACTGGTCAAAAAACCCAACAGGTACCCCCCTTAGAAATTTAAAAGGCGAAAAAAAAAAATTTTTTCCAAAACACATAAAAGTTTTATCAAAAAAACACTTCTGTTAATTTGTTAAACAGAAAACAAGTCTAGAAAAGCGGGGAAAATTTTTTAACAAAAAAATTGGGGAGGAATCCCCATCCCCCCAACCTTTAGGGGGAAAACCCAAAGGGGGGTTTTTTCTGATGAAAACAAAGGGGCGTTTTTGAGTTTTTCCCAAACCCTTGGTTGGGTTTATTTATTTTATTTTATTTTTTTTTTTAAAAAAATTAGGTTTTTTTTTTGTTTAAAATTTTTAAAAAAATTAAAATTTTAACTCCCCCAAAAAAACCCTTGAATTTTTTAGGTGGGGGACCCCCTTTTTGGCCCCTTGAAACCCATGTGGGGCAGCTTGGAGGGCCCCCTTTAAACCCCCTTTTGGTTTTGGGGGGGCCCCCCCAAAATGAAAAGGGGGCCCCCTGGGAAAATTTCCCCGTCTTGCCAAATTCCGGTAATCTGGCCCCCTGCACCTTTGGTCCCAGGAAAACCTATTTTCCCTCAACAAGGGGGAAAACCGAAAACCAAAAAAAGTGCATAAATTGCAAGCAAAATTAATATTATATATGAGCTATTGGAAGTTTTGGGGGCAGTAAAGGTCGAGAAAAAAAAAACCCTAGCCCTTGGGTAGAGTAAAAAAGCCTCCGGATTCAAAAAATTCCCACCCAATTTCCCCCCGGGAAACAGCTGTTAAAAAATGACCCCCGTCGGGAAAAATCCCACCCCCCTTTGGAAACCCAACACCCCTTGCCTGGGGGATTTCAACTTAAGGGGCACCTAAAATGGGGGAAAATATAAAAATTTAATATTGTTGAAATTAATAACCCCGGGAAAGGCATCTCTGAGGGAAAAAACTCCACCCCACACAAGTTTAAAAAAAAAATTCTCGGGGCAAAAAAATTTCAATTTAAAAAAAAAAAACCCCAAAATAATAAAGTCAACTAACGGGAGAATACACTAAAAAACCCTCATTTTTCCACAAACCAAAAATGATCGATAAAAAATGCCCATATCAGAAAAACAAAATACTCAGACCCACAACAAAATTTGGGGTTTCCCAACATGCATGCGTTGGGGGCCCCAAAAGGAGACATAATGAGATTAGTCACGAGGGAGCATTCACCAAATTCAACTTCAATAACAAAAACAAAGTGGGACCAAGTAAACCAAGTCCTAACCGATATAAGCTGGGAAGATATACTAAGCAACACAGACCCCAACTTATGCCTAGAACAGATTAACTTGGTGGCACTCGATGTATGCACAAGGCTTATTCCTCTAAGAAAAAGGAGGAGTAGATGTAAAATAGAAAGACACAGGCACTCCCTTTACAGGCGACAGAAAAGAATAACAGAGCAGCTAAAAGAGGTCAATATATCTGAAATGCGTAGGGAGACACTGGTCAGAGAAATAGCAAGCATCGAACTTAAGCTAAAGGAATCTTATAGGAGTCAGGAATCGCGGGAAGAACTAAAAGCCATAAATGAAATCGAAAGAAACCCAAAGTATTTCTTCTCCTATGCCAAATCAAAGTCGAGAACAACGTCCAGTATTGGGCCCCTACTTAAACAAGATGGGTCCTACACAGATGACAGCAAGGAAATGAGTGAGCTACTCAAGTCCCAATATGACTCAGTTTTTAGCAAGCCGCTAACCAGACAGAGTCGAAGATCAAAATGAATTTTTTATGAGAGCGCCACAGAATTTGGTTAACACAAGCCTATCCGATGTTATCCTGACGCCAAATGACTTCGAACAGGCGATAAATGACATGCCCATGCACTCTGCCCCAGGGCCAGACTCATGGAACTCCGTGTTCATCAAGAACTGCAAGAAGCCCCTATCACGAGCCTTTTCCATCCTATGGAGAGGGAGCATGGACACGGGGGTCGTCCCACAGTTACTAAAAACAACAGACATAGCCCCACTCCACAAAGGGGGCAGTAAAGCAACAGCAAAGAACTACAGACCGATAGCACTAACATTCCATATCATAAAAAATCTTTGAAAGGGTCCTAAGAAGCAAGATCACCACCCATCTAGAAACCCATCAGTTACACAACCCAGGGCAACATGGGTTTCGAACAGGTCGCTCCTGTCTGTCTCAACTATTGGATCACTACGACAAGGTCCTAGATACACTAGAAGACAAAAAGACTGCAGATGTAATATATACAGACTTTGCAAAAGCCGTCGACAAGTGTGACCATGGTGAATAGCGCCAAAAAATGCGTGCTAAAGGAATAACAGGAAAAGTCGGTCGATGGATCTATAATTTCCTCACTAACAGAACACAGAGAGTAGTCGTCAACAGAGTAAAGTCCGAGGCAGCTACGGTGAAAAGCTCTGTTCCACAAGGCACAGTACTCGCTCCCATCTTGTTCCTCATCCTCATATCCGACATAGACAAGGATGTCAGCCACAGCACCGTGTCTTCCTTTGCAGATGACACCCGAATCTGCATGACAGTGTCTTCCATTGCAGACACTGCAAGGCTCCAGGCGGACATCAACCAAATCTTTCAGTGGGCTGCAGAAAACAATATGAAGTTCAACGATGAGAAATTTCAATTACTCAGATATGGTAAACACGAAGAAATTAAATCTTCATCAGAGTACAAAACAAATTCTGGCCACAAAATAGAGCGAAACACCAACGTCGAAGACCTGGGAGTGATCATGTAGGAGTATCTCACCTTCAAGGACCATAACATTGTTTCAATCGCATCTGCTAGAAAAATGACAGGATGGATAATGAGAACCTTCAAAACGAGGGATGCCAAGCCCATGATGACACACTTCAGGTCACTTGTTCTATCTAGGCTGGAATATTGCTGGACACTAACAGCACCTTTCAAGGCAGGTGAAATTGCTGACCTAGAAAATGTACAGAGAACCTTTACGGCACGCATAACAGAGATAAAACACCTCAATTACTGGGAGCGCTTGAAGTTCCTGAACCTGTATTCCCTGGAATGCAGGCGGGAGAGATACATGATTATATACACCTGGAAAATCCTAGAGGGACTAGTACTGAACTTGCAAACGAAAATCACTAGCAACGAAAGCAAAAGACTTGGCAGACGATGCAACATCCCCCCAATAAAAAGCAGGGGTGTCACTAGCACGTTAAGAGACCATACAATAAGTGTCAGGGGCCCGAGACTGTTCAACTGCCTCCCAGCATACATAAGGGGGATCACCAACAGACCCCTGGCAGTCTTCAAGCTGGCACTGGACAAGCACCTAAAGTCGGTTCCTGACCAGCCAGGCTGTGGCTCGTACGTTGGTTTGCGTGCAGCCAGCAGTAACAGCCTGGTTGATCAGGCTCTGATCCACCAGGAGGCCTGGTCACAGACCGGGCCTCGGGGGCGTTGACCCCCCGGAACTCTCTCCAGGTAAACAAAGAGGTTAAAGGGTACTCATGTCTTCGTGTGTAAGTTGGACATAAACCATCCTGAACTGCCTCCACCTGGAAACTAAGTCCACCTGTCAGTGTTACACTAAATTCTTATTAGTTATCACTACACAGCAGCGCTGTATAGCCCTTGTGGTTTAGCGCTTCTTTTTTATTATAATAATGTCACTACACAGCTACACTGTTTTATGGTGCACACTGAATATTTCTTTCGTCTTGTAATAAATAATTATTATAATTATTTCACTTCGTTTATACAGTGCAAGACTGTCACACTAATCATGTCATTGTAACGTCTGGATCAGCAGACTTACGGACACCATTGTAAAATGACAGCTGGCACCATTAAACATGTCATGTGTGTGGAAGTGCTGTGATCACGTGTATGTCCTGCCAGTTTATCATGATGATATAGTTTGCTAATACATCTGCTATTAGCATGGAACAATGCTCTTCTCCAGACTGAGGGACTGACCACCTCAAAACTTTAAGGGTGATGGACTGATTACATCGTCTTCAAGTATCTTCTGCTTCTATCTACTTTTCTGTACTCGACTGAAGAAGCCTACTGTGTAGGCGAAACGTTTCGAAATAAAGATACCTAACTGTTGCATATGTGTCTTACCTAACAACCTGTCGGTATTTTATACCATTTTATTGTTCACATCTCCTACAACCCACCATCTACCAGTTATCCTGGTGTTTTTAAACAGTTTCACCTTATATAAGTCTTGGACTCCCCCTCCATCCTTCCCTCGACCTTTACGCCAGATTATGATGACTTAGTTAAGCCAGTGAATCTGGGATGTTATAGGTCATCTGGTCTGAATGTAAATAAATTCTATGAAAACAAAATGTATGTTATATCGATATACTTGATTTCACTTCTATAATTTATTAATGATCAAGTCTACCCAACAAAATCCCAGGTTTCAATATCCAGGTCAGCGACTGCCTAAGATTTTTAGATTTTGCCACCCAAGTGGCTAGTTTATTGTGCAGGTCATATCCATCCTGTGGACGGTAGCGCAAGAACATATGGATACACAAAAGGCCCAGGAACTAGGCCCCAAAGGGTTAACAGGAATACGTATGGATTTATATCTGGTATAAACCTTGGTAATAAATACCGACAAGTTGGTTTAGAAAGACACGGAAGCAAACACTATGACATATTTATTAGAAAACGTTTCGGTCCTGGGACCTTGATCACTTCTAACATACAGAGGTAGAAAGGCATTATATATATAGGCGGAGAGTGAGGTGTGACGCACGTGACCTGAGGAATGTCATAAGAACATAAGAATGGAGGAACACTGTAGAAGGCCTACTGGCTCATGCGAGGCAGGTCCTTATCAAAACAACCTCTGCCTATGATTAGGACGGGTAGACTTTGAAATCATGTGACTCCTGTGTTGTTGGGTTGGTGGTGCTTAAGTGTATGCCATTTATATCTATGGATTTATATCTACATATTTATAGTTCAATTATGTATTACAAGCAAATTTAGAAAATTTGCTTAGTATATCTGGTATCTTATTTTCATTAATAAGATATCTTGACATGTCACATAGGTTATTATACTATTTCTGTATTTCTCAATAAGTGGACAGTTAAACACAGTGTTCAAGACAGTGACCATATGCCTGATCACATAGCTGACAATTTCCCAAACTCTCTTCATCTAACTTCAACTAATCCTACCAAGGTCACTTCAATAATAAATTCACAGAAAACAACTTAACTAATTTACCACCATTAAAGTTCAAAAACGCAGCTCATGTGTTGTCACCCGCCATTACAACATTGTTAAACAAATTTATTTATTTATTTATTTATTTTAAATTTGTGCACACATACAGAGGTACAAAAAAATACAGATAAGAGCAGTATGCCAAAGCCACTTATACTATGCATAGCATTACGGGCTGGCTTAAAATTAACTTAAGATTAACTAAGCAATGATGAAGTCAGTGATAAAACATTAATGTAAACAGATTACTATAAAGCACAAGTGAGTATTACAAAGACAGGTCATATGAAGGATTCTGTTAGGTAGTGTATTTAAAAAATAATAAAGTTAGATTGGGTTTTAGGTTTAAACATTTATGTGATATAATTGTGAGAAACATTTAAGATATACAATTTATAAGGTTCAGTTATTCAGTATTTATTTGGTTTTGGGTGAGTAAGTGATCTTTGAGTAGAGACTTGAACTTATAAACAGGTAGTGTTTCTTTTATATTTACAGGTAATGAATTCCAGATTTTAGGGCCTTTTATGTGCATTGAGTTTTTGCATATTGTGAGATGAACACGAGGAACATCAAAGAGTGATCTGTGTCTTGTGTTATGGTCATGTGTTCTGTTGAGGTTGGCAAGGAGATGTTTGAGGGGAGGGTTAATATCAGAGTTAAGTGTTCTATGTATGTAATAGGTGCAGTAATAGTATGGATGTTTTGTATGGTGAGTAGGTTTAGTGTATTGAATATTGGTGGAGTGTGCTGCCTGTAGTGAGAATTTGTTATCATTCTAACTGCAGCCTTTTGTTGGTAAATTAGTGGTCTGAGATGGTTAACTGTTGTTGAGCCCATGCACAAATTCCATAGGTGAGATAGGGGTAAATAAGAGAGTGATATAGGGCCAGGAGGGCTGACTGGTGGAACATAGTACCGTATCTTCGATAGTATGTCCTACAGTCTTGGAAATTTTCTTAGAAATTTGTTGTATATAGTGTATGAAATTTGAGTCTATTATCAAGGTGGATTCCTAAGAATTTTCCCTCTGTTAGCTTTGTGATAGGTGATCCGTTTATCATTATGTTAAGAGGGACATCTGTAGCTCTGTTACCAAACTGAATGAAGTAGGTTTTGTCAATGTTTTAGTGTAAGTTGTTAGTCCTCATCCAGGTAGATATTTTTCTGTAATTCGGTATTTACAGTATTGGCTAGTGTGACTGGGCTCGGGTGAGAGAAGACGTATGTAGTGATCATCTGCAAATAGTGTGGGTTTGAGTAATTGCGAAGCATTTGGAAGGTCATTTATGTATAGGAGAAAGAGAAGAGGGCCAAGGACACTTCCCTGTGGAACACCAACTGTAATTGGTTGCGCAGAAGAGTTTGTGCCCCATTTGCGTACACATATTGGCTTCTGTTGCTGAGGTATGACTTGAGGTAATTGAGGGAGTGCCCTCTTATACCATAGTGTGACAATTTTACGTGGAGCAAGTCATGGTCAACTGTATCAAAAGCTTTACGTAAGTCAATGAAGAATCCCAGTGGGACTTCTTTTTTCTCTATTGCAGTGTATATATGTTCTAGCATGTGTAATAATAGCATCATTAGTATTTTTATTAGGCCTGAATCCAAATTGGCAGGGTTGAGTATGTTTTGGGAGATAAGGTAGGAGTAGATTCGTTTATGAATTAGTTTTTCAAAGATTTTTGAGAGAGGGTGTAAGTGGATATTGGCCTATAGTTATTCAACTCTGTTTGGTCTCCTCCTTTGTGGATCGGGGTGACCCTTGCTATTTTGAGTACTGTAGGGAAGGTGGAGGATTCAATGGATTTGTTAAAGAGTGTTGCAATGATTGGAATAGCACTTGTGACACTTTTTTATATATAAAGGGTGGTAAGGTACTAAATCTCCTGCCTTGTTTTTTTGTGCATTGATAATAAGGGAGACTTCGTATGGGTTAGTCGGAGCTAGGAACAGTGTGTTCGGGTAGTTGCCGGTGAGGTAGTTATTTGGTGGGGTATCTGAGCTTGGGATTTTATGGGCAAGGTTTTGTCCTAAAAAACAAAAACAAAAATATTTCCAACCATACTTAGGACAGCAAGAGTTACCATGGTACGTAGACGAGACCCAACCATACTGAAGACAGCAAGAGTTACCATGGTACGTAGACGAGACCCAACCATACTGAAGACAGCAAGAGTTACCATGGTACGTAGACGAGACTCAACCATACTGAAGACAGCAAGAGTTACCATGGTACGTAGACGAGACCCAACCATACTGAAGACAGCAAGTTACCATGGTACGTAAACGACACTCAACCATTATTATTTAAAAATATTCGGGAAAAAAAAGATCATATGCGAGTGCGCTCTTGCCTTGTGTCCCACAATATACTCAACCTCTGCCACTTTAGTTCTGCGGCAAAAAAAGTACGATTGATGTACGATGGATGTTTGGACAATAATGGTGCAGCGTGGTCCTAACTTATATTCTCTCATGTACCAGCGTGGTCATAACTTATATTCTCTCATGTACCAGCGTGGTCATAACTTATATTCTCTCATGTACCAGCGTGGTCCTAACTTATATTCTCTCATGTACCAGCGTGGTCATAACTTATATTCTCTCATGTACCAGCGTGGTCATAACTTATATTCTCTCATGTACCAGCGTGGTCCTAACTTATATTCTCTCATGTACCAGCGTGGTCATAACTTATATTCTCTCATGTACCAGCGTGGTCCTAACTTATATTCTCTCATGTACCAGCGTGTGTCCTAACTTATATTCTCTCATGGTACCAGCGTGGTCATAACTTATATTCTCCTCATGTACCAGCGTGGTCCTAACTTATATTCTCTCATGTACCAGCGTGGTCATAACTTATATTCTCTCATGTACCAGCGTGGTCATAACTTATATTCTCTCATGTACCAGCGTGGTCCTAACTTATATTCTCTCATGTACCAGCGTGGTCATAACTTATATTCTCTCATGTACCAGCGTGGTCATAACTTATATTCTCTCATGTACCAGCGTGGTCCTAACTTATATTCTCTCATGTACCAGCGTGGTCATAACTTATATTCTCTCATGTACCAGCGTGGTCATAACTTATATTCTCTCATGTACCAGCGTGGTCCTAACTTATATTCTCTCATGTACCAGCGTGGTCATAACTTATATTCTCTCATGTACCAGCGTGGTCATAACTTATATTCTCTCATGTACCAGCGTGGTCCTAACTTATATTCTCTCATGTACCAGCGTGGTCATAACTTATATTCTCTCATGTACCAGCGTGGTCCTAACTTATATTCTCTCATGTACCAGCGTGGTCATAACTTATATTCTCTCATGTACCAGCGTGGTCCTAACTTATATTCTCTCATGTACCAGCGTGGTCCTAACTTATATTCTCTCATGTACCAGCGTGGTCATAACTTATATTCTCTCATGTACCAGCGTGGTCCTAACTTATATTCTCTATGTACCAGCGTGGTCCTAACTTATATTCTCTCATGTACCAGCGTGGTCCTAACTTATATTCTCTCATGTACCAGCGTGGTCATAACTTATATTCTCTCATGTACCAGCGTGGTCATAACTTATATTCTCTCATGTACCAGCGTGGTCATAACTTATATTCTCTCATGTACCAGCGTGGTCCTAACTTATATTCTCTCATGTACCAGCGTGGTCATAACTTATATTCTCTCATGTACCAGCGTGGTCATAACTTATATTCTCTCATGTACCAGCGTGGTCATAACTTATATTCTCTCATGTACCAGCGTGGTCATAACTTATATTCTCTCATGTACCAGCGTGGTCATAACTTATATTCTCTCATGTACCAGCGTGGTCATAACTTATATTCTCTCATGTACCAGCGTGGTCATAACTTATATTCTCTCATGTACCAGCGTGGTCCTAACTATATTCTCTCATGTACCAGCGTGGTCATAACTTATATTCTCTCATGTACCAGCGTGGTCATAACTTATATTCTCTCATGTACCAGCGTGGTCATAACTTATATTCTCTCATGTACCAGTTATCTCAGTATATACACCACTCAAAAAATGTCATAAACGAAAGACTCGAAACAATATACAGCAGAATTTTTGAACATAAAGTTAATTAAATAATGATCTAGCAGTTATAAGTTAGTTTTAAGGCTACCTTAACTGTTGTACATAACCAGGTTCTTCACTCTGACTCTCCTCTTGTCTGGCTAAATACTATGTACAATTTATAACAACATACAGAAACATACATCATTACTGTATGAAATTCTGTTGTATTTAGCTAAACTCTGCATTAATATACATCACACACTTTCTGGTTGGGAAATATTTTACCAGTTGTCAAGACTGTTCCTTCATCTTGGTGAGCAACTCTGGTGTTACCAGTTTGCTCCTTCTACCAAGTTGTCAAGACTGTTCCTTCATCTTGGTGAGCAACTCTGGTGTTACCAGTTTGCTCCTTCTACCAAGTTGTCAAGACTGTTCCTTCATCTTGGTGAGCAACTCTGGTGTTACCAGTTTGCTCCTTCTACCAACATCTGTCAGCAAAACTTTCACCTACCTGTCAGCAGCCTTCTTACAACGTTGTGTTGATGTCTTACAACGTTGTGTTGATACATTACAACGTTGTGTTGATGTCTTACAACGTTGTGTTGATATCTTACAACGTTGTGTTGATACATTACAACGTTGTGTTGATGTCTTACAACGTTGTGTTGATATCTTACAACGTTGTGTTGATACATTACAACGTTGTGTTGATATCTTACAACGTTGTGTTGATACATTACAACGTTGTGTTGATACATTACAACGTTGTGTTGATGTCTTACAACGTTGTGTTGATATCTTACAACGTTGTGTTGATACATTACAACGTTGTGTTGATATCTTACAACGTTGTGTTGATATCTTACAACTTTGTTTTGATACATTACAACGTTTGTTGATGTCTTCAACGTTGTGTTGATTCCCCCCCCCCAACGTTGTGTTGGGATACATTACAACGTTTTTGTTATGTCTTACAACGTTGTGTTGATTCTTTAAAACCCGTTGTGTTGTTTAATTTACAACTTTTGTGTTGATGTTTAAAACGTTTGTTGATTTTCTTAAACTTTTGTGTTGATACTTAACAACGTTGTGTTGATTTTCTTAAACGTTGTTTTGGTATCTTACAACGTTGTGTTGTAATTTACAACGTTGTGTTGTTTCTTACAACTTTGGGGCCCCCCCCCCCTTTGTGTTGTTTTTTAAAAAGTTGTTTTGATACTTACAACGTTGTGTTGATGTCTTACAACGTTGTGTTGTTTGTCTTAAAAACGTTGTTTTTGATTTCTTTCCCAAAGTTGTTTTTGATATTTTTAAAACGTTGGGGTTGTTTCCCAATTACAACGTTGTGTTGATGTTTTACAACGTTGTGTTGATAAAATTTTTACAAAACTTTTGTGCTTGATTCTTAAAAACTTTGTGTTGTTTCTTACAACTTTTGTTTTGGGATGTCTTACAACGTTGTGTTGTTTACTTAAAAATTTTGTGTTGATTCTTAAAAACGTTGTTGTTGTCTTAAAACTTTTGTGTTGATTCTTACAACTTTTGGGTTGATAATTAAAAACGTTGTTTTTTTGTTGTTTTTCTTAAAACTTTTGTGTTGATACATTAAACGTTGTGTTGATGTTTTTAAAACGTTGGGGTTGTTTTAATTACAACTTGTGTTAAAACTTAAAAAACGTTGTGTTGTTTTTACAACGTTGTGTTGTTTACTTTACAACTTTGTGTTGATTCTTAAAAAACGTTGTGTTGATACATTACAACGTTGTTTTGGGATTTTTAAACAACGTTTTTGTTGATACATTAAACGTTGTTTTGATGTCTTACAACGTTGTGTTGTTTAATTACAACTTGTGTTGTTTTTTTAAACGTTGGGTTGATACTTACAACGTTGGGGTTTGTTGTCTTACAACGTTGTTTGATTCTTAAAAGTTTTTTTTTGATTTTTTAAACCAACTTTGTGTTGATACTTAAAAACGTTGTTTTAAATGTCTTACAACGTTGTGTTGTTTCTTCCCAACGTTGTTTTGGTTATTTTAACGTTGTGTTGTTGTTTTTAAAACGTTGTTTTGTTTAATTACAACGTTGTGTTGATTCTTACAACGTTGTGTTGTTTCTTAAAAAACGTTGTGTTGTTTCCCTTACAACGTTGTGTTGATACTTTCAACTTTTGTGTTGTTTTCTTACAACGTTTTGTGTTGTTTCCTTACAACGTTGTGTTGAACTTACAAGGGTTGATTTGGGATTTTACAACGTTGTGTTGATTCTTACAACTTTTTGTGTTGTTTCCCTTTAACTTTGTTTTTGATTTTTCAACGTTGTGTTGATTCTTAAAAACGTTGTGTTGATGTCTTACAACGTTTGTGTTGATGTTTTAAAAACGTTGTGTTGATTCTTAAAACCCTTTTGTGTTAAATTTTTACAACGTTGTGTTGTTTATAAAATTTTTAAAAAAGTTTTTGTGTTGATGTCTTAAAACCCGTTTTTGTTGATATCTTCCCAAACGTTGTGTTGAATTCTTACAACGTTGTGTTGATACTTTTACAACGTTGTGTTGAAGTCTTAAAACTTTTGGTTGATTCTTACAATTTTGTGTTGATGTTTTAAAACTTTTGTGTTGATTTCTTACAACTTTTGGTTGTTGTCTTACAACGTTGTTTTTGATTTCTTAAACGTTGGTTGATGTTTAAACGTTGTGTTAAAGCTTACAACGTTGTTTTGGGGTTTTCTTAAAACCGTTTTTTGTTTGATTCTTTTACACGTTGGGGTTGATTTTAAAAGTTGTGTTGATTTTTTAAAACGTTGTGTTAAACTTACAACGTTGTTTTTTTTTCTTACAACTTTGGGGTTGTTGTAAAAAATTTTTAAAACCCGTTGTCCTTGATGTTTTTACAACGTTGTGTTGATAATTACAACGTTGTGTTTTTTAATTACAAGTTGTTTTTGTTACATTAAAACTTTTTGGGGGTTGTTGTTTTTCAACTTTTGTGTTGTTTACATTAAAACTTTGGGTTGATGTTTACAACGTTGTTTTTGATTTTTTTAAAAACTTTGGTGTTGTTTCATTAAACGTTGGGGGTTGTTTTCTTAAAAACGTTGTGTTGATGTCTTACAACGTTGTGTTGTTACTTTACAACGTTTTGTGTTGTTTCTTAAAACGTTGTGTTGAAAAATTACAACGTTTTGTTGATTTTCCCAACTTTTGTGTTGATGTCTTAAAAACTTTTGTGTTGATTTTTCTTTTTTAACAAAAATTTTGTGTTAAATCTTCAACGTTGTTTTGGGTTCTTAAAAAGTTTTTGTTGATTTTTTACAACGTTTTGTGTTGATGTCTTAAAAACTTGGGGTTGTTTCCCTTAAAACGTTGTGTTGATATTTTTAAAACTTTTGGTGTTGATATCTTACAAGTTGTGTTGATGTCTTACAAGTTGTGTTGATTCTTCCCAACGTTGTTTGGGGCCCTTAAAAACGTTGTGTTGATTTTTAAAAACGTTGGGGTTTGATGCCCTTACAACGTTGTGTTGATTCTTACAACGTTGTTTGATATTTACAAACGTTGTTTTGAGGTCTTAAAACGTTGTTTTGGGTTCTTCAACTTTTGTGTTGATGCCCTTAAAACGTTGGGTTGATTTTTTAAACAAGGTTGTGTTATATTTTCAACTTTGGGTTTGATAATTAAAACGTTGTGTTGATACTTAAAAAGTTGTTTTGTTTGTCTTACAACGTTGTGTTGATGTCTTAAAAACGTTGTGTTGATACTTAAAACTTTTTTTGGGGGGTTTTTTGATAATTTAAAACGTTGTGTTAAATGTCTTACAACGTTGTGTTGATACTTACAACGTTTTTTGTTGATATCTTAAAAACTTTGGGTTTTTGTTTCTTACAACTTTTGTGTTGTTCTTAAACAACTTTTTAACACCCCCCCTTGTGTTGATACTTACAACGTTGTGTTGATATCTTACAACGTTGTTTTGTTTACATTACAACTTGTGTTGATCATTACAACGTTGTGTTGTTAATTAAAAACTTTTTGTTGATGTCTTAAAAAACGTTTTTTGGTTGATCATTAAACTTTTGGGGTTGTACTTACAACTTTGGGTGTTGATGCTTAAAAGTTTTTTTGAAAAATTTAAAAACGTTGTGTTATTTTAAAAAAGTTGTTTTGATACTTTACAACGTTGGTTGTTTCTTACTACGTTGGGTTGATACTTTTAAAACGTTGTGTTGATTCTTACTTTGGTTTGTTTTTTGGGTTGTCTTACAACGTTGTGTTGATACATTAAACTTTTGTGTTGATTACTTAAAAAACGTTGTGTTGTTTAATTTAAAAACGTTGTGTTGATTTTTTAAACTTGTTTTTTGTTTTTCAAGTTGTTTTGGTTACTTAAAAACTTTGTGTTGTTTGTCTTACAACGTTGTGTTGTTTTTCTTACAAGGGTTGGGGTTGATGTTTTACCGTTGTGTTGAAAACATTAAAAACTTTTGGGGTTTTGGGTTTGTCTTACAACGTTGTGTTGATGTTTAAAATTTTTTACTTTTCCCCGGGGTTTTTGTTTTGTTTCTTAAAAACGTTTATGTGTTGTTTTACAACTTTTGTGTTGATGTCTTACAAACGTTGTGTTGTTTAAACGTTGTGTTGTTTCTTAAAAAAGTTTGTTAAAGGCCCTTTCAAGTTGTGTTGATGTTTTTAAAAAACGTTGTTTTGATGTTTAAAAGTTGTGTTGTTTCCAATTAAAAACGTTTGTGTTGAGTCTTAAACGTTGTGTTGATGTTTACAACTTTTTGTGTTGATTCTTACAACGTTGTGTTGTCTTACAACGTTTTTTGTTGATTTTAAAACG
Source organism: Cherax quadricarinatus (assembly GCF_026875155.1). Taxonomy (NCBI): domain Eukaryota; kingdom Metazoa; phylum Arthropoda; class Malacostraca; order Decapoda; family Parastacidae; genus Cherax; species Cherax quadricarinatus. The sequence goes on from NC_069441.1 coordinate 31,972,852, forward strand.
TTGTGTTGATACTTTACAACGTTGTGTTGATGTTTTAACAACGTTGTGTTGATTTTTTTTTTTTTCTTAAAACTTTTGTTTTTGGGGTCTTACAACTTTTGTTGTGGTTTACATTACAACTTTGTGTTGATGTCTTAAAAAGTTGTGTTTTTGTCTTACAACGTTGTGTTGATACTTAAAAACGTTGTGTTGATACATTACAACTTTGGGTGTTGTTTCTTAAAAACTTTGTGTTGATACATTAAAAAGTTGTGTTGTCCTTAAAAACTTTTGTGTTGAACATTACCCCTTGTGTTGAGGGCTTACAACGTTTTTGGTTGTAAAATTACAACTTTGTGTTGAGGGGTCTTACAACGTTGTGTTGAAAATTTTTACAACGTTGTTTTTGATAAATTACAAGGGGTTTTTTGGTTGGGTTTGTTTTTAAAAAACTTTGTGTTGTTTTCTTACAACGTTGTGTTGATACTTACAACGTTGTGTTGAAAAATTTTACAACGTTGTGTTGTTTGTCTTACAACTTGTGTTGATTCTTACAACGTTGTTTTTTGTTTGTCTTACAACGTTGTGTAGTTTCATTAAACTTTGGGTGTTGATACTTCCCAACGTTGTGTTGTTTTTAAAAATTTTCCCCAACGTTTTTGTTTTATTTTACAACTTGTGTTGATAAATTAAAACGTTGTGTTGATGTCTTACAACGTTTTTGTTGTTTTACTTTTTTACAAAACGTTGTGTTGAAACTTTTAAAGGGTTTGTTTGATTCTTAAAAACTTTGGTTTTTGATACATTCAACTTTGGTGTTGATGTCTTACAACTTGTGTTGAAAACTTTACAAAGTTGTGTTGTTACTTACAACGTTTTTGTTGTTTCTTACAACGTTGTGTTGATACATTAAACGTTGTTTTGTGTTTTAAAACTTTTGTGTTGTTTCATTACAACGTTTTGTTAAATTTTCTTTCCCAAAAAAAAAAAAAAAAAAAAAAAAAAAAAAAAAAAAAAAAAAAAAAAAAAAAAAAAAAAAAAAAAAAAAAAAAAAAAAAAAAAAATTTTAAAAAAAAAAAAAAATCGTTGTGTTGTTTTTAAAAAATTGTGTTGTCCCCATTTAAAAAACGTTGTTTTGTTTAAAATTTAAAACTTTTTGTGTTGTACTTAAAACGTTGGGGTTTGATGTCTTAAACGTTTTTGTTGATATCTTAAACGTTTGTTGATGTCTTAAAAGTTTTTTGGTTGATATTTTAAAAAACGTTGTTTTTGTTGTCTTTTAAAACTTTTGGTTGATGTTTAAAAACCCTTGGGGTGATTTCTTACAACGTTCTGTTGTTGTCTTAAAACTTGTGTTGATATTTAAAAAAGCAAAACAAAAGAAAAACCCAATTTTGGGAAATAGATCCCTTAAACAAGAATTATATATATATATTTATATATATATATATTTTTAAAATTAATTTTAAAAATTACAAAAAAAAATTTCGGGTGGGGGGGGGGGGGGAAAGGGGTGGGTGGGGGGGGAGGGGGGGGGGGGGTGGGGGGGGGGGGGGGGGGGGGTGGGAGGGGGGGGTGGGGGGTGGGAGGGGGGGTGGGGGGGGTGGGGGGGGGGGGGGGTTTGGGTTTTGGGGGGGTGGGGTGGGTTGGGGGGGGGGGGGGGTGGGAGGGGGGGGGGGGGGAGGGGGTGGGGGGGTTGGGGTTTGGGGTTTTTTGGGTGGGGGGGGGGGGAGGGAAAGGGTGGGTGGGGGGGGGGGGTTTGGGGGGGTGGGGGAAAAGGGGGTGGGGGGTGGGGGTGGGGAAAGGGGGGGGGCGGGGGGGGGGGGGGTTTGGTGGGAGGGGGAAGGGGGGGTGTGGGGGGGGAGGGGGGGGGGGGGGTTGGGGGAGGGGGGTGGTGGGGGGTTTTGGGGAAAGGGTGGGGGGGGTTTAAAAGGGGGAAGGGGGGGTGGGGGAAAAGGGAAGGGGGGGGGTGGGAGGAGGGAAAGGGTGGGTGTGGGGGAGGGAAGGGGGGGGTGTGGGGGGGGGGGTTTGGGTGTGGGAGGGGGGAAAGGGTTTGGGTGGGGGGGGGGGAAAAGGGTGGGTGGGGGGGGAAAGGGAAGGGTGGGGGGGGGAGGGGGGGTTTTTTTGGGGGGGGGGTGGTAGAAGGGGAAGGGGGGGTTTGTGGGGGGGGGGGGGTGGGTGGGGGGGGGGAAAGGGTGGGTGTCGTTAAAAGGGAAGGGGGGTGGGGGAGGGGGAAGGGGGGGTGTGGTAGGGGAAGGGTGGGTGTGGGGGAGGGAAAGGGTGGGTGTGGGAGGGGGGGGGGGGGGGTTGGGGTTTGGGGGGAAGGGTGGGTGGGGGAGGGGGAAGGGGGGGTGTGGGAGGGGGCCCGGGGGGGTTTGTGGGGGGGGGGGGGTTTTGGGGGAGGGGGGTGATTTGGGGAGGGGGAAAGGGTGAGTGTGGGAGGGGGGAAGGGGGTGGGTGGGGAGGGGGAAAGGGGTTTGGGGGTGGGGGGGGGAAGGGGGGGTTGTGAGGGGGAAAGGGGTTTGTGTGGGGGGGAAGGGGGGGGGGTTTGTCGGGGAGGGAAAGGGTGGGGGGGGGAAAGGGTTTGGGGGTGGGGGGAGGGAAGGGTGAGGTGGTGGGAAAGGGGGAGGGGGGTGGGGGGGGGAAGGGTGGGTGTGGGGGAGGGAGGGGGGGGGGGGGTTTGGGGGAAGGGGGGGTGGGGTTTGGGGGAAACGGGGGGTTGTGGGGGGGGAAAAGGGGTTTAAGGGTGGGGCGTGGGAAGGGTGGTTGGGGGGGGAGGGGGGTGGGTGTGAGAGGAGGGAGGGTGGGGGTGGGAGGGGGTTTGGGTGGGTGGGGTGGGGGGGGGTTTGGGGGGTGGGGGGGGGGAGGGGGGTTTGTGGGGGGGGGAAATGGGTGGGGTGGGGGGGGGGAAAGGGTGGGTGGGGTTTGGGGGGGGAAAGGGTGGGGGGGGTTTGTAGGGGGGGGGGTTGTGGGGGGAGGGAGGGTTTGGGTGTGGGGGAGGGAGGGTGGGTGTGGGGGCGGAAGGGTGGGGGGGGGGGAGGACGGAAGGGGGGGTTTGGGGGAGGGGGGGAAAGGGGGGGGTGTGGTAGGGGGGAAGGGGGGGGTTGTGGTAGGAGGGAAAGGGGGGGTTTGGGAGTGGGGAAGGGTGGGTGGGAGGAGGGAAGGGGGGGTGTGGGAGGGGGAAGGGGGGTGTGGGGGGGGAAAGGGGGGGTGGGGTAGTGGGGAAAGGGTGGGGGGGGGGTTGGGTGGGGGGGGAAAAGGGTGGGTGGGGTTTTATAAAAGGGGAAGGGTGGGTGTGGGAGGGGGAAAGGGTGGGTGTGGGGGAGGGAAAGGGTGGGTGTGGGGGGGGGGGAAAAAGGGTGGGTGGGGTTTGGGAAAAGGGGAAAAAGGGTGGGTGTTTTTTTGGTTAAAAGGGGAAAAAAAAAAAAAAAAAAAAAAACAAAAAAAAAATAAAAAAAAAAAAAAAAAAAAAAAAAAAAAAAAAAAAACAAAAAAAAAAAAAAAAACAAAAAAAAAAAAAAAAAAAAAAAAAAAAAAAAAAAAAAAAAAAAGGGGGGGTTTGGGGGGGAGGAGGGAAGGGTGGGTGTGGGGGGGGGGAAGGGGGGGTTTTTTGTGGGAGGGGGGGTGGGAAAAGGAAAAGGGGAAGGGGGGTGTGGGAGGAGGGGGAAGGGTTTTTGGGGGTGGGTAGGGGAAGGGGGGGTTTGGTTTTTTTTGGGAGGGGGAAGGGGGGGGTGGTGGGGGGAAAGGGGGGTGGGGGGGGTGGGGGGGGTCCCCGGTTTTTGGTTTTTTAGGGGGGAAAAGGGTGGGTGTCGGGGGGGGTGGGGGGGGAGGGGGAAGGGTGGGTGTGGGAGGGGGGAAAAAGGGGGGGGTTTTTGGGAGGAGGGAAGGGGGGGTTGGGGTAGGGGGGAAAAAAAAGGGGGGGGTTGGGGTGGGGTTTGGGGGAAAGGGGGGGGGGGGGGTAGGAGGGAACGGGGGGGGTGGGGGAGGGAGGGGAAAGGGTAAAGTGGGGGACGGGGGAAGGGTTTTGGTTTTTTTGGGAGGAAGGGAAGGGGTGGGTGGAAAAGGGGGGAAAAAAAAGGGGTTGGTTTTTGGGTGGGAGGAGGGAAGGGGGGGGTTTTTGTGGGGGAGGGGGGGGGAGGGGGAAGGGGTGGGGGGGGGTTTGTTGGAGGGGGATGGGGGGGGTGTGGGAGGGGGGAAGGGTGGGTGTGGGGGGGGGGGAAAGGGTTTGAGGGGGTGGGAGGGGGGGAAGGGTGGGTGTGGTTAGGAGGGAAGGGTTTGGGGTTTTTGGTAAGGAGGGAAGGGTGGGGTTGGGGGGGGGGAAAAGGGTGGGGGGTTGGGGGGGAGGGAAGGGTGGGGTGGGGGGGGGGAAAGGGGGGGGGTTTGTGGGGGGGGGGAAAGGGTGGGTTGTGGTAGGAGGGGAAGGGTGGTTTTTGGGGGGGGGGGAAGGGGTGGGTGGGGGGGGGGAGGGAAGGGTGGGTGGGGTTTAAAGGAGGGAGGGTGGGTGTGGGGGGGGGGGGGGGAAGGGGGGGGGTGTGGGGGGGGGGAAAGGGGTGGGTTTTTGGTAGGGGGGGAAAGGGGGGGGTGTGGTTTGGGAAAAGGAAGGGGGGGTTGGGTTGGGGGGGGGGGGGGAAAGGGTGGGTGGGGGGGGGAGGGAAGGGGGGGTGTGGGGGGAGGGAAGGGGGTGCGGGAGGGGGAAAGGGGTGGGTGCGGGGGGGGGAAAAAGGGTGGGTGGGGGAGGAGGGAAAAGGGTTGGGTTTGGGGTTAGGGGGGGAAGGGTGGGTGTGGGTTAGGAGGGAAAGGGGGGGGTTTTGGGGGTAGGGAAGGGGGGGGTTGTGAGAGGGGGAAGGGGGGGTGTGGGAGGAGGGAAAGGGGGGGTGTGGGAGGGGGGAAAGGGGGGGTTTGTGGGAGGGGGGAAGGGTCGGTGGGGAGGAGGGAAGGGGGGGTTGTGGGAGGAGGGAAGGGTAGGTGGGGGAGGGGGGAAGGGGTAGGTGTGGGAGGGGGAAGGGTAGGTGTGGGAGGGGAAGGAAATGGGGGTGGGAGGAGGGAAGGGTGGGGTGGGGGAGGGAAAGGGGGGGTTTGGGGGGGGGGGAAGGGTGGGTGTGGGAGGGGGAAAAGGGTGGGTTGGGGGGGGGAAAGGGGGGATGGGGGGGGGGAAAGGAAAGGGGGGTGTGGGGGGGGGGAAGGGGGGGGGGTGGAAGGAAGGGTGGCTGGGGGGGAGGGAAAGGGGAGGGTGGGGGAGGAGGGGAAAGGGGTGGGTGGGGGGAGGGGAAGGATGGGCGTTGAAGGGAAGGGGGGGGGTGGGGTTTAGGGGGGAAAGGGGGGGTTTTGGGGGGAGGGGGGAAAGGGGTTGGGTGTGGGGGAAGTGAAAGGGTTGGGTGGGGGCGAGGGAAGGGCTGGTGTGGGGGGGGGGAAAAAGGGTGGGTGTGGGGAGGGGGGTAAGGGGTGGGTGTGGGAGGGGGGAAGGGTGGGTGGGGGGAGGGGGGAAGGGGGGTTTGTGGGGGGGGGAAGGGGGGGTGTGGAAGGGTGGGTTGTGGGGGGGGGAAAAGGGTTTGGGTTTGGGGGAGGGGGGGAAAGGGGGGGTTTGGGGAGGAGGGAAGGGTGAGAGTGGTAGGGGGGAAAGGGGGGTTGGGTGTGGAAGGAGGGAAGGGAGGGTAGGGGAGGAGGGGGGGGGTGTGGAAGGGGGGAAGGGTGGGTGGGGGAGGGGGGAAAGGGTTTGGGGTGTGGTGGAGGGAAGGGTGGGTGGGGGGGGAGGGAAGGGTGGGTGTGGGAGGGGGGGAAAGGGGTTTGGGTGTGGGGGGAGGGGGGGTTGGGTTTTGGGGGGAAAGGGAAAAGGGGGGGGGTGGGGGAGGGGGGAAGGGGGGGGGTGGGGGGAAGAGGAAAAGGGGTGGGGGAAAGGAGGGAGGGGTTGTTGAGGGTGGGGGAAAAAAGGTGGTGTGGGAGGAGGGGGGGGTGGGTGTGGGGGGAGGGAAAAGTGGGGTGGGGAGGGGGGAAAGGGGGTTGTGGGTGAAGGGAAGGGGGGGTTTGTGGGGGAAGGGAACGGTGGGTGGGGAAAGGGAAAGGGTGGGTGTGGGGGGGGGAAAGGGTGGGTGTGGGAGGGGGGAAGGGGGGGTTTGGGGTTTTGGGGGGGGAAGGGGGGGTGTGGGAGGGGGGGAAAGGGGTTTGGGTGTGGGAGGAGGGGAAGGGGGGGGGTTTGGTTGTAGGGGGGGGGGGGGGGTGTGGGTGGTGGGGAAGGGTTGGGTGGGGTTTAGAAGGGAAGGGTTGGGGGGGGGGGTGGGGGGAGGGAAAAGGGGGGGGGGGGGGGGGGGGTGGGTGTGGTAGGGGGGAAGGGGGGGTTTGTGGGAGGGGCAAGGGGGGGTGGGGAGGAGGCAAGGGTGGGTGGGGGAGGAGGAAGGGGGGGGTTGTGGGGAGGGGGGAAAGGGGGTGGGTGTGGGGGGGGGGGGTTTAGTGTGGGAGGAGGGAAAGGGTGGGGTTTTGGGGGGAAAAAGGGGGGTGAGTGTGGGAGGGGGGAAAGGGGTGAGTGTGGGGGGGGGAAGGGGGGGTTTGGTGGGGGGGGGGGGTTTTGTGAGAAAAAAGGGTTTGGGTGTGGTAGGAGGGAAGGGGGGGGTTTTTGGAGGGAAGGGTGGGTGGGGTTTAGGGGGGAAAAGGGTGGGTGTGGGGGGGGAAAAGGGGGGGGGGTGGGGGAGGAGGGAAGGGGGGGGTTGGGGGGGAAAGGGAAGGGGGAGTGTGGTGGGGAGAGAAGGACGGGTGGGGGGAGGAGGGAAGGGGGGGGGTGGGGGAGGAGGGAAGGGTGGGGTGGTAGGAGGGAAGGGTGGGTGTGGTAGGAGGGAACGGGAGGGTGTGGGAGGGGGGGAAGGGTAAGTGTGGGACGGGGGAAAGGGGAGTGGGGGAAAGGAGGAAAGGGTGGGTGTTGAGAGGAGGGGGGGTGGGTGTGAGAGGGGGGAAAGGGGGTGGGTGTGGGAGGAGGGAAAGGGGGGGGTGGGGGGGAGGGGAAAGGGGGTGGGTGTGGGGGGAAAGGGGAAAGGGTGGGTGTGGGAGGAGGGATGGGGGGGTGGGGGGAGGCGGGAAGGGTGGGTGTGGGAGGGGGGAAAAGGGTGGGTGTGGGAGGGGGGACGGGTGAGGTGGGAGGAGGGGGGGTGGGTGGGGTGGGGGGAAAGGGGGGGTTTGTGGGGGGGGGAAAGGGGTGGGGGGGGGGGGGAGGGAGGGGGTGGGTGTGGGAGGGGGGAAAAGGGAAAGGGTGTGGGAGGAGGGAAAGGGTGGGTGTGGGGGGAGGGAAAAGGGTGGGTGGGGGAGGGGGGAAAGGGGGGGTTTGGGGGTAGGGGGGAAAGGGGGGGTGTGGTAGGATGGAAGGGGAGGGGGGTTGGGAGGGGGGAAGGGTGGGGGTGTGGGAGAGGAGGGAAGGGTGGGGTGGGAGGGGGGAAATGGGTGGGTTGGGGGAGGGGGGAAGGGGGGGTTTGGGGGAGGGGGGGTTTGGGTGGAGGGGGGGGGGAAGGAAAAGGTGGGTGTGGGGGGAGGGAAGGGGGGGTTTTTGGGGAAAGGGAAAGGGGTGGCTGGGGGGGAAAGGGGGAAAGGGAGGTGTGGGAGGAGGAAGGGGGTGTGGGGGGGAAAGGATGGGTTGAGGGGGAAAGGAAAGGGTGGGTGTGAGGGGGGAAGGGGGGGTTTGTGGTGGGGAGGGAAGGGTGGGGGTGGGGGGGGAAGGGGGGGTGTGGGAGGAGGGGAAGGGTGGGTGTGGGGGGGGGGAAAGGGGGGTTGGGTGTGGGGGGGGGGGAAAGGGGTTGGGTGGGGGAGGGGGGAAGGGTGGGTGTGGGGGGAAAGGGAAGGGGGGGGTGTGGGAGGGGGAAGGGTGGGTGTGGGGGGGGGAAAGGGTGGGGGGGGGAAAAGGGTTTTGGTGTGGGGGGAAAGGGAAAAAAGGGGGGGTGTGGGAGGGGGGAAAAGGGTGGGTGTGGGGGGGGGGAAAAAAAGGGTGGGTGTGGGGGGAAAGGGGTGGGTGTGGGAGGGGGGAAAGGGGGGGTGTGGGAGGGGGGAAAAAAGTGGGTTTGTGGGAGGGGGAAAGGGGGTGGTTTTCGGAGGGGGGAAGGGTGGGGGGGGAAGGGGGGGGGAAGGGGGGGGGAAAAGGGTGGGTGGGGGAAGGAAAGGGGTTTTTTGGGGTTTGTGGGGGAGGAAAGGGGTGGGGGGGTGGGAGGACGGGGAAGGGGGGGGATTTTGGGGGGGGGGGGGAAGGGGGGGGAGGGTGGTTGTGGTAGGGGGAAGGGGGGGGGGTTTGTGGGAGGGGGAAGGGTGGGTGGGGGTAGGAGGGAAAGGGGTTTGGGTGGGGGAAAGGGGGGAAGGGTGGGTGTGGTAGGATGGAAGGGGGGGTTTGTGTGGGATGGAAAGGGTGGGTGTGGGGGGGGGGAAGGGTGGGGTGTGGGAGGAGGGAAGGGGGGGTGGGGGGGGGGAAAAAGGGGGGGGTTTGGGGGGGAGGAGGGAAGGGTGGTTGTGGGAGGAAGGGAAGGGTGGGTTTTGGGGGGGGGAAGGGGAAACGGGGGGTGTGGGGGGGGAAGGGTGGGTGTGGGGAGGGGAAAGGGTGGGTTTTGGGGAGGGGGAAAAAGGGTGGGTGTGGGGGGGGGAAGGGGTTTGGGTGTGGGAGGATGGAAGGGTGGGTGTCGGAAGAGGGAAGGGGGTGTGGGAGGAGGGGGGGGTGGGTTTTAAAGGAAAAGGTGGGTGTGGGGGGGGGGGGAAGGGGGGTTTGGGGAAAGGGAAAGGGGGGGGGTTGTGGGGGGGGGGAAGGGTGGGTGGGGGGAAGGGGGGAAGGGTGGGTGGGGGAAAAGGAAGGGGGGGTTTGTGGGGGGAGGGAAAGGGGGTGTGGGAAAAGGGAAGGGTGGGTGTGGGAGGAAGGGTGGGTGTGGGGGAAAAGGGTGGGTGTGGGGGGGAATGAAGGGTGGGTGTGGGGGGGGAAAAGGGTTTGGGTTTGTGGGGGGGGGGGGGTTTGGGAGGGGGGGAAAGGGTGGGTGTGGGAGGAAGGAAGGGGGGGTGTGGGAAAAAGGGTGGGTGGGGGGAAAAGGAAATGGTGGGGTGTGGGGGGAAAGGGAAAGGGGTTGGGTGGGGGGAAAGGAAGGGTGGGTGTGGGAGGAAGGGTGGGGTGTGGGAGGAAGGAAGGGTGGGTGTGGAGGAAGAAGGGTGGGTGTGGGGAGGAAGGAAGGGTGGGTGTGGAGGAAGGGTGGGTGTGGGAGGAAGGAAGGGTGGGTGTGGGAGGAAGGAAGGGTGGGTGTGGGAGGAAGGAAGGGTGGGTGTGGAGGAAGGAAGGGTGGGTGTGGGAGGAAGGATGGGTGGGTGTGGAGGAAGGAAGGGTGGGTGTGGGAGGAAGGAAGGGTGGGTGTGGGAGGAAGGAAGGGTGGGTGTGGGAGGAAGGAAGGGTGGGTGTGGGAGAAAGGAAGGGTGGGTGTGGGAGGAAGGAAGGGTGGGTGTGGGAGGAAGGAAGGGTGGGTGTGGGAGGAAGGAAGGGTGGGTGTGGGAAGAAGGAAGGGTGGGTGTGGGAGGAAGGAAGGGTGGGTGTGGGAGAAGGAAGGGTGGGTGTGGGAGGGAAGGGTGGGTGTGGGAGGAAGGAAGGGTGGGTGTGGGAGGAAGGAAGGGTGGGTGTGGGAGGAAGGAAGGGTGGGTGTGGGAGGAAGGAAGGGTGGGTGTGGGAGGAAGGAAGGGTGGGTGTGGGAGGAAGGAAGGGTGGGTGTGGGAGAGATATAAGACGACAGAACATGAGTGACGTACCTCAACTAGTAGCTTGGCACACTTGACGTCTGTGACGAGAGGGACGGAGAAGTCAACGGCCATGCGACGTGTGCGGTAACCTTGCGTCATGAACGACGACACACGTCGTGCACCACCACCACGCATCGGCAGGTTAATTACCAAATCAAACTCCTGAACACACACACACACATACAAATAAAACATTAATCACTATATCAAATTACTGTGCTGAAAAAAAAAAAATTCACTAATTTGACAAAATTACCAAAGTTTTTAACAGAAACAATAGTTTTTCTATTTGATTTGCTAGAGTTTTCCTCATAAATGTCTGACAAAAAAAGAATTAGAGTTCAACAAGAAAATTATTATGAACATGAAAAGATAGCAAGCGTAAGAGAAGATGATATACCCGTATGCTGTAGATAAGTCCCTGCAGAGTCAGCATGAAAACAAAGACATCATGATATAACAAACTACAACAATGAAAATTAGAGACACGTGCAACATCTGGGTAGGTTTACTGTAGACGTCTCACCATCCAGTGGCTTTGAAATACAAATTCAAGGACATAACTGGAAGACAGAAGAGCTGTATACAAAAGATGAAGTAATCAAGTCTCCCAGCCTTGTAGTTGGTGTGAGGAGCATCGTAGTGATGATGAATCTTCACCACCACGATGCTCCTCACACCAACTACAAGGCTGAGGTATTGATCACCTCATCTTTTGTATATACTTCTTCTGTCTTCCAGTTATGTCCTTAAAGTTGTATTGATAAAGCCACTGGATGGTGAGACATCTACAGTAAACCTACCCTGATGTTGCATGTGTCTCTAATTTTCATTGTTGTAGGTACTGTATACCATTCATGTACACCACCAACATAGTATTCAGCAAAACATGAACTAAAATACTTAATTTCCGTTCATTGTATAAGTATAAAATACACTAGAAAAAAATATTTAGCCAGTCTAAATGAGCAGGAATAAGAGAAGCAAGATGACGGGTCTTCTCCATCACAGAAAAAGTATGTGGCATCTCTCAGTGCCCATTAATATTTATATAATCACCAGAACACCACGTGGAATGCAGTGAACGTGAACCCAAGAAGAAAACGGCTTAACATGCACATGAACACAGGCCAAAACATCTTAATGGTATCAAGATCACATGTGAAAATTCAAGAGGACTGGCAGCCACACTGAGTTACATTGGTAACATTGTGATCTGTTCCTTCACTTTAACATTACCACAAATGATAAGTCTAGGAGGTAAAACGTGACTGTTTATGTCACTAGGGCACCATGATGGTGTTGGTCAGTGTATGACCACATTATTTGCAAGCTTCAAGCTTTAATTTTACTTGACTCACCAGTAGGCACCGTGGGGTAGTATGGGGCTTTAGTGTAGAGTAGGAGAACTTTGTAAAGTATATATATTATCTTTATACCATTATCATCTCAACAAATATCACTAACATTAATATCAGTATAACTTCCGTTAGGTACATAACACACCCTTATCTAAACAAATATACAGCTTAACAACGTAACATCACTAAAGCCTTCAAAAGATATTTAAACGTTAAATTATGTTCCTAAATAACACGTTCATATGAATAATTAAGAATCAAGTGAATAGTGAGGAAACTTACCTTCCTGGCAAGGTAATCAGCCATGGAGGACAGCTGCCCTTTGGTGGCTGTTTCTCCAAAGTTCTCATAGGCCCACTCCACAGGTTCAACCTATACACACAAAATAATATACAGAGTTAATGAACTATGCATGAGACCAACTGGCTGATGGTTGTAAATGTTGTGGCGATACCGACAAACTGCGGAAAAGGACACTTGTGTGCAGTTTAGAACATTTATTACATAAAAAGACGTTTCGCCACAAGTGGCTTCTTCATTAGGACTGAAGAAGCCACTCATGGCGAAACGTTGCTTTTAATGAATGTCCTGAACTGTACACAAGTGTCCTTTCCAACAAACTGGCTGAGAGTTACCCATAAGCAGTGTCTTTGGCAATTGTAGTAAGTTATGTATTTTGCTGACGTCCTCCCTCATTATCAACACCATCACTAAATGAGAGGCTCTGCATAGAGCCTCTTAGCTGGGGAAGAATGATAAGTCTGAGACACAACCATAACCCGTGATGAAGAACGGGACCAAGTTTAGGAAAAGTAATGTGTGAGGCTGAAGATTATAGCTGATGACTGTAGTCTAGTTTAGATAAGACATGGACATAATGAAGGTGAAGGAAGATTTGATACATTAGTCATGTGCAACTCTTGGGTATCTTTATTGAGGAAACGTTTTGCCACACAGTGGCTTCATCAGTCCATACAAAGGAGAATCGTGAAGAACAGGAGAAGAACAAGGTAATCATGAGTTGATGTGGTCAGTCCATCAATCTTGAATAGAAGACATCATATGTGTCGAGAAGTAGCTTATATACCGTAGGCAGGAGAGGTGCAGCAGACGTGGGTGGTGTCACATTTATTCAGTGTGGAAGTAGGTCGTGCCCAAGGGTTAGGCAAGCGAAGAATTTCCAAGTATTAAAATCTCAAGAAGTTGCAGTGTCTGACAGGACTGCAGATGAATGGTTCATCAATGTGTCGGTTCTCTGAACCATTCATCTACATTCATCAACTATTGGTTCCCTACGACAAGGTCCTAGATTCACTAGAAGACAAAAAGAATGCAGATGTAATATATACAGACTTTGCAAAAGCCTTTGACAAGTGTGACCATGGCATAATAGCGCACAAAATGCGTGCTAAAGGAATAACAGGAAAAGTTGGTAGATGGATCTATAATTTCCTCACAAACAGAACACAAATAGTAGTAGTCAACAGAGTAAAGTCTGAAGCAGCTACGGTGAAAAGCTCTGTTCCACAAGGCACAGTACTCGCTCCCATCTTGTTTCTCATCCTCATACCTGACATAGACAAGGATGTCAGCCACAGCACCGTGTCTTCCTTTGCAGATGACACCCGAATCTGCCTGACAGTGTCTTCCATTGCAGACACTGCAAGGCTCCAGGCAGACATCAACCAAATCTTTCAATGGGCTGCAGAAAACCATATGAAGTTCAACGATGAGAAATTTCAATTACTCCGATATGGTAAACACGAGGAAATTAAAACTTCAGAGTACAAAACAAAATCCAGCCACAAAATAGAGCGAAAAAACCAACGTCAAAGACCTGGGAGTGATCATGTCGAAGGATCTCACCTTCAAGGACCATAACATTGTATCAATCGCAGCTGCTAGAAAAATGACAGGATGGATAATGAGAACCTTCAAAACTAGGGATGCCAAGCCCATGATGACACTCTTCAGGTCGATTGTTCTATCTAGGCTGGAATACTGCTGCACACTAACAGCACCTTTCAAGACAGGTGAAATTGCTGACCTAGAAAATGTACAGAGAACCTTCACAGCATACGCGCATAACGGAGATAAAACACCTCAATTACTGGGAGCTCTTGAAGTTCCTGAACCTGTACTCCCTGGAATGCAGGCAGGAGAGATACATGATTATATACACCTGGAAAATCCTAGAGGGACTAGTACTGAACTTGCACACGAAAATCACTAGCAACGAAAGCAAAAGACTTGGCAGACGATGCAACATCCCCCCAATGAAAAGCAGGGGTGTCACTAGCACGTTAAGAGACAATACAATAAGTGTCAAGGGCCCGAGACTGTTCAACTGCCTCCCAGCATACATAAGGGGGATTACCAATAGACCCCTGGCAGTCTTCAAGCAGGCACTGGACAAATACCTAAAGTCGGTACCTGACCAGCCGGGCTGTGGCTCGTACGTTGAATTGCGTGCAGCCAGCAGTAACAGCCTGGTTGATCAGGCTCTGATCCACCAGGAGGCCTGGTCACAGACCAGGCTGCGGGGGCATTGACCCCTGGAACTCTCTCCAGGTAAACTCCAGGTAAGGAAGATTTACCAGCCCCAAGAAAGGTGGGCTGGAATTTTAAGAAGGTTTAGGCTATGATAAATAACAAAAAGGCACAATACCGTGACTGGAACGATACACAAATAACCCGAACATAAAAGAGAGAAGCTTACGACGACGTTTCGGTCCGACTTGGACCATTGACAAAGTCACACTTTGTGTGTGTATTAGGCTATGATACCCATCTTTCTGGGAGGCTTTCAGGACATTCAGTATTCAAACAGAAAATCCGAGAACTTTGACCGTATCATGTTTAGAAATACGAGAACCATACAAGTAAAAAACAGTCTGAAGAACAACAGAACGTCTTGTGAAAATATTCTGATGTTTTAGCAAGTCAAGGATCCCTGCAGAAATAAGTCAAGGACCCCTGTAGAAATAAGTCAAGGACCCCTGTAGAAATAAGTCAAGGACCCCTGCAGAAATAAGTCAAGGACCCCTGCAGAAATAAGTCAAGGACCCCTGCAGAAATAAGTCATGGACCCCTGCAGAAATAAGTCAAGGACCCCTGCAGAAATAAGTCAAGGACCCCTGCAGAAATAAGTCATGGACCCCTGCAGAAGTCATGGACCCCTGCAGAAATAAGTCAAGGACCCCTGCAGAAATAAGTCCCTGGCTTTTTTTGGGAGTTATTCTAAGTACTTTACACACACGTTACTATGTATAATAATTGTACTTATGTGTACCTGTACCTAAATAACTACATGGAGTATACCTGGAGGGGTTTTGGGGGTCAACACCCCCACAGCCTGGTCTGTGACCATGCCTCATGGTGGATCAAGGCCTGATCAACCAGGCTGTTACTGCTGGCTGCACACAACCTCATGTATGAACCACAGCCTGGCTGGTCAGGTCATGACTTCAGGTGCCTGCCCAGTGTCTTCTTGAAGATAGCCAGGGGCCTACTGGTAATCCCCCTTATGTATGCTGGGAGGCATTTGAACAGTCTTGGGCCCCTGACACTTATTGTGTTGTCTCTTATGGTGGTAGTGGTAGTGGTACCTCTGCTTTTCACTGGGGAGATGTTGCATCGTCTGCCGAGTCTTTTGCTTTCATAGGGAGTGATTCTCGTGTGCATGTTTGGTACTAATCCCTCTAGGATTTTCCAAGTGTACATAATCACATATCTCTCCAGCTTGCATTCTAGTGAGTACAGGTTGAGGAACTTAAAGTGTTCCCAGTAATTGAGGTGTTTTATCTCCGTTATGCACGCTGTGAAGGCTCTCTCTACATTTTCTAGGTCAGCAATTTCACCTGCCTTGAAAGGTGCTGTTAGTGTGCAGCAATATTCCAGCCTAGATAGAACAAGCGACCTGAAGAGTGTCATCATGGGCTTGGCCTCCCTAGTTTTGAAGGTTCTCATTATCCATCCTGTCATTTTTCTAGCAGATGCGATTGATACAATGTTATGGTCCTTGAAGGTGAGATCCTCTGACATGATCACTCCCAGATCTTGTACATTAGCTTTTCACTCTATTGTGTGGTTGGAATTTCTTCTTCTTATGGCCAGAGCTTTGGTAAGATGGGTAAGGAAGAAGAATGGGTAAGGATAGAAATATTGGAAAAGGGTGGGAAGGGGGAGAGAGGTAGGATATAAAAGGGAAGTGGCCCAACCACTTTGGTGTAATTTAAAAAGTGTATGTGGAATAAAATATTCTTGAAGGGGTATAATACTAACCCATCAGTCACACAGATGTAACAGATATATAAGTACATGACTCTGAATTGGTAGTAAATATACAAGTTGCATTTTTTTTTTTTGTGATTGCACAACGGATATTTAAACGATAATGAAGGCAATAATTTTCTGGCCAGTTTATAAAGAATTTACTTGACACAATAGCTTCTTACAAGGTGGTGTCCCACCATAGTAAATGTAGCATAATTTTAACAGTAGAATGTTATACATGATGTCTCCCTAATTGGGGGCGATGATTTTCTTAGTAAACATAGAAGGGTTCTGGTGTTACCCAATCACCTTCATCTGCAGGGAGGTTGCTCAATATCATTGGTTGATGGTAATCGTTTTTATGGATAAAACGACG
Source organism: Cherax quadricarinatus (assembly GCF_026875155.1). Taxonomy (NCBI): domain Eukaryota; kingdom Metazoa; phylum Arthropoda; class Malacostraca; order Decapoda; family Parastacidae; genus Cherax; species Cherax quadricarinatus. The sequence continues at coordinate 31,988,572 of NC_069441.1, forward strand.
GACCCTCTGTGGGAGAGTCATTCTTCGAGTCCTGTGAGGAGGAGTATTGATGATATAATCCGTGGTATTTTCAACTTGGAGAGGATGTTCTCTATTTGGCATGTAGAGTTCTTGCATTGCATAGAGTTGTTTCTTCTTCAGGGTGTCAAGGCATACATTTAAGGCAGTAATATCTTGTTGTACATGTAAATCTGCCATTTTAACTCTGTCTCTCCTCCTGGTGCCCGTAATGAAGCGAAGAGCTCTTTTCTGGACCCGTTGCAATCGTAGCATGTTGGTCTTTGTTGTTAATGACATTGGGACACATGGGTATTCGAGTATAGGTCTTATTATCATTTTATACAGATGTTTTTTTGACATATCAAAGTAATTGAAATTTCTCATCATTGAACTTCGTATTGTTTTCTGTGGTCCATTTAAAGATTTGTTGATGTCTGCCTGGAGTCTTGCGGTGTCTTCAATGGAGGACACTGTCATTCAAATTCAGGTGTCATCTGCAAAAGAAGACACGGTGCTGTGGCTTACATCCCTGTCTATGTCAGATATGAGGATGGGGAACAGGATGGGAGCGAGTACTATGACTTGTGGAACAGAGCTTTTTACCAAAGCTGCCTCACACTTTACTCTGTTTACTACTACGTACTCTTTGTGTTCTATTTGTTAGGAAATTATAGCTCCATCTACCAACTTTTCCTCTTATTCCTTTATCATGCATTTTGTGTGCTATTACGCCATGGTTATACTTGTCAATGGCTTTTGCAAAGCCAGTGTATACTATATCTGCATTTTGTTTGTCTTCTAGAGCATCCAGGACCTTGTCATAGTGGTCCAGTAGTTGGGACAGACAAGAGCGACCTGCTCTAAACCCATGTTGCCCTGGTTTGTGTAACTAATGGGTATCTAGATGGGTGGCTATCTTGCTTCTTGGAACCCTTTCAAAGATTTTTATGATATGGGGCATTAATGCTATTGGTCTGTAGTTCACTGCTATTGCTTTATTGCCCATTGTGTGGCATGGGGCTATATCTGTTGTTTTTAGCAGCTGTGGGGTGACCCCTGTGTCCATGCTCCCTCGCTATAGGGTGTTAAAAGCACATGACAGGGGCTTCTTGCAGTTCTTGATGAACACAGAATTCCACGAGTCTGGGCCTGGGGCAGAGTACATGGGCATGTCATTTACCACCTTTTCGAAGTTATTTGACATCATAATATCAGATAGAATTTGGTAGACTCGAACCTGTCTCATAAAAAATTCATTTAGGTCTTCGACTCAAAGTCTGGTTAGAGGCTCACTAAAAACAGTCATATTGGGACTTGAGTAGCTCACTCATTTCCTTGCTGTCATCTGCATAGGACCCATCTCGTTTCAGTAGGGGTCCAATACTGAATGTTGTTCTCGACCTTGATTTGGCACAGGAAAAGAAATATTTTGGGTTTCTTTCAATTTCATTTATGGCTTTTAGTTCTTCCCGCATTTTTTGACTCCTGTAAGATTCCTTTAGGTTTAGTTCAATGTTTGATATTTCTCTGACCAGTGTTTCCTACATATTACAGTTACATTGGCCTCTTTTAGCTGCTCTGTTATTCTCTACCTTTGCCTGTACAGGAAGCACCTTTCTCTTTATAGTTTACATCTTCTCCTCCTCTTCCTTATAGGAATATGCCTTGAGCATACCTCCAGTGCCACTGAATTATTTCCATACAAGTCTTTTTGAGAGTACTTCTTGATGTTTGATCTTGTGCATCACATATAATCAGCATATTACATTGTCAAGTAAACTAAAATCTTCACGTATCTGCTACTTTCGATCATATGGATTCCTGTTTTTTTTTTTAATCAAAGAAACTGCTTAATCTCATTTTAGAGCGATTAACAAGTACATTATCAGCTGTAACGTCAGTATCTATTATGCTGCTTTGGCCTGATAAAGGAATGTGTTAAGGGTTATCTTATCTTTCTCTGATAGTAAGTAATGATTCACTGTTCCATCCACTACACTAACAGTGTAGGTCTTCACTGTACCATCCACCACTAACTGTGCAGACGTTCACTGTACCACCTACTACACTAACAGTGTAGGTCTTCACTGTACCATCCACCACTAACAGTGAAAACATTTACTGTACTATCCACTACACTAATAGTGTAAGCCTTCCTATGATATCTATAGCACTGACTGCAGTGTGTTTCTAAACTTTTATTATACACAGCAGAAACTGCCTGAAGAACTGGCATTATCTACAGAGGCTACCTCTACATCGACTCTTACCGCTGACACAAGACCAATACCAGATGGAAGATAAAGATTGATAAGAAGGGGCGATCACTACCCACTACCAGTCAAGACTTAACTACAGTCCCTCGCCAACTGTTGCCTTACACACTCCTTCCACAAGCTCTCTCTCTCTCCCCGCCAGCAACATTTTCACAATAGTGATACTAGTGATGATTATTTTATTTGTGAAAGAACACTATTAAGGAACCTGATTTGAATAGTGTACAATTATATGTTATGGAAACCTCGTGAAGAAGATGGGTTTGTGACGTTGTGGGTGGAACTCATCCGCAGTTCTACTGTATTTGAGGTTAGTGCCAGCTAATGTGTCACGATGAAGTTTACAGTGCTTTTGATACTAGGAGGAGGAGGAGGAAGGAGGTGTACGAGCAGATTTAAACCTTGGCACTATGTACACATACAACAGACAGTTACTACTGCATATACTCCTGCACCACTGACCATGTTTTTGTAGTAAAAACCTGGTGTATATTACCTACAAGTTGTTAAAGATATGAAAAATTACTTAGTAAAAATGAAGACAATCCCACAAAATGTCTGTGTTCTGTATGACGGTCCCACATGTCTGTGTTCTGTAAGATGGTCCCACAACATGTCTGTGCTCTGTACGACGGTCCCACAACGTGTCTGTTCTGTTATATTGTAACAACTCCAAGACTATTATTTTGTCATTCTTCACATTTATATTGAATGAAGAAAACTTTACTCTTGAATAATTTTCTTCACTCAATGTATATGTGCTTGAACACTAATGTTTAAATCTGAAATGACGATAAAGACAATCACAATGACATTAAAATAGGGAATATTTTATCAGGCAGTCAATATTCTAGTGAAGACTGATCTGTTCTGTGCAATGCAAGTACCTTCTCTCAGGTAAACACCTAACTGAAGAGGAAAACTTAAATCAATGTAGAGTGTGTGTGTGTTTCATGTTTATATAAAGAATATTTATATCACGAATGAACGTTATGTTCACTAAAACCTCTTTTGACACTCCTTACTCTACTCAAGAGTTCCTCTAACACTTTTCACTCTACTCATGAGTTCTCCTAACAAAGACACAGAACAATGTATATTGTTTTATTTTGAAAATGATTCTTTCCTCCACGTATGAAACACATAATGCAATAAAGCCAGAGAAACCCTTGACTGATAACACTGTCTAACATGGAGTCAACATGTGAGATAAAAGATAATGAAATTAACGTGCCCAGATACACTGGTGTCTCGGTCTTTTCTCAAAAATAAAATAAATACGTATACTAATAAGACTTAAGAAATCGTAATGACACGATTGCAAATAACCATCCTTTGACGGAATTGACCCTAGCAATACAAGCATCAAAACTCCAGCCGTTCCAGCAGTCATATTCAGCTAGCCACTATCTGTTCTGCAATAGCATATTTCTCACTAAAAACTTACAAGGGAACATCTTAAACAAATGGTCAGTTTTTTCACGATTCTTAAAGTAATGTTGATCACGAACTCTAGTTCAAGTCACTATCACTCCTGTTTACTTTCTTTTATCAAGAGTTCCTCGACATTTACTGGACTTGAGGTTCTCTAAAAAGCCACGAACATGGAGATTGTCTTTTATAAAACTTGCATTTTTGGTCACGTACTGTGAAACTTTCATATGGTGTAAAATATACCAGAGGAAATCTTTGTGGATAACTGTCTACTGGGTCGAACGGGATGGAAAGTTAAGACTTTGAACGCGGGTTCAATCCCGCACGGTGTATGGTTTTCTCATATAATAAAATATATATGAAATAATATACTTTATGTATAAACATTACTTATGTAAACATCCACTAACATCAAAACACGATTTTTTCCAACATCCTACTTCTCCTACACCTTTCAATGCTTCAAGCAATGAATTCTGGATCTTAGGGAATTCGTGGGCATTAAGTTTTTGCACAGGTTGAGTCGGCTACAGGGGTGTCAAAGAGGGTTTTGTGTCTTATGTTATGCCTGTGTACAAGGTGACCCAAAAGTCTGGACACAGGACAAATTTTAACAAACTCATACTCAATCTGCAGAAGAAAAAAAAAACAGAATACTATTAGCAATATTTCCTGTGTCCAGACTTTCAGTTTACCCTGTATTCTGTTGTAGCTATTAAGGAAAAATTTCAGAGAAGGATTTATGAAAGCATGTTTTGTACACAGTGGAACCTCAACTTACGAGTGTCCCAGCATATGAGTTTTTCGAGATACGAGCCATCGCTCGGTTGATTTTTTGCCGAGTTATGAGCCAACATCCGAGTTACGAGCGAGCTTCCCCTGCTTCCCCCTCAACCAAAACCTGCACACCTTGCTTGTTTATCTATGATTTCATGCTTTAACCCTTTCAGGGTTTTGGCCGTACTAGTACGGCTTATGCACCAGGGTTTTTGACGTACTAGTATGCCTAAACTTCTAGTGCCCTCAAATCTAATGAGAGAAAGCTGGTAGGTCTTTATATGAAAGAATGGCTCTATGTGGGCAGTGTGCGTGGTATAAAAAAAATCCTGCAGCACACAGTGCATAATGAGAAAAAAAATAACAAAAGGCACAATACTGTGACTGGAACAATACACAAATAACCTGCACATAGTAGTAGGTTGGTAGACAGCAACCACCCAGGGAAGTACTACCATCCTGCCAGATGACTGTGAAACAGAAACCTGTAACTGTTTTGCATGATGGTAGGATTGCTGGTTTCTTTTTCTGTCTCATAAACATGCTAGATAACAGGGATATCTTGCTACTCCTACTTACACCTTGGTCACACTTCACAGACACACACATGCATATATATATACATACATCTAGGTTTTTCTCCTTTTTCTAAATAGCTCTTGTTCTTCTTTATTTCTTCTATTGTCCATGGGGAAGTGGAAAAGAATCTTTCCTCCGTAAGCCATGCGTGTCGTATGAGGCAACTAAAATGCCGGGAGCAATGGGCTAGTAACCCCTTCTGTAGACATTTACTAAAAAAAGAGAAGAAGAAAAACTTTATAAAACTGGGATGCTTGAATGTGCGTGGATGTAGTGAGGATGACAAGAAACAGATGATTGCTGATGTTATGAATGAAAAGAAGTTGGATGTCCTGGCCCTAAGCAAAACAAAGCTGAAGGGGGTAGGGGAGTTTCGGTGGGGGGAAATAAATGGGATTAAATCTGGAGTATCTGAGAGAGTTAGAGCAAAGGAAGGGGTAGCAGTAATGTTGAAGGATCAGTTATGGAAGGAGAAAAGAGAATATGAATGTGTAAATACAAGAATTATGTGAATTAAAGTAAAGGTTGGATGCAAAAAGTGGGTCACATTAAGCGTGTATGCACCTGGAGAAGAGAGGAATGCAGGAGAGAGAGAGATTTTGGGAGATGTTAAGTGAATGTATAGGAGCCTTTGAACCAAGTGAGAGAGTAATTGTGGTAGGGGACCTGAATGCTAAAGTAGGAGAAACTTTTAGAGAGGGTGTGGTAGGTAAGTTTGGGGTGCCAGGTGTAAATGATAATGGGAGCCCTTTGATTGAACTTTGTATAGAAAGGGGTTTAGTTATAGGTAATACATATTTTAAGAAAAAGAGGATAAATAAGTATACAAGATATGATGTAGGGCAAAATGACAGTAGTTTGCTGGATTATGTATTGGTAGATAAAAGACTGTTGAGTAGACTTCAGGATGTACATGTTTATAGAGGGGCCACAGATATATCAGATCACTTTCTAGTTGTAGCTACACTGAGAGTAAAAGGTAGATGGGATACAAGGAGAATAGAAGCATCAGGGAAGAGAGAGGTGAAGGCTTATAAACTAAAAGAGGAGACAGTTAGGCTAAGATATAAACAGCTATTGGAGGATAGATGGGCTAATGAGAGCATAGGCAATGGGGTCGAAGAGGTATGGGGTAGGTTTAAAAATGTAGTGTTAGAGTGTTCAGCAGAAGTTTGTGGTTACAGGAAAGTGGGTGCGGGAGGGAAGAGGAGCGATTGGTGGAATGATGATGTAAAGAGAGTAGTAAGGGAGAAAAAGTTAGCATATGAGAAGTTTTTACAAAGTAGAAGTGATGCAAGGAGGGAAGAGTATATGGAGAAAAAGAGAGGTTAAGAGAGTGATGAAGCAATGTAAAAAGAGCAAATAGAGTGGGTGAGATGTTATCAACAAATTTTGTTGAAAATAATAAAAAGTTTTGGAGTGAGATTAACAAGTTAAGGAAGCCTAGAGAACAAATGGATTTGTCAGTTAAAAATAGGAGAGGAGAGTTATTAAATGGAGAGTTAGAGGTATTGGGAAGATGGAGGGAACATTTTGAGGAATTGTTAAATGATGATGAAGATAGGGAAGCTGTGATTTCGTGTATAGGGCAAGGAGGAATAACATCTTGTAGGAGTGAGGAAGAGCCAGTTGTGAGTGTGGGGGAAGTTCGTGAGGCAGTAGGTAAAATGAAAGGGGGTAAGGCAGCTGGGATTGATGGGATAAAGATAGAAATGTTAAAAGCAGGTGGGGATATAGTTTTGGAGTGGTTGGTGCAATTATTTAATAAATGTATGGAAGAGGGTAAGGTACCTGGGGATTGGCAGAGAGCATGCATAGTTCTTTTGTATAAAGGCAAAGGGGACAAAAGAGAGTGCAAAAATTATAGGGGGATAAGTCTGTTGAGTATACCTGGTAAAGTGTATGGTAGAGTTATTATTGAAAGAATTAAGAGTAAGATGGAGAATAGGATAGCAGATGAACAAGGAGGCTTTAGGAAAGGTAGGGGGTGTGTGGACCAGGTGTTTACAGTGAAACATATAAGTGAACAGTATTTAGATAAGGCTAAAGAGGTCTTTGTGGCATTTATGGATTTGCAAAAGGCGTATGACAGGGTGGATAGGGGGCAATGTGGCAGATGTTGCAGGTGTATGGTGTAGGAGGTAGGTTCCTGAAAGCAGTGAAGAGTTTTTACGAGGATAGTGAGGCTCAAGTTAGAGTGTGTAGGAAAGAGGGATATTATTTCCCAGTAAAAGTAGGCCTTAGACAAGGATGTGTGATGTCACTGTGGTTGTTTAATATATTTATAGAGGGGGTTGTAAGAGAAGTAAATGCGAGGGTCTTGGCAAGAGGCGTGGAGTTAAAAGATAAAGAATCACACAAAGTGGGAGTTGCCACAGTTGCTTTTTGCTGATGACACTGTGCTCTTGGGAGATTCTGAAGAGAAGTTGCAGAGATTGGTGGATGAATTTGGTAGAGTGTGCAAAAGAAGAAAATTAAAGGTGAATACAGGAAAGAGTAACTTTATGAGGATAACAAAAAGATTAGCCTGGAGTTTACCTGGAGAGAGTTCCGGGGTCAATGCCCCCGCAGCCCGGTCTGTGACCAGGCCTCCTGGTGAATCAGAGCCTGATCAACCAGGCTGTTGCTGCTGGCTGCACGCAAACCAACATACGAGCCACAGCCCGGCTGGTCAGGAACCGACTTTAGGTGCTTGTCCAGTGCCAGCTTGAAGACTGCCAGGGGTCTGTTGGTAATCCCCCTTATGTATGCTGGGAGGCAGTTGAACAGTCTCGGGCCCCTGACACTTATTGTATGGTCTCTTAACGTGCTAGGTGATGAAATATTGGATATCAGATTGGAGGGAGAGAGTATGGAGGAGGTGAATGTATTCAGATATTTGAGAGTGGACGTGTCAGCGGATGGGTCTATGAAAGATGAGGTGAATCATAGAATTGACGAGGGGAAAAGGGTGAGTGGTGCACTTAGGAGTCTGTGGAGACAAAGAACTTTGTCCTTGGAGGCAAAGAGGGGAATGTATGAGAGTATAGTTTTACAACGCTCTTATATGGGTGTGAAGCATGGGTGATGAATGTTGCAGCGAGGAGAAGGCTGGAGGCAGTGGACATGTCATGTCTGAGGGCAATGTGTGGTGTGAATATAATGCAGAGAATTTGTAGTTTGGAATTTAGGAAGAGGTGCGGGATTACCAAAACTGTTGTCCAGAGGGCTGAGGAAGGGTTGTTGAGGTGGTTCGGACATGTAGAGAGAATGGAGTGAAACAGAGTGACTTCAAGAGTGTATCAGTCTGTAGTGGAAGGAAGGCGGGGTAGGGGTCGGCCTAGGAAAGGTTGGAGGGAGGGGGTAAAGGTGGTTTTGTGTGCGAGGGGCTTGGACTTCCAGCAGGCATGCGTGAGCGTGTTTGATAGGAGTGAATGGAGACATACGGTTTTTAATACTTGACGTGCTGTTGGAGTGTGAGCAAAGTAACATTTATGAAGGGGTTCACGGAAACCGGCAGGCCGGACTTGAGTCCTGGAGATGGGAAGTACAGTGCCTGCACTCTGTAGGAGGGGTGTATATGTTGCAGTTTAAAAACTGTAGTGTAAAGCACCCTTCTGGCAAGACAGTGATGGAGTGAATGATGGTGAAAATTTTTCTTTTTCGGGCCACCCTGCCTTGGTGGGAATCGGCCAGTGTGATGACAATAATAAAAGAGAGAAGCTTACGACGATGTTTCGGTCCGACTTGGACCCTTTACAAAGTCACACTAACCAGAAGTGGAGCAGGACGGCTATATATAGGCAGGAAGAGGTGGTGGTGGTAGTAGTAGTAGTAGTAGTACAAGAATGGTATATAATACCGACAAGATGAAATTAAGACACATGCGCAACACCCGGGCATGCCTATCGTAGACGTTTCGCCATCCAGCCAGCCACTGGATGGCGAAACGTCCACAATAAAGACAACCAGATGCCGCACATGTTAATTTCATCAGTACTAGTAGTAGTAGAAGAGGTAGTAGTAGTAGTGGTAGAAGTGGGGAATAAGGAGGACGAGCTAGTCAAATACAAAGGAAGGGGAGCACTGCAAGAGAGCTAGGTGCCCACAGAGGGAGAGCAAGCGCACAGAGGTGTGTGAAAGAGGAAGTGGTGAAATAAATGAAGAAGGAACAGAAACACGAGACAGAAGAGAGAAAGACAACCCAGAGGAGAAAAAGGAAAGAGGAAAAAGGAAGAGGGAGAAGAAGAAAAAGAAAAAGAAAAATGAGGAGTCAGGGTTTAAATCACGGGTGTTCTGAAGTTTGGAGCATTTTACAATGTAGTTTGGGGGAGGAAGGCATCAACAGAGACGAAGCCAGGGCTAAGATTCATACAAGGAAAGTTGTGTATTAGAGAGGATTCATATAGACGGCGACTGTTCGAGTTGGAAGCAGGGAAGACAGTTTTAGTAGAAGACCAGTCAATAGGATGGCTATGATCTCTGACGTGACAGAAAAGAGCATTGTTAGTGTCGGCAAGCCTAACACTTTTTGTGCTCCCTAAGTCTGTCAGAAAGAGATCGACCAGTTTCTCCGAAGTATTGAAGAGGGCAGGAGGAGCAAGAAATAGAGTAGACACCAGGAACATCTGTAGAGGGAGGAGAGGTATGAACGAGATTAGTGCGAAGAGTGTTAGTCTGGCGGAAGGTAAACTTGATGTCTAAGGGATGGAGAGAATTGTTGAGATTAGAAAGACCGGAAATGTAGGGAAGGCAGAGGATAGAAGAGTTCCCAGGAGTAGAGTGCTTGGGAGAGAAGAAATTGCGTTTAGCACGTGAGAGGGCAGAGTCTATGAAATGGGAAGGGTAACCAAGACGGGAAAACGTGTTTTTGGATTAAAACAGCGATTTTGCATTGTATTTTTGTATGGTATTTATTGTTGTATTCTAGTTTTCCTGGTCTCATTTTATAGAATGGAAGACGTATTACAGAAATTGATTTGATTTTGACTGGTTTTACAATGAAAAGTACCTGGAAATTGAGCTCAAAGTAGCAGAAATGTTCGATTTTTACCAAAGTTCAAAAGTAAGCAAATCATGCTATGCGTCCATTACACGTCATCTGGTGAGTCTAATATTCTTTTACAAGTGCACTGGTACTATTTATACCATTTCTACACTAATGCAGTAGTCTGCATAACAGTAAATCTTCTATTTTTTTGTGAGAATAAAAATTCAAAGTGGAAAGCAAAAGAATGTAAGAGGGGCATGGGGATGTGACTAATGAACAGAGAAAATGTTATTTTAGTGCCAGGAATGTCTTTCTTGTTTATTCTGGACCCTATTCGGAAATTGGCATCTTTTGAAATTTGTGTGAAATTGGCAAAATTGCTAAATTCTGACCACTGCATTGGATAGTTGAAATCGGTAAATGGGTGGTTTCTTGTACTCATTTGATAAAAAAAATGGAGTTCTAACGAAATAGTTATGATTTTTGTCGACTAGTACACTGGAATTTGCCAAAAATAGGGCTCAAAGTGGGCAAAATCACCGATGCGTAAACATCGTCAAGACCGCTAAATTCCCGAGAGCATAATTCTGTAAGTTTTCCATCAAATTTCATAGTTTTGGTGTCAACATGATCGGGAAAAAATTCTCTACCTTTTCATAAGAATTTTTTTTTTTTTTGAAATTTGGCCGACCCTGAGAACAAGTCTCTGAGAGGGCCTGTCGACCCTGAAAGTGTTAACTCCATGAAAATCATGCTCTTTTTCTCCTCAGCACTGTCCTTTACACTTACTTTCTTAGGACCCATGGTTAGAAAAAAGAAATTTGGCCAAATGACTGTAAAAAATGTAAGGAAAGCATGAGAGAAATGCTCCCACAGCAAGGTAAACAGTGCACTGAGTTGGTGGTGTTCTGAAGCTCTCGTTATTATTATAATTACAGTGGGCTCTCAACTTACGATATTAATCCGTTCCAGAGAGCTCATCGTTAGACGAAATTGTTAGTTGAATTAATTTTTCCCATAAGAAATAATGGAAATCCAATTAATCTGTTGCAAACACCCAAAAGTAGGAAAAAATTTTCTTTACCACATGAAATATACATTTTCCTATACAGAAAAAAGGATACATGCACAGTATACTGTACAAATGAAGAATAAATGACACTTGCCTTTATCGAAGATGTAGTGATAAGTGATGAGAAACCGTTTTTCTTGAAAACACTGGGAGTTTCAGAGTGATACATGAGTAAAGGTTTCACTTTGCAATCCCCACTAGCATTACAAGAAAACAAGAAAGTTAGCCTGTCTTTCATAGGCTTGTGTCCAGCTGATGGTGGTGCAGCAACAGCTGACGGTGGTGCAGCAGCAGCTGAGCATGGTACGATAGTATTTCTCACCACCCATGGTGGCTTATTTAGCAGTTACAAGCACTAAAAAAATGGAATACAAAATTTATCGAATGTATGCATGCAACTGTCCACCCTGGCTTATAAATAATGGTACTAGCTGAGCTGAGGCACTCTAGCCAGATAGACGGCGTTCGGGACGAATGATGTAAGTCGAGTTTTTCTTCGTAGGTCAGGAAAAATTTTTTATGCTGAAACTCTTCGTAAGTAGATTTTATCGTTAGATGAGGCCTTCGTAAGTGGAGGGTCCACTGTATTATCATTATTATTATTAATTATTATTATTAATTTAGGGAACTGGAGCACAGATCCAATTCCCTAGATCAAGAGCCCCTCACCAGCGTCAAGGTTCCTTGACGCTGGTGAGGGGCTTTTGATCTAGGGAATTGAATCTGTGCTCCAATTCCCTAAATTAATAATAATAAGGGAGAAAAAGTTAGCATATGAGAGGTTTTTACAAAATAGAAGTGATGCAAGGAGGGAAGAGTATATGGAGAGAAAAAGAGGTTAAGAGAGTGGTGAAGCAATGTAAAAAATAAGAAAAAGTTTTGGAGTGAGATTAACAAGTTGAGGAAGCCTAGGGAACAAATGGATGTGTTAGTTAAAAATAGGAGAAGAGTTATAAAATGGAGAGTTAGAGGTATCGGGAAGGTGGAGGGAATATTTTGTGGAATTGTTAAATGTTGATGAAGATAGGGAAGCTGTGATTTCATGTATAGGGCAAGGAGGAATAACAGCTGTTACTGAAAGAATGAAGAGTAATATGGAGAGTAGGATAACAAATAAACAAGGCAGCTTTAGGAAAGGTAGGGGGTGTGTAGACCAAGTGTTTACAGTGAAAAATATAGGTGAACAGTATTTAGATAAAGCTAAAGAGGTTTTTGTGGCATTTATGCATTTGGAAAAGGCGTATGACAGGGTGGATAGGGGGGCAATATGGCAGATGTTGCAGGTGTATGGTATAGGTAGGTAGGTTACTGAAAGCAGTGAAGAGTTTTTACGAGGATAGTGAGGCTCAGGTTAGAAAGAGGGAGATTATTTCCCAGTAAAAGTAGGCCTTAGACAAAGATGTGTGATGTCACTGTGGTTGTTAATATATTTACAGATGGGGTTGTAAGGAAAGTGAATGCAGGGGTCTTGGCAAGAGGTGTGGAGTTAAAAGATAAAGAATCAAACACAAAGTGGGAGTTATCACAGTTGCTTTTTGCTGATGACATTGTGCTTTTGGGAGATTCTGAAGAGAAGTTGCAGAGGTTGGTGGATGAATTTGGTAGGGTATGTAAAAGAAAATTAAAAGTGAATATAGGAAAGAGTAAGGTTATGAGGATAACAAAAAGATTAGGTGATGAAAGATTGGATATCAGATTGGAGAGAGAGAGTATGGAGGAGGTGAATGTATTCAGATATTTGGGAGTGGATGTGTCAGCAGATGGGTCTATGAAAGATGAGGTGAATCACAGAATTGATGAGGGGCCACTGTGCTGCCACTGCCACCACCAGCCACATACATGACATTTTATTCATTCTAGTGTATATATCATGTTTCTATGTTATTAATATTGCTTATTATGTCATATTATATGAATTGTGATAGGTAAATAAGCTGTGAGCTGATATTAGCAAAATACTGAAGTATTTTCTTGTGCCTGGAATTCCGCTTGAATGGATTAATGCCATTTCAATTAATTTAAATGAGAAAAATTGACTCGGCATAGAGCCAATCGGGTTATGAGCAACGTCACAGAACGGATTAAACTCGTAAGCTGAGGTTCCACTGTATTTCTTATTTATAAATACTGTACACTGTTTCAGTGTTTTCCTTTGGAAATCAGTGATCTACTGCAGTTAGCCTCACAAACACTCCATTTTCATTTAAGAACATAAGAAAGAAGGAACGCTGCAACAGGCCCATGCAGAGCAGGTCCATGTCCCCCCCCCCCTGGATTAGCCCAATGACCCACCCAGTCTGGTCACCTCCACTCAAGGAAGGAGCACGGCACCAAACCCAGCAGCACAAGCAAGGACCCCAATGGAAATAAGTCACTCTGTCTGACTTTTTTGGGTTATCCTAGGTTCTCTACACATATGCTGCTATGTATGATAATTCTGTGTAACTGTATTTGTGTATACCTGAATAAACTTACTTACTTACTTAAGCATGGGAAGATACTACAGTCTGAGTGGGAGAGGAAATGGCAGCCGCTGCTGCCGCTGCCACCATCACTAGCCATATTATGGTTTATTTTATTAATTCTTGAGCATATATCATGTTTATGTGTTAATTATATTGTTTATGAAGTCATATTAGATGAATTGTGATAGATAAATAAGCCAGAGAGTTGATATTAGCATCATATTCAAGTATTTTGTCCTGCTTCCAGAGAGCAGGAATTCCACTGGAACAGATTAATGGCATTTCATTTAAATGAGGAAAACTGATTTGATAAATGAGCAAACAGTTACGAGTTAGATCACGGAACGGATTAAACTTGTACGTTGAGGTTCCACTGTAATAAGTACACTGATGAGTGGGGCTATGTATGGGGGTCAAGTGGTACCAACACTCCTAAATGGGTGTGAAGCATGGGTGATGAATGTTGCAACAAGGAGAAGGCTGGAGGCAGTGGAGATGTCATATCTGAGAGCAATGTGTGGTGTGATTATGCAGACAATCCATATCATGGAGATTAAAAAGAGGCACAGGGTTTATAAAAGTAATATCCAGAAGGCAGAGTATGGTTGTTGGGGTGGTTTGGGCATTTAGAGAGGATAGAACAAAATAGAATGACTTGGAGAGTGTATAAATCTGTAGTGGAAGGAAGGCAGGGTAGTAGGATAAGGCCTAGGAAAGGTGGGAAGGAAGAGGTAAAAGTTTTGTGTGCAATGGGCTTGGACGTCCAGCAAGCATGTGTGTGTGTGTTAGACAGGAGCAAGCGCACGCAAATGCCTTTTAATACTAATAATAATTTTATTTCAGCATGATACAGTAGGGCCCCACTTATACGGCAGCATAGGTTCCAGGCTAGTGCCAGAAAGCAGATTTCGTCGGAAAGCAGAACTCGATTTTTTCCATTTAAAAATGCATATAAATGCCAGATAACAAGTTTACACTAACATATATTAAGTTAGCAATAGAACTAGGTATTAAAAAGTAAAATACACACACAGTACACTCATTATTCACCTCAAAAATATTTATAGTCTTAATTTATGGCAAAAGGCGAGTAGTATTTACTTTAAGAAGTCAGGTGTGGTAGCCGTCCTGGCTACCCCACCCACACATACTCTACTGTGATACTTAACCCTTTCAGGGTCAACAGGCCCTCTCCCAAACTTGTTCTCTGGGTCGAAAAATATTCGAAAAATAAATTATTTTTTCTTATGAAATGATAGTTTTTTGTGAGTATTATAGGCCCAATTTTTTTTTTTTTGCAATCAATACTTAGAGAGATATGGAGGTGTGAAGTTGACAGAAATTGAACTATATATGACAACATCGCCAAATGCCAGTCACCCAGTAATAGTTTTTGTTTTTTTTCTACTTTTTTCTTTTATTTTTAAATATTTTATTTTTTCAAGTAACTTTTATGGCCCCTTGTTGTTTAATATGTTTATTATGCACCCCATACCCATCCTGTGGGCGGTAGTCAAAAGATTACAGAGGTACATAATTGGTCCAGGGACTGGACTCCAAAGTTTTGATAGCTGAGCAAGTTACAGAGGCAATGAACTCACAATTTACAAAGGTAATGAACTCACAATTTACAAAGGTAATGAACTCACAATTTACAAAGGTAATGAACTCCAGGTAAGTCTGGTCACAATCATGACAAGTTACAAAGGTATTTACAGATTACAGAGGTACGTAATGGGTCCAGGACTGGGCCCCCAAAAGTTTTGATAGCTGAATAGGTACAAAGGTAATGAGCTCACAAGTTACAAAGGTAATGAATTCTGTAAAATGGTTACTTACGTTTATACTTTGGCTACAATCATGAACAAATTATAGAGTAATGAGCAATTCACACTTCCACACCCGTCACAACTGTAATGAGTTATTGGTGCAAATATTGATTGTTGAGTCACCACAACCACACACACAACAACACACACACACACACACACACACACACACACACACACGCACACACGCACACACACACTTTAGTTTAATATCTTTATGCACCCCATACCCATCCTGTGGGCGGTAGTCAAAAGATTACAAAGGTACATAATGGGTCCAGTGACTGGACCCCAAAGTTATGATAGCTGAACTAGTTACAAAGTATTGTGGCCCCTGAGACCAATATAAAGACTTTTTGGTATATATTCACTCATTGTATACTACACAATAACAGCACAAACTTTGCTGTCATTATATTGTTTACAAAACATGTTTACACAAACCAACAATAGAAAATGTTTATTACTATTTTTCTATCACATGTAAAGTCACCGGATACTTCCCAGAACTGCTACAGCTTCTGTAAAGCTCGTAGTTGTTGTGTGGGGGTGGATTTGTAAATATACTGTTACCGGCATAAGTAGTGTCACAATGACAAATAACACCATCACTCACTGCCCTCACTGCCTGTCAAGTCACTGTCTGAATTTTTTGGGTTATCCTAGGTTGATGGTCTCCTTCCTTCCTTCATTCCTTCCTTCTCATCTCTTCCTTCCTTCCTCTCATCTCTTCCTTCCTTCCTCCCTTTCTTCATACCTTCCTTCCTTCATCCTTCCTTCAGGTTTCCTAGACATTGCTTTCAGTCACAAACTCCTCAATACCATGAAATTCATCTTCACTGACACTTCCATCTGTTTGAACTGTCATTTGGGAACAAAAGAACCCCAATTAGCTGAGGAGTGAGGAATTTCTTAGCGCTAGATATGGTGAACAAGGTGTAATAAAATGGCTTTCCCACAATGCACCACTGGGTCCCTGACTTTTTTTGTACCACTCACACTGAGCGTGGAGACCCATTCTCTCACATCTAGGACTACCAGCCTTTTCCTGCTTGATTTGAGGACACTAGAATTTATGCGTATTAGTGCGTCAATAACCCTGGCGAGTAAGGCATATTAGTACGTCGGAAACCCTGAAAGGGTTAAAGCTCCCTAGAGCGATAAAATGCATATACAGTACACTCATTAATTACCTTAACCCTTTGACTGTCGCGGCCGTATATATACGTCTTACGAGGTACCGTGTTTGACGTATATACACTCAAATTCTAGCGGCTTCAAATCAAGCAGGAGAAAGCTGGTAGGCCCACATGTGAGAGAATGGGTCTGTGTGGTCAGTGTGCACCATATAAAAAAAATCCTGGAGCATGCAGTGCATAATGAGAAAAAAAAAACTCCGACCGTTTTTTTTTTTTAATTAAAATGCCGACTTTGTGGTCTATTTTCGTATAGTATTTATGGTTGTATTCTCGTTTTCTTGGTCTCATTTGATAGAATGGAAAGCATATTATAGAAATAGAGGTGATTTTCATTGATTTTCCTATAAAAAGAACCTAGAAATGGAGCTCAAAGTAGGGGAAATGTTTGATTTTTGCCAATGTTCAAAAGTAAACAAATGATGCCATTGTCCAATAAATGTCCAACTAGCCATTCTAATATGCAGTCATGAATGGGTTGATGTTATTTATACAATTATTACAGTATTGGAGTAGTCTACATAATAGTAAGTCTTCTATTTTTTGTTTGAATAAAAATTCAAAATAGAAAGCAAGAATAATATCAGAGGGGCCTGGAGACATGACTGATGAGCAAAGAAAATGTTATTTTAGAGCCAGGAATGTCTGCATTGTTCATTCTGGACCTTATTTTGAAATTGTCATATTTTTTAGTTTTCATGAAATTGGCCAAATTGCAAATTTCTGACCACATTATTAGGTAGTTGAAATCGGTAAATGGGCAGTTTCTTGTACTCAATCGATAGAAAAAATGGAGTTCTAAAGAAATAGATATGAGTTTGGGCGACTGGAACAATGAAATTAGCCGAAAATAGGGCTCAAAGTGGGCAAAATAGCCGATTTGTAAACAGCGCCGAGGTTGCTAACTTTGCGAGAGCATAATTCCGTCAGTTTTCCATCAAATTTCGTTTTTTTGGTGTCATTACAATCGGGAAAAGATTCTCTATCATTTCGTAAGATAATTTTTTTTTTTTTTTAAATTTTGCGACACCAGGAGACACCTCAGGATTGGGGGTTGCAACAGTCAAAGGGTTAAAATATTTGTAGTCTTAATGGTCTTAATGTAGGGTGAGAGGTGAAAAGTATTTATTTGTAGAAAGTCGTGTGGGAGGTATGGCATCCTGCCTGGCCACTCCCACCTACTACAACATTAAGCTCGCTAATCAATAAAATGCATATACAGACACTCATTAATTACCTTAAAATATTTGTAGTCTTAATGTAGGGAGAGAGGCGAGTTTTATTTGTAGGAAGTCAGGTTGGGAAGTATGGGTCGCCAGGAAGGGCAGCCCTCACCACCCCACCCCACCCACACGTAATGTAAACATACCAGACGAAACACGTCTGTTTTTCGTCACTTTACATTGTGTACAAGTTGTCTCCACATTGATACAGTAGAATAAATAAAGAGAAGCACTCCCATTTTCACGTAACACCATTTTTAGAAGAAATGACACCCTGAGTGAAGGCATACGAAAGGAATAATCTTCTAGCTACCACCAGTAATATTATAGTGTACACATTTTCTCTGATGTCTGACTACAAGTCACCTGGCTACCACAAGTCCTACAAGTCGCCTGGCTACCCCTAGTCCTACAAGTCGCCTGCCTACCACAAGTCCTACAAGTTGCCTGGCTACCACATCTCATATTTATCTTAATTTATTCTACTGTGGGGAGTATTTAGGTGGATTAACCCTTTGAGGGTTCTGGTCGTACTAGTACGTTTTACGCGTAGGGGTTTTTGACGTACTAGTACTCAAATTCTAGCGGCCTCAAATCTAGTGGGAGAAAGCTGGTAGGCCTTCATGTGAAAGAATGGGTCTATGTGGTCAGTGTGCACAGTCTAAAAAAAATCCTGCAGCACACAGTGCATAATGAGAAAAAAAAAACTTTGACCATTTTTTTTTAATAAATCAGCGACTTTGCAGTGTATTTTTGTATGGTATTTATTGTTGTATTCTAGTTTTCTTGGTCTCATTTTATAGAATGGAAGACATATTACAGAAATTGAGATGATTTTGACTGGTTTTACAATGAAAGGTGCCTTGAAATTGAGCTCAAAGTAGCAGAAATGTTCGATTTTTACCAAACTTCAAAAGTAAACAAATCGTGCCAAGCGTGCAATACACGTCAACTGGTGAGTCTAATATTCTTTTACAAGTGCACCAATAATATTTATACCATTTTTACACTAATGCAGTAGTCTGCATAACAGTAAATCTTATATTTTTTGTGAGAATAAAAATTCAAAGTGGAAAGCAAAAGGATATAAGAGGGCCTTGAGACGTGACTAATGACTAGAGGAAATGTCATTTTAGTGCCAGGAATGTCTTTCTTGTTTATTCTGGACCCTATTCGGAAATTGGCATCTTTTGAAATTTGTGTGAAATTGGCAAAATTGCTAAATTCTGACCACTGTACTGGATAGTTGAATTTATAAATGGGTGGTTTCTTGCACCCATTCGATAGAAAAAATGGAGTTCTAGCGAAATATTCATGTTTTTTGTCGACTAGTACAGTGAAATTGGCCGAAAATGGGGCTCAAAGTGGGCAAAATCGCCGATGCGTAAATATCGCCGAGACCGCTAACTTTGCGAGAGCATAATTCCGTAAGTTTTCTATCAAATTTCAAACTTTTGGTGTCTTTATGATCGGGAAAAGATTCTCTATCTTTTCATAAGAGAAAATAATTTTTTTTTTTTTTTAAATTTGGCCGACCCTGAGAACGAGTTTCGGAGAGGGCCTGTCGACCCTCAAAGGGTTAAGCAAAATGTCTATATTAACATTTTATACAATATTTAATGTGCCTCAGAGTGATTATTGTGTTATTATTATCATTAATATGGCATCTTCAAGACTAATAAGACACTTAGTGATTTTAATGTGTACCTGCATGCCAGCACAGTGTGTAAGTTGACTTATGTACAAATACACATAAGTATAATTATCAGTTATAATAATAATGTAGGTATGTAGTCCGCCTGGGCTACATACCTACACCTACCTACATAACTACACGATATTTAATGTGGCCTAGAGCCATATTACATCGACGTACCATGTCCTCTGAGTTTAATCATTTCTATCAACTACCTTTAGATGCCATCATAAACAAAGGGAGAAATAATGAATAATTCATGCCAAGAATTGTAAACAAAAGCTTTATGTATTAAGGGGAGTGACAATGTTTTCCCTCTGCCTGGCTAACACACCTCCATAGTATATCAACATAAAATGTTTATATACTATGTAACATGTTTCTTGCATAATTTTGAAGAAAATATCATACACGGATTAATGAAAATGTCTATATTAATGCAAAATAAGACATTTAATGTGCACGAGTGGCGCGTACCGCATTTCAAAGACCGCTCACTGTACAGAAAGTTTTGGTCATAATTTGAAATCACTGTATTAGCGGAACGCCGTAAGGCAAAACACTGTAAAGCAGGACCCTACTGTACATGTTTGTACAAAGGAGTGTAACAATTGGGTGTACATACCAAAAGTCCCTTTGCATGCAGAGCATTTTGGGCAAACTTAAGACTAACTTAAGATTAATAAGGCAATAACAGTGGTGTTGGAATGTGAGCAAGGTAAAATTTACAAAGGGATTTTGGGAAATCAGTTAGCCAGACTTGAGTCATGGAGATGGAAAGTACAGTACCTGCACTCTGAAGGAGGAGTGGAGATATGTTGCAGTTTTTGAACTCTAGTGTTAGAACACCTCTGGCAAGAAAAGACAGTGATGGAGTGAATGAGGAAAGTGTTTCATCTTTTTTGGGTCACCTGCCTCGGTGGGAAATAGCCTTTGTATTGATAAAAAAAAAAAAAAAAAAAAAAAAAAAAGGAAAAAAAATCATAAAAGCTACACTAATATTTTTGTGATCTAATTCATGTCTGTATAAATAACTCATTACTACTGTAACCAGATATAAGAATGTAAATACTTCATTACCACTCTAACTTGTTTAGTTGTTAAAATTGTAACCCAGTCCCTGGACCCATTATGTGCCTTTGTAATATTTTAGTTACCACCCATACCATGGGTATGAGGTGCATAATGAGGATATTAAACTGTCACGACACAGGGCTGCAATTGGGTTAAGAGTATAGAGGTTAAAATTAAGGTCAGTGGTGCAGTAAAGTTATACTGACATACAAGGTACAATACAGCTGTATTAATCAAGGTCTATGGTGCAGTAAAGTTGTAATGTTCTAAGGTTCAATAAGGTCAGTATATATGGAGGTACTGACAAGGTCTGGAGATATATTAATGTTATCATCAAGGCCTGGGAGATAGCCAAATTTTAACTGATAACCATAAGAGCCACTGTCTATGATGACAATGTGAGAGATAGGAAGCTAGTGGGGGTTACACTGCTCTGAGGGTTATTCTCCAGTGACCGTCAAGCAGGGTGCTATCTTGAACACCTGCATCATACCCTGGCTTGAACACCTGCATCATATCCTGGCATGAACACCTGCATCATACACTGGCTTGAACACCTGCATCATATCCTAGCATGAACACCTGCATCATACACTGGCTTCAACACCTGCATCATACACTGGCTTCAACACCTGCATCATACCCTGGCTTCATTACTATGACTGGACCATCCTCACAACACACGTGTTTTAACAGCCTTTTAACCACATCACTGTAAGTGTTCATCTTATTTACATTACCACAAGATAACTCTTAACCATTCATGAAGACTTATTCATTCATATATTTGGACATGATACATAATTGTACAAGGAATTATACTAGTTATTTGTACATGCCAAAAGCCCCTTGTATGCAGAGCATTATGGACAGGCTTAAAATTAACTTAAAATTAACAAGCAATGAAAGATTCAGTGGTAGAAATTATCAAACAATTTACAATAAAAGTACAATTGTGTATTTGAAACAATAAAATTTGAACATTTCGATATTGAAGCATTATAGTTGTACAAATTTGTCATATTACAATGTATAACAAACAAGATGATCAATTTACTGTATGTTGTCTTGAAGTTTTAAGATTTAAGCAATTGGGAGAATTATTGGTAATGTTAAATATTGAGTATTGATTATTTAGTCCTGGGTAATTTTTTTTTTTTTTTTTTTTTTTTTTTTTGAAGAGTCTTAAACAGATTTTCAGGCCTGGTTACTTTAGTATGTTCTGGTAATGAATTCCAGATTTTGGGGCCCTTTATGTGCACAGAGTTTTTACACACTGTGATATGGACACGGGGTACATCAAAGAGAGATCTGTGTCTTGTGTTACAGTCGTGTGTCCTGTTAAGGTTAGTGAGGAAAAGTGAGTGGAGGGTTTATGTTTCCTGGTACTGTGTCAAACATACTAATACACAGCTGCTAGTATTGTGTCCAATGTATCTAGTATACAGGTGCTGGTACTGTGCCCAGTGTACTAATATGCAGTTGCTGGTACTGTGCTTGAAGTACTAGTATGCAGGTAATGGTACCATGTCCAACATACTAGTATGCAGGTAGTGGCATTGTGTTCAACATACTAGTATGCAGGAACTGGAACTGTGTCTGATGTACTAGTACACAGGTGCTGGTACTGGGTCCGACATACTGGTATGCAGGTACCAGTACTGTGTCCGACATACTAGTACACAGGTGCCATACTGTGTCCAACATACCAGTATGCAGGTGCTGGAACTGTGCCCAACTTGCTAGTATTCAGTTACTGGTATTGTGTCAGATGTACTAGTACACAGGTGCTGGTAGTGTCCAATGTACTAGTACACAGGTGCTGGTACTGTGTCCAATGTACTAGTACACAGGTGCTGGTACTGTGTCCAATGTACTAGTACACAGGTGCTGGTACTGTGTCTAACATACTAGTATGCAGGAACTGGTACTGTGTCTGATGTACTAGTACACAGGTATTGGTACTGTCTGATGTACTAGTACAAAGGTGCTGGTTCTGTGTCCAACATATGAGAATGCAGGTGCTGGCACTATGTCCAATGTACTAGTATGCAAGTGCTGGTACTGTGTGCAATGTACTAATATGCAGGTGCTGGTACTGTGTGTGGCATACTAGTGCACATGTGCTGGTACTGTGTTCAACATACTAGTATGCAGGTATTAGTACTGTGTCCAACATACTAGAATGCATGTGCTGGTACTGCAACCAATGTGCTAGTAAACAGGTGCTAGTACTGTGTCCAACATACCAGTATGCAGGTACTGGTACTGTGTCCGACATACTAGAATGCACGTGCTGGTACTGTGTCCAATGTACTACTTCACAAGTGCTGGTATTGTGTCCAGCATATTAATATGCAGGAACTGGTACTGCATCTGATGTACTAGTACAAAGGTGCTGGTACTGTGTCCAATGTACTAGTACACAAGTGCTGGAACTGTGTCCAATGTACTAGTACACAGGTGCTGTTACTGTGTCCAACACACTAGTATGCAGGAACTGGTACTGGTACTGTGTCCGACATACTAGTACAAAGGTGCCGGTATTGTGTTCAATGTACTAGCATGCAGGTGATGGTACTGTACTAGTATGCAGGTGGTGGTACTGTGCCCAACATACGTATATGCAGGTGCTGGTAGTATGTCCGACATACTAGCATGCAGATACTGGTACTGTGTCAAACATACTTTTACACAGGTACTGGTACTGTGTCCAATGGAGTAGTATACAGGTACTAGTACTGTGTCCAACATACTAGCACACAGGTGTCAGTACTGTGTCTAACGTACTAGTATGCAGGTGCTGGTACTATGTACGATGTACTAGTACACAGGTGCTGGTACTGTGTCCGACATACTAGCATGCAGGAACTGGTACTGTGTCCAACATACTAGAATGCAGGTGCTTGCGCTGTGTCCAATATACTAGTACACAGGTGCTGGTACTATGTCCAACATACTAGTATGCAGGAACTGGTACTGTGTGTGACATACTGGTACACAGGTGCAGGTACTGTGTCCAATGTACTAGTATGCACGGGCTGGTACTGTGACTGACGTACTAGTACACAGGTGCAGGTACTGTGTCCAATGTACAGTTGTCCCTCAATTATCGTCCTTAATCCATTTCTGGATGTGAGACTATTATCAAAATAGACAATTTTCGAATCAATTTTCCCCATAAGAAATAATGTAAATACAATTAATCCATTTCTGACACCCAGAAGTATTAAAATAAAATTTTTTTACATGAAATATAGATGTAGTACATAAACAATACAATGGGACATGATGAATGAAACATTAACAGCATAACACTTACCTTTATTGGCAATTCTTCTTAGTGTATGGAAGACTGGAGGAGGAGAGAGATTGAATTACTGTTTGGAAGGGAAATCCCCTTCCATCAACACCTCAGGTACCAAGTGATTTTCTGGGGTTACTTCTCTGTTTCTTAATGCCACTAGGACCAGCTTGAGTCACTGGAGTCCTGTCTTGCAAAAAGCTGTCAAGAGAGCTTTGTTTCTGGCATCTCTTTAAAACTTCCATAAAATGGGCCAAGACTCTGTCACTGTACAAGTTGCCGATATGGCTTGCAACATCCTTCTCAGGGTGATGTTTCTCCATAAATCTTTCCATCCTACCCCACATTTCAAAAATCTTTTTAATTTCTGAAGAAGGCACCTTCCATCTTTCTTCCTCCTCCTCTGCAGCAAGATTTTGAGCTGCAATCTGTTGCTCTTCCTGCTGAAGCTCTTGCAGCTCCTCAGTGGTTAGCTCTTCATTGTGGTCATCCACCAACTCTTCCACATCCTCCAAACTCACATCCAACCCCATGGAACTCCCCAGTGCCACAATAGAGTTCACAACCGACATAGGCTCATTAGGGGCCGCCTCAAACCCTTCAAAATCCCTCCTGTGGACACAATCTGGCCACAAGTTTCTCCAAGCAGAGTTCAAAGTCCTGGTAGTCACTCCCTTCCAAGCCTTACCTAAAAGGCTTATGCAATGGAGAATACTGAAGTGCTCTTTCCAAAAATCTCTTACGGTCAAGTGAGTGTCTGAGGACACATTAAAGCACCTTTCAAACATTGCTTTGGTGAAGTTTTTTTGAAGTTTGAAATGACCTGCTGGTCCATGGGCTGGAGGAGAGGAGTGGTATTCGGGGGCAAGAACTTTAATGTGATGAACCCAAACTCCTTCAGAATTAGGTCATTCAAGTTTGGAGGATGAGCAGGTGCATTGTCTATTACTAGGAGGCACTTGAGATCCAATTTCTTTTCCAGGAGGTTATTCTTCACATTAGGGCAAAACACTTCATTGAACCACTCGACGAAAATTTCCCTCGTGACCCATGCCTTACTATTAGATCTCCAAAACACACACAATTTGCTCTTCATAACATTGTTTTTCTTGAACACTGGGATTTTCAGAATGGTACACTAGTAATGGCTTCACTTTGAAATCCCCACTAGCATTAGCA
Organism: Cherax quadricarinatus; assembly: GCF_026875155.1. Lineage (NCBI taxonomy): Eukaryota > Metazoa > Arthropoda > Malacostraca > Decapoda > Parastacidae > Cherax > Cherax quadricarinatus. The sequence goes on from NC_069441.1 coordinate 32,013,645, forward strand.
CAGAACATGAGCATCAGCCTGTCTTTCATAGGCTTTTGTCCTGGCAGTGCCTTTTCTTCCCGAGTAATGTAGGTCCTCTTTGGCATTTTCTTCCAAAAGAGGCCTGTTTCATCACAATTGAACACTTGTTCAGGTTTCAGTCCTTCAGCCTCTACGTACCCCTTGAATTCCTTAACATATTTTTCAGCCGCTTTTTGGTCTGAACTGGCAGCCTCACCATGTCTTATCACACTGTGTATGCCAGGTAAGCTTCTTAAATCTCTCAAACCAGCTTTTGCTGGCCTTAAATTCACTCATATCACCATTAGTTGCAGGCAAATTCTTTACCAAATCGTCATGCAACTGCCTAGCCTTTTCACAAATAATCGACGTCATAAGACTATCTCCTGCTGATTGTTTCTCGTTTATCCACACCAATAATAACTTCTCAACATCTTTGAGTACTGGTGATCTCATTTTTGTCAGCATATTTACCCCCTTTGCAACAACAGCTTCCTTGATTTCATTTTTCTTGGCTATGATGAAAGATATGGTTGTACGGGATTTGTTATACATCCTGGCCAGTTTGCCCACACGTACGCCACTTTCATATTGTTCAATGATGTTTTTTAAATTCAATCATATTTCTCACATTCTTTACCAAAGGCTTGGCACTAGGAGCTTTCTTGGGAGCCATGGTAGCTTATTTAGCACTTGCAAGCACTAAAATGAATGGAATATTATGAAATATTTCATATGAACACATGAGGGGACCGTTGTTCACTGGTAAACAATGGCACACTGGCTGGGAAGGGAGGCCGAGGTGGCTCAGAGCCATGAGTACGCATCCAGGACGAAAGACGATTAGCGAGTTAACAGACCATTGGCGAGCCAATGTTTAGACGAAATAACGCGATGATTTCCGAAATGGATGACTATCAGGCCAGAAGATTATTGAGGACCACTGTACTAGCATGCAGGTACTGGTATTGTGTCCAATGTACTACAACACATGTACTGGTACTTTGTCCAGTGTACTAGTACATAGGTGCTGGAACTGTGTCCAATGTATTAGTACACAGGTATTGGCACTGTGTCCGACATACTAGTATGCTGGTGCTGGTACTGCATCCAATGTACTAGTATGCAGGTACTGGTACCATGTCCAATGTACTAGTATGCAGGTGCTGGTACTGTGTCAGACATACTCGTATGTAGGTGCTGTTACTGTCTCTGATGTACTAGTACACAGGTACTGGTACTGTGTCGAACACTGTAGTGTGCAGGTGCTGGTACTGTGTCTGAAGTACAGTGGACCCCCGCATAGCGAACGCCTTGCATAGCGAACAATCCGCATAGCGAACGCTTTGTTCGCTGAAATTTTGCCCCGCATAGTAGACAAAAACCCGCTCAGCGAACTTCGTCCGAGACGCGTCCAATGTGGGCCCTCAGCCAGCCTCACATGTGCCGCCCGTCCCATTGTTTACCAGCTAGCCTCCGCGGTAACATTCAAGCATACACTCGGAATATTTCGTATTATTACAGTGTTTTCGGTGCTGTTTCTGGAAAATAAGTGACCATGGGCCCCAAGAAAGCTTCTAGTGCCAACCCTGTGGTAAAAAGGGTGAGAATTAGTATGGAAATTAAGAAAGATTTTGAAGGGTTTGGGGCTAACCCTGAGAAGCCTATGCCAGTTGTGGAATCCATTGTGCCTACTTCAAAAATTAAGGAAATGTGTGCACAGTGGGTTGAACTGCAAACCTTTATGGATGAAAATCACCCTGACACAGCTGTTGCAAGCCGTGCTGGTGACTATTTCAATGACAATGTTATGGCCCATTTTAGGAAAGTCTTGAAGGAACGGGAGGTACAGAGCTCTATGGACAGATTTGTTGTGCGACAGAGGTCCAGTGACTCTCAAGCTGGTCCTAGTGGCATTAAAAGAAGAAGGGAAGTAACCCCAGAAAAGGACTTGCTACCTCAAGTCCTAATGGAAGGGGATTCCCCTTCTAAACAGTAAGAAGATAATGCTCTCCCCTCCTCCCATCCCATCAATCATCACCAGATCTTCAATAAAAGTAAGTGTCATGTAATTGTGCATGCCTTTTTCAGTTTGTGTGTACTAAAATTAACATTTTTTTGTGGTAAAAAAATTTTTTTTTCATACTTTTGGGTGTCTTGCACGGATTAATTTTATTTCCATTATTTCTTATGGGGAAAATTAATTCGCATAGCGAACATTTCGCATAACGACCAGCCCTCTTGCACGGATTAAGTTCGCTATGCGGGGGTCCACTGTACTAGTACACAGGTGCTGGTACTGTGTCCAACATACTAGTATGCAGGTACTGGTACTGTATCCGACATACTAATATGCACGTGCTGATACTGTGTCCAATGTACTAGAACACAGGAGCTGGTATTGTGTCCATCATACGTACTAGTATGCAGGAACTGGTACTGTGTCTGATGTACTAGTACACAGTTGCTGGTACTGTGTCTGACATATTAGTATGCAGGTGCTGGTACTGTGTCCAATGTACAGTAAAAAGGTACTGGTACTGTGTCCAATATGCGCTAGTACACAGGTGCTGGTACTGTGTCTAACATACTAGAATGCTAAAAATATCAACTTGGATGATTACCAACAAACTTATTCTCAATACAGACAAAACATACTTCATGCTTTTCGGAAAGAGAGCTTCAAATGTAGAGCTTAACATATTGATAAATGGTTCACCTATCTCGGGACAGGCAGAGGGCAAATTTCTAGGTCTCCATCTTGACTGCAGTCTCAAATTACAGTCACACATACAGCAAATTTCTAAGAAAATCTCCAAAACAGTAAGCATCCTTTCAAAGATATGGTACTATGTACTCCAATCAGCTCTTCTAGCTCTGTACTACTCCCTCATTTACCCTTACCTCACCTATGGTATTTGTGCATGGGGCTCAACCACAGTAAATCACCTTAAGCCTTTAATAACCCAGCAAAAATCTGCAGTGCTATTGATTACTAACGCCTGCATTAGACAACACACTCCACCTCTTGTCAAGAGTATTAATTTGCTAAATATACAAAATATCCACACCTATTATTGTGCCTACTACATACACAAAACACTAATTCTCTAATGTAAACCCTCCTCTCAAACTCCTTCTTGATAATTATAACAGAACACACAACCATAATGCGAGACACAGATCACTCTTCAATATCCCCAGTGTCCATCTCTCCCTATGCAAAAATGCTGTACACGTAAAAGGCCCGAAGATATGGAATTCACTGCCAAAACAAACTAAAGGACCCCTGTCCGCAAATCAGTTTAAGGCCCAAATAAGAAATCGCCTCATTACCCAAAATTAACCAGACAAACCATACCTAACCACTACCAGTTACTCGAAAGCTACTCATTGTGCTTACAAATGCTCAACCACTTACTATTTCGAAATTAGGATGTCTGTTCTTTTCACTGTATTAAATAGTGCATTGTTTTAAATACAACTGTAATACATCATATTGTAAATAGTTTTAAATTGTTACACTGTAATACTGTAATCTTTATTAACTAATTCAATAGTGTAAAAGTCTCTACTAGACTTATCAGAACTATGTAGCATCACATGATATAATAATAAATTTTCCTGTACTCACTCAAACTCTTGTTATGACCATATAAACTATATATTATTCCTTACTATTCTTAAGTTAATCTTAAAGTTTGCCTGAAATGCTCGGCATACAGAGGGGCTTTTTGCATGTACCCCCAACTATTATATTCCTCTGTACAACCATGAAATTTGTCAAAATAAAAAAATTTCTAAATCTAAATCCATGAAGGTGCTGGTACTGTGTCCGACATACTAGTACACAGGTGCCGGTACTGTGTCCAACATACTAGTACACAGGTGCTGGTGCTGTGTTCAGCGTACTAGTACACAGGTGCTGGTGCTGTGTTCGGCATACTAGTACACAGGTGCTGTTACTGTGTCCAATGTACTAGTACACAGGTGATGGTACTGTGTCCAATGTACTAGTACACAGGTGATGGCACTGTGTCCAATGTACTAGTACACAGGTGCTGGTACTGTGTCCAATGTACTAGTACACAGGTGCTGGTACTGTGTCCGATGTGTTCGGCATACTTGTGCACAGGTGCTGGTACTGTGTCCGATGTGTTCGGCATACTTGTGCACAGGTGCTGGCACTGTCTGATGCACTAGTACACAGGTGATGGTACTGTGTCTGATGAACTTGTACACAGGTGCTGGTGCTGTGTTTGGCATACTAGTACACAGGTGATGGTACTGTGTCTGATGTACTAGTACACAGGTGCCGGTAATGTGTCCAACGTACTAGTATGCAGGTGCTGGTATTCTGTCTTACATACTAGTATGCAGGTGCTGGTACTTTGTCTGATGTAGTAGTATGCAAGTGCTGGTACTGTGTCCTGTGTACTAGTATGCAGGTACTAGTACTGTGTCTGGCATACTAGAATGCATGTACTGGTACTGTGTCTGATGTACTGGTACACAGGTGCTGGTACTATATCTGACAGGTGCTGGTACTGTGTCCAATGTGCTAGTACGCAGGTGCTGGTACTGTGTCCGACATACTAGTACACAGGTGCTAGTACTGTGTTGATGTACTAGCACACAGTGCTGGCACTGTGTCTGACAGGTGCTGGTACTGTGTCCAATGTGCTAGTACGCAGGTGCTGGTACTGTGTCCGACATACTAGTACACAGGTGCTAGTACTGTGTGCGATGTACTAGTACACAGGTGCTGGAACTGTGTCCAACGTACTAGTGTGCCACCTGCCACTATTTTTCATGTCAGCATAACTCTTTGGGTCTTCCACATATTCATACATTTGAAAAAAAAATCTAAGACGAGCAATGTGCACACAATGTTTAGTTTACTACTCAGGTGATGACCGTGTCTGACATGCTAGTACACCTTACTAGTAAAAGTAAACAAAGACACCAGGAGCTGTTGTTCAACCACCAGCTTCCCTATTTGCCATTTAAGGAGGCTTGTGATTCCTCTTTTTATAACTAATCCTAGATGCCATTGTAAACTAGAGAAACACAGAGAATGTAAAGAAACAAAGCGAATGGGTGGTGACCGGTCAGATGAATGCAGTTCATACGTGATCATTTCGCATAATGCACAAGTTTGTGAAGCTTTTTCCCCACAATACAAATATTTTACATTGTGTACAAGTTGTCTTCACATTGGTGCATTAGAATAAATAACAGCAACACACCATTATTAGAGTGAATGACACTATAAGTGAAGGCATACGAAAAGAATATTATTCTACACTTGCTCCAGTAATACTACTGTACACAGTTTCTCTGGTACTGAACTAGAGAAAACAGAATTCTTGCCATCGCTACTACAAGCCACCTGTCTACCACAATCATGCGCATCTCATATTTAAGTCAATGAGTCAGTATTGTATGCCATATAAGAACTGTTGTCCTGGAAACGGGAAGCGCAGCATCTCAGCATCAAGCATCCCAATCTCCTTCTTACAGTCACTCAGTGCACTAGCTTTTATAGTCTCCAAGAGTACATATTTATACAAATTTGTACTTTACTCTGCACCCCACAGTACAAGACAGGTTAGAATTGCAGCAGCACTTGGAAGAGGAAAACATGAGGAAAATGGAAAGAAAAAATGGAAGTACAAAAGAAGCTGGTGACAGAAGTGGTGACGTGTACTTAGCTCAGTGGTGACATGTACTTTGCATTGATGGTGCACGTTACTTAGCTCGGGCAGTGGTTGGACGTGTACTTTACTCAGTTGGTGACGTGTACTTAGCTTTGAGTGGTGACGTGTAACTTACTCTGTGAAGACCTGTTTTTTTGTGTGCTCTTGAGTGGTGAAACCTGTACTAACATTCTGTGAGAAGTGTCTTGATTGCCCCCGTGGACTGAACCAAGATGCCCTCCATTGACCAACTTTACCAGCAACCTTAAGGAAGAATTGAAGGCAGCGAAGATGGAGATACGCGATTGACCGAGGAAGTAATCAAGAGGATTCATAGTGGTCCGCCCTGTTTCAGTCGCTCAGGTCAAGAAGGGATCGTGGTCAGCTGGCTGGACGATCAGGGGACCGACGAAGTTTGACGATAAAGAAGAACGAATGGAAAGCCAGAAACGATGAAGAAGAAAAGAGACTGCTGTTGAAACTCCGTGAAACCTCCAACCATTCCCTCGGTTCACCCCGACATGTGAGTCTAATACTGGATCGCAACGACGAACACAAGGGAAGGTAAAGAAATATTGTATTGTTGGGGGATAGCTCTGTTAGATTACATGGAATAAGGGCATTCTGCTTGAAGTACAGGAGTAGGAGACAAAGGGTAACTTTCCTGGGGCTGGGATGGAGGACATAGTTAGCCGGCTTGACAACATCATAACGGTAATGGATCAATCCTATTATTTGCCTCAGTGCCTGAGGCAATGAGTAGGCAAGCGTAGTAAGTGGAGGAATTTAGTTAAAAGTCAGGACAGCATAACATATCAGAAAGAAGGGGGGCGCCCTGTTTATGTGGCATTTTGCCCAAGAAGAGGTGTTGGTAATGAAGTGGTTTTCCAGAGCAATTGGTATTAATTGGTTTGACTGATAATAAACTCTGTAAGGATAATGCAGTGACAATTCATTGAACAACTGGGACAACTTCTGATGGCCGAAATGACATGTATGCCAGGGATGGGGTTTCACATTATCCAGGGCAGTGTGGGTTTTCTTGCTAACTCAGTTGAGGGGTGTAGTACTTTAAACTAGGATATTAGAGGTATGGTTTAGGAATGAGTTAATAATGAGTATGGATATATTTGACTTAAGCTCCTATATTTAAGACTCTTAATAGTCACTTCCATGGAGTAACTCTGGGTATTGTAATCTCAGAATTGTGTAAACAACAAAGATGAAAAGGAAAAATGTGCAGAAGAAAAAACATATGATGGTAATATTATGCTAACATCGAAGTGCAAGAAATAAAATTAATGAACTACGTTTGGTAACATGTGCTGGGAACTCTTTGATATCATTGCATTAACTGAAACGTGGTATGATTTAAAGATTCGGGATATACTGCTGAGTGTAATATTCAGAGGATTTAAGTTATTCAATGTGGATAGATGTAATGGGAAGGGGGGAGGAGTTGCATAGTATGTTCGAGCAAATATTAATTGTTGCATAAAAAAAGGTATAAAAATAGATGGACAGTAACAGAGCTGTTTGGTAGAGTTCAGTGGAGGTCCACAGAAAAAAATTCGTATGGTGTAAATATAACCGACTCTCCAGTTGGATCACGATAGAGGGCGACTTCTTTGGGACGAAATTGTTAGGGCTTTCTGGACACAGTAACGTATCCATAGTAGGGATTTAAACTTTAGCCAAATTGACTGGAAGTCTTTGACCAGAAACTAGAGTCCCGTGACTCATGGAAACAGTTCAGGACTGTTTTCTGAAACAGAGTGTAACTGAACTACCAGGGGTAATAATTTGCTAGACCTAGCTTGTCAAAAAGAAACACTAGTGAATAATCTGGAGAATCACTGAAGAGCTTGGCGCAGTTAGATCACAAATCCACACCTTTAGCAATAATTGGGAATGCAAGAATAAATGATAATACAAGTAAAAATCCCCGATTTTCGTTCTGGGCCTGATTATATGGACTTAGGGAACATCTGTCTAATCTTGATTGGGGTTATCTACTAATGATTTTAAATTGACGATAATCATACTTAATCAATATGAAGGGATCTGCTTTAATGATTGTTTTTTCTTAATAATTGTACACATTGCCCAGAGTATATACAAACCCCAGAGAGAAATTAGGTCAAATAAAAACGATCCCAAATTGTTTAACAGGAGGTAAAAGCATCTATTAGGGAAAAAGGGAAATATTTAAAGCGCCTTAGAGAGAAGGTAACCTTACTGACCAATATGTTCAGCTTAAAAGAGAAGTAAAAAAGGCGCTTAGAAAGGCTAAACGTGACTAAATTTAGAGTCGCTAATGAATCAAGACTAATCCAAAGGGTTCTTTCAAGTGTATAGGACGAAGGGTGAAGGAAAAAGTAGGACCTCTGAAATCTGTGAATTTGACAAGCTACGGATAATGAACTGGAAATTGTTCCTTATTTAATGAACTAATTTTTGTCAGTTTTTATAACACAGGAAGATGTAGAATGAGAATCCAATAATTAACAATTATTATTCCTGAAGAATTTTAAGTTAACCAATATTACTGACACGAGTGACATGGTTCTATTAAAACAGATAGACAAACAGAAACAAAATAAGTCCCCGGGACCCGATGAGAGATTTCCAAGGTACTTAAGGAATGCAAGATGGAACTTAGTCAGGCCATTAACCGAGTGTATTCAAGGCGTCCATCCCTACATTGTTGTCCAGAGAGTTTAAGAATGGCTAATGTGGTTTCCTATATTCAAATCAGGGGATAAGTCCACTCCTTCAAATTACCGTCCAATAAGCCTGACATCTATAGTGGGCAAGTTATTAGAATCAGTTATAGCTGACATTATCAGAAGTCACCTTGAAGAGCATAACTTGATAAATGATCTCAGCATGGATTCACGAGAGGTCGTTCCTGCCTGACAAACTTACTGACGTTCTTCAATAGAACATTTGAGGCAGTTGACAGTGATAAGGAATATGATATTGTTTATTTGGATTTTAGTAAAGCCTTCGACAGAGTACCTCACAAGAGACTCTTAAGAAAAGTGGCAGCTCATGGTTAGGAGGTAAAGTTCTAGCATGGATTGAGGCATGGCTTACCAATAGAAAGCAGAGAGTTACCATTAATGGAGTGAAATCTGAATGGGGATTAGTCACTAGTGGCGTTCCACAAGGATCAGTTTTAGGCCCTCTCTTGTTCATAAATTTACATTAATGACCTTGATGAAGGGATTACTAGTGACACGAGTAAGTTTGCTGATGATACAAAGATAGGCCGTATAATTCACTCAGAGGAGGATATCAATGAACTCCAGGACGATTTGAACAAATTAATGTCTTGGTCCGAAAAATGGCAGATGAAGTTTAATGTGGATAAGTGTAAGGTACTTGCCCTTGGTAATGAAAATAACCCTCGAAGCTATAATCTAGGTGAAGTAGAGCTTGGTCATACAGAATGTGAAAAGACTTGGGAGTCATGGTAAGCAGAAATCTAAAGCCCAAGACAGCAGTGCCTTAGTGTGCGCAACAAGGCCAACAGATTACTTGGATTTATCTCAAGAAGTATAAGTAACAGAAGTCCAAAAGTTATTTTACAGCTCTATACATCACTAGTGAGGCCTCATTTAGATTATGCTGCTCAGTTTTGGTCCCCTTACTACAGGATGGACATAGACTCATTAGAGAACATACAGAGAAGAATGACTAAAATGATTTACTGTGTAAGGACCTCCCGTATGAAGATTAGACTTAAAGCCTTAAATCTCCACTCTCTGGAGAGGCGTAGAATGAGGGGAGATATCATTGAAGTGTATAAGTGGATGACGGGCATAAACAAAGGAGACATTAATAAAGTACTGAGGGTGTCGAACCAGGTAAGAACCAGGAATAATGGATTTAAGTTGGATAAATTTAGATTTAGAAAGGACATAGGTAAGTACTGGTTTTCTAACAGAGTTGTAGATGCGTGGAACAGTCTTCCCAGTGGGGTGATAGAGGCTAGGACCTTGGGTAGCTTTAAGAAGAGACTGGACAAATATATGAGTGGGAGGGGCTGGGTTTGATTGGTGTTGGGGGGTGCGGGAGTTGTTTCTTGAATAGCTTTAGGTAGATGTCGTTTTGATAAGGACCTGCCTCGTATGGGCCAGTAGGCCTTCTGCAGTGTTCCTACATTCCTATGTTCTTATGTTCTTATGTTCTTATGTAAAGGGGTTAGTGATGCATCTCAGCATCAAGCAATCTCCAAGACTACATATTTCATCTACAAAATTGTACTTCATTGTGCACCCCATAGTACAAGTGTAGCAGTTTTTGGAAGAGAGGAAAATGGAATAAGTACAAAAGAAGTTATTTATTTATTTATTTATTTATTATAAATTTGTGCACACATACAGAGGTACAAAAAAATACAGATAAGAGCAGTATGCCAAAGCCACTTATACTATGCATAGCATTACGGGCTGGCTTAAAATTAACTTAAGATTAATTAAGCAATGATGAAGTCAGTGATAAAACATTAATGTAAACAGATTACTATAAAGCACAAGTGAGTATTACTAAGACAGGTCATATGAAGGATTCTGTTGGGTAGTGTATTTAAAAAAATAATAAAGTTAGATTGGGGTTTTAGGTTAACATTTATTTATATAATGTGAGAAACATTTAAGATATACAATTTATAAGATTCAGTTATTCAGTATTTATTTGGTTTTGGGTGAGTAAGTGATCTTTGAGTAGAGACTTGAATTTATAAAAAAGGAAGTGTTTCTTTTATATTTACAGGTAATGAATTCCAGATTTTTGGGCCTTTTATGTGCATTGAGTTTTTGCATAGTGTTTAGATGAACACCGAGGAACATCAAAGAGTGATCTGTGCCTTGTGTTATGGTCATGTGTTCTTGTTGAGGTTGGCAAAGGAGATGTTTGAGGGAGGGTTAATATCAGAGTTAAGTGTTCTATGTATGTAATAGGTGCAGTAATAAGTATGGATGTTTTGTATAGTGAAAGGTTTAGTGTATTGAATATTGGTGGAGTGTGCTGCCTGAGTGAGATATTTGTTATCATTCCTAACTGCACAAGCCTTTTGTTGGGTAATTATGGTCCGAGAAGTTAACTGTTGTTGACCCCATGCACAAATTTCCATATGAGTAGGGGTAAATAAGAGAGTGATATAGGGCCCGGAGGCTGACTGTGGAACATAGTACCTAATCTTTCTTCGATAGATATGGCTACAGTCTTGGATAAAATTTCTTAGAAATTTGTTGTATATGTGTATGAAATTTGAGTCTAATCCAAGGTGGATTCCTAAGAATTTTCCTCTGTTAGCTTGTGATAGGTGAGCCTTTATCATTATGTTAAGAGGGACATCTGTACTCGTTACAACTGAATGAAGTAGGTTTTTGACAATGTTTAGTGTAAGTTTGTTAGTCCTCCATCCAGGTAGATTTTTCTGTAATTCGTATTTACAGTATGCTAGTGTGCTGGCTCGGGGAGAGAAGACGTATGTAGTGTCATCTGCAAAATAGTGTGGGTTAGAGTAAATTGCGAAGCATTTGGAAGGTCATATATGTATAGAGAAAGAGAAGAGGGCCAAGGACACTCCCTGTGGGACACCAACTGTAATTGGTTGCGCAATAGTTGCCCCCATTTGCGTACACCTATTGGCTTCTGTTGCTGAAGGTATGACATGAGGTATTTGAGGATGCCCTCTTATACCAAAGTGTGAATATTTTACGTGGACAAGTCATGTCAACTGTATCAAAAGCTTTACGTAAGTCAATGAAGATCCCCAGTGGACTTCTTTATTCTTCTATTTGCAGTGTAATATGTTCTAGCAGTGTATAATAGCACACATTAGTTATTTTTATTAGCCTGTATCCAAATTGGCAGGGGTTGAGTAATTTCTGGGGATAAGGTAGAGTAGATTCGTTTATGTAAATTAGTTTTTTTCAAAATTTTGAGAGAGGGTGAAAGTTGGATATTGGCCTATATTTTTATTCAAACTCTGTTTGGTCACCTCCTTTGAGTATCGGGGTGACCCTTGCAATTTTGATACTGTAGGGAAGGTGGAGATTTCAATGATTTGTTTAAAGATGTTGAAATGATTGAGATAGAACTTGTGACACTTTTTTATATATAAAGGGTGTTAAGGTACTTAAATTCTCCTGCCTTGTTTTTTTTAGTGCATTGATAGATAAGGAAAACTTCGTATGGGTTTTAGTTCTGAGCTAGGAACAGTGTGTTCGTGTTAGTTGCGGTGAGGAAGTTATTTGGTGGGGTATCTGAGCTTGGGATTTTAATGGGCAATGTTTTGTCCTATAGTGGAGAAGAAATCCATTGAGTCAGTTTCTGTTTCTGTTGGTTGGAGTTGGGGTTCATCTGATTTTGCTAATTTTATTTCCTATTTCGTGATATCTATTTTTGTTTCCCAGATTTTCAGATAGTGGTTTCCAGGTCTTTTTTTATATCACCTCGTAAGATGGATAATCTTTCTCATAATACAATTTATTATTTTGCCCTTCTTATCAGCGGTAAGGCTTGAACGAGTAACGTTTGTTTTTGGTCTATGGTTATGGACCATTCTGTACTGTTTTTTCATATTGTGTTTTGTATTAAAGGATTTGAGAATGCTGGTGTTAGCCAGGACTGTTCAGTCTCTTTGCTGTCATCTGTTTAGATTTTTTTAAAGGGCAGTGCTTGTTATAGAGGTATTGGGTCTTATTTATACAATTATAAATACATTCGTCAATATCTGTATAGATTTCTAGCCAGTGTGCCAATCATGTTTGCTAATGCTGTTGCGAAGTTATAAATGGCTGCCCATTGGTGAAGTCGAAGTGACTTAGTAGTGTCTTGGGGTAGTTTTCCCAAAGAGTTGTTATGATGAGAAGTAGGGTAGTGGCCTGTGGTATTATATGTAATTTATGCCTGATTTTAAAGGGTGAATATGGTGTTGGTCCAGATTGGTCAAGTAGGGAAACACTAGTCCTGTAACTCATGTAGGTTTGTGTTTACTGTTGGAAGTAACATACAGTTACACATTGTGTTTGTTGAATTCAGTAACGTTGGGTCCATGGTCTTGCAGGAGATTTATATGAGTCACCTGAGAGTATAAGTATATTGTTCAGCTGCATCAGTTTTATCAATCCATACTTCTAGATTTGACTAAATTGGCTAATGATTGACTGTGGAACTCTGTAGATGATTAATCAATGTAGAGGTTTTTGTAGTATTTGGATTTGAATTTAGCCATTATATATCTCCCATGTTCATCCCTTGTGCAATATAAGTGATACATTCTAGTGTCTGAGATATATGGCTGTGCCACACCCTTGTTGGTCTGGCCTACATTGTGTATTGCCGTGGTAACCAGGATGGCAAGACATCTGCACATCAGGCTTTATCCAGTTTCAGTTAGTGTAGATGATGGACATTATTGGCATGTAAGAATTATAGTAATGCTATGAGGTCATCGTAATGCTTGCTTAAGATCTGATAATGTAGTTAAAGAATAGTTATTTGTTGTTCTGGCACTGAGAAAGTGCCTTTGATTGTTCTGCAGTGTATAATACAGTAACTGTTTGATTCATTTAAGTCATTATAATAAGAGGTTGGTATCAGATCAATGCTTGTAATCCACAAGAGTTGTAGTGAATCTTAATAGTTAGAATTAAGTATAAAACAAAGTAAATAGTATTAAGCTAAAAATAGCACCTGAATAATTTAACAAATGTAAAATAAATGAGCTAAGGGACTAATACACATAAAGTGATGATCAATAATAGTGCTTGGGAATTTGAGAGTAAGGTATAAATACAGGTAATTTTTTAAAGATATAAATATGTTTAAAATATATACTAAAAAGGACCTAATATAGGGTGAATAAATGAGCTTTGGAATTATAATGTGCAAATTGTGAGCTTATTCTACTTTAGCACCTGAGAATAGTAAAGGGGTTAGCTAGTGTGTTTGTCTGTGATTTAACAGTGTGTGTCTCATGGCAAATTAAGAAATCATTGAACTCGGTGTAAATCATTGAACTAGCTGTAAATATCTACAGTAGTTCACAAACTCACATTTGTTAAAATAGTTAAGTGCTATTAGAAATGCTTAATTGTACAACTGAAGTATCTGTTCTGAATAGTCCCTTTTTCTTTTAAATTTTTAAAATTTTTAGAATAATTACAGAGTTTTATTCATAAGTCTAGTTGAAGATTCAATATAACTCTTATATTATTTTACTCAGAAAATCTAGTTTGTAAAATTACTCTCATCCTATGATTACAGGCAAGATCCTGAGAAACCTTTTACAAAATGAAATGCACGAACCAACAGTAACGGTAATAACTACCCAGCAACCAAGCAAATACATTTACTCAGTGGCAAACAATAACAACCATCTAAAATACAATGATCAGATTCCTCGAGCAAACATTAAGACCTCACAACATTACTCAATTCCCCTTTCATTCCAAAATATCAATCATCACCCTCACAGAAACCAGGCTTAAAGCCTGATTATTACAGATGTCTATACCATTCCTGCTACATGGCCATTACACGAACTGTAGAACAGACCATTACAAGGAGAGGAACACTATATACTACTCAAATCAACTCGAATGCATCGATAAATCCTGCACCTGGGATGAGCTTAGAGAATATATCATAGCAAATTTAAATCAAAGACCTCTGCAAAAACCCCTTCACAATTAAAACATATACAGAGTCCCACAGTCAAACATTTACAATTTATTGAAAAACTAGGAAACATGATTACTGATGCACACATGAATTAAAGACCACCTACTACTAACAGAGATTTCAACATAAACATACTACACGACCAGACCCACAATAACCTAATTCACAAACACAATGAGTAACTGCCTGTTGCTACCAACAATATCAAAACCTACAAGATCACCGAGACAAGGTTCCTTAAAGACCACATTGGCAAACCCCATACCCCCCTTTAAAATCGGGCCTAATCACAGCCCCACTACAGACCACTACCCAACCTTTCTCATAACTAATCGGGGGAAAAACCCACAAGACACACTAAAGTCCCCTTCAGACTACATAACGAGACACAGTTAAAAATTTTTAAGCACTGGGAATAAAATCAATTGGAAAAAGAGCTCGAAATATAACGATGTGAATGAAAGTATAATAATTTCTAAAAAAAGCCCAAAACCCTCTTAAAAAACTTCGCAAAAAAACTAAACAATCACGAAAAAGGACTGAATAACCCGGGAAAACCCCAAGCACCCTTAAATCCATTAACACAAAGCACAAAAGAAAAACATATAGAATGGTCAAAAATAGGAACAGTCTAAAGTTTCTGTCGCATTGCCAGCCCTTAAAAAGTCTAAAAAAATTGATGTTTTTTTTCACCCTAGGTAAAAATCTACGAACAAAATACCAAGCGAAAACACCCGTCCCCATCAGACCCTCAAAGGGACCTACCCAAATAGCTATTTAGCTAAAAACCCAAACCCCCATAAAAGTTAACTCATCAAAACACCCTTAACCCTTTGAGGCGACAGGCCCTCTCCAAAAAATGTTCTCAGGGTCGGGCCAAATTTAAAAAAAAAAAAATTATTTTCTCTTATGAAAAGATAGAGAATCTTTTCCCGATCATAAAGACACCAAAAGTTTGAAATTTGATAGAAAACTTAAGGAATTATGCTCTTGCAAAGTTAGCGGTCTCGGCGATGTTTACGCATCGGCGATTTTGCCCACTTTGAGCCCCATTTTCGGCCAATTTCACTGTACTAGTCGACAAAAAACATGAATATTTCGCTAGAACTCCATTTTTCTATCCGAATGGGTGCAAGAAACCACTCATTTATGAAATGCAAACTATCCAGTACAGTGGTCAGAATTTAGCAATTTTGCCAATTTCACATAAATTTCAAAAGATGCCAATTTCCGAATAGGGTCCAGAATAAACAAGAAAGACATTCCTGGCACTAAAATGACATTTCTTCTAGTCATTAGTCACGTCTCAAGGCCCCTCTTATATTCTTTTGCTTTCCACTTTGAATTTTTATTTTCACAAAAAAATAAGATTTACTGTTATGCAGACTACTGCATTAGTGTAAAAAATGGTATAAATATTATTGGTGCACTTGTGAAAGAATATTAGACTCACCAGTTGACGTGTATTGCACGCTTGGCACGATTTGTTTACTTTTGCAATTTGGTAAAAATCGAACATTTCTGCTACTTTGAGCTCAATTTCAAGGCACCTTTCTTTTTTAAAACCAGTCAAAATCATCTCAATTTCTGTAATATGTCTTCCATTCTATAAAATGAGACCAAGAAAACTAGAATACAACAATAAATACCATACGAAAATACACTGCAAAGTCGCTGATTTATTCAAAAAAAATGGTCAAAGTTTTTTTTTTCTCATTACGCACTGTGTGCTGCAGGATTTTTTTTAGACTGTGCACACTGACCACACAGACCCATTCTTTCATATGAAGGCCTACCAGCTTTCTCCCACTAGATTTGAGGCCGCTAGAATTTATGAGTACTAGTACGTCAAAAACCCCTACGCGTAAGACGTACTAGTACGACGAAAACCCTCAAAGGGTTAAAAACAAGGCAGGAGACATAAGCAGCTTTCCTGCTTTTATGTACCAAAAAGCTTCTCAAGTATTGTCACCAATTATTGCAACGCTTTTTAACAAATCCATTGAATCATCTACCTTCCCAACAATCCTCAAAATAGCGAGGGTCACTCCGATCCACAAAGGAGGTGACCAAGCTGACTTGAATAACTATAGACCAATATCTAACTTACCACTTCTCTCTAAAATCTTTGAAAAATTAATGCAAAGACGGATCTATTCCTACCTCATCTCACACAACATATCAAACCCTTGTCAGTTTGGATTCTGGAATAATAAAAGCACGAATGATGCTATCATACACATGCTTGAACTATATACTGTACTCGAAAAGAAAGAAGTCCTGCTGGGCATTTTCATTGATTTACGTAAAGCTTTTGATACAGTCGACCATGAGCTGCTGTACCCCAAATTAACGTATTATGGTATTAGAGGCCACTCCCTCATCTACCTAAAATCATACCTTAGTAACAGAACTCAATATGTGTATGCAAATGATGCAAACTCTTCCACCCAACCAATCACAGTAGGAGTCCCACAAGGAAGCATCCTTGGACCACTCCTCTTTCTCATCTACATCAATGATCTACCGAATGCATCACAGCTACTCAAACCCATATTATTTGCAGATGACACTACATATGTCTTTTCCCACCCAAACATGGTGATACTAGCAAACACAGTCAATGCTGAATTGCCAAAAATATCAGCCTGGATGATGACTAACAAACTTACCCTGAATACTGATAAAACCTATTTCATTCAGTTTGGAAATAAAGATGCAAATGATCTGATTAACATAATGCTAAATGGATCATCAGTCACAAGACTCACAGAGGGATAATTCCTAGGTATCCACCTTGACAGTAGCCTTAAGTTCCGGACACACGCAACAAATCACCAAGAAAATCTCCAAAACTGTAGGCATACTATCAAAGATAAGGTACTACGTTCCACAATCAGCTCTCCTGGCACTGTACCATTCACTCATATGCCCTTATCTTACATATGGAATTTGTGCATGGGGATCAACAACATCCAATTACCTAAAACCCTTAACCCCTTCAGGGTCCAAGGCCAAAATCTGAAGTGGTGCCCCAGTGTCCAAGAATTTAAAAAAAAAAAATTGTTTTCTTTTTTCTTATGAAATGGTAGAGAATCTTTTTGTGAAGGTAATAAAACAAAAAGTACGAAATTTGATGGAAAATTGACGAAATTATGCTCTCGCGAATTTTGATGTGTCAGCGATATTTACGAATCAGCGATTTTGCTGACTTTGACTCCCATTTTAGGCCAATTACATTATTCCAATCGACCAAATTCTTATCTATTTCACTAGTATTACTTCTATTCTATCGATTGAGCACAAGAAATCGCCAAGTCAACTGTTTCAACTACAAAATAAAGTGATCAGAAGTTGGTAATTTGGCCAATTTAACACAAAGTTCAAAATATTCCAATTTCAAAATAGGGTCCAGAATAAACAATGTAGGTAATCCTGGCACTAAACTAGCATTTCCTCTGTTCATTAGTTACGTTTTGAGACTTTACAAATAAATTCCATTTTGATTTTTTATTCACATAATGAATGTTTATTCACACAAAAAATAGAAGATTTACTGTTATGCAATATTGTAATAATAGTATAAATATCATCACCACATTTGTGAATGTATATTAGACCCACCAGCTGGCGTGTATTAGACGTGTGAGGTCGTTTGTTTACTCTTGAATATTCGGGAAAAATTTAACATTTCCGCTACTTTGAGCTCAGTTTCAAGCCAGTTCCTGTGCTAAAACCAATCAAAATCATCTCTATTTCAGTAATATATCTTCCATTCTATCAAATGAGAGTAAGAAATCACAAATACAACTATAAAAATTATACGAAAAAACACTGCAAAGTCGCTGTTTTAATCGAAAATCATGGTCTCAGTTTTTTTTCTCTCATTATACACAGAGTGCTGCAGGATTTGTTTTATGTGGTGCACACATACCACATACATGTATTCTCTCATATCTAGGCCCAAATGTACCACTCACAGTTTATCAGAGTGAGCTGAGCTCATGACGTAGATCTACGGTTTGGACCCTGAACGTAAAGCTGTAGATCTACGGGACAGACCCTGAAAGGGTTAATAACCCAGCAAAAGGCAGCAGTAAGAATGATAATGAATTCCCACTCCCGCCAGCGTACTCCACCAATTTTCAAAAGTCTGAATCTGGTCACCATTAAGAACATCCATCCTTATTCATGTGCCTACTACATACACAGAACAATACAGGCAAATATAAACCCTCCACTCAAACTTCTCCTCGCCAACTTAAACAGGACACATGACCACAACACAAGACACAGATCTCTTTTTGATATACCTCGTGTCCTTATCACACTGTGTAAAAACTCTAGGCACATAAAGGGCCCTAAAATATGGAATTCATTACCATTAGATATTAAAGTAACCCAATTTGAAAACCAGTTTAAGACTCTTCTCAAAAGCCACTTAATCACCCTAGACTAAATGCTAAATACTCAGTACACACATACTCACCTATGTACTCCCACATCATAACTGAAACAATCACTTTGAACCTTTCATCCATTGTTGACAGGAATATAATTGAACCATTGTTTTCCACAAAAAGCATTTTAGACTATAAGAATATATCTTTTTTCTTACACAAATTTAATTCACTTATAATTAATAATCTACTTTCAACTATGAAATAATTACTGTCCTACTGTACAACTATGATAAAATCCTTTGTGTTAAGTAGTCTGTAAGGTAATAATGTTAAGTTGGCCCATAATGCCAAGGCATAATAGAGGCTCTCTTTGCATTGCAACCCACTATTGTAAATATAAAATCTCAATGTACTGTTTGCAAAGACATAAAATAAATAAATAAAATAAATAAATAAATATTCCTCGCACAAAAATAGTATTTTCTCTCTTCATTAGTCATGTCTCCAGGCCCCTCTTATTTTACTCTTGCTGTCCATTTTGAATTTTAATCACAAAAAAATAAAAGATTTACTGTTTTGCAGACTACTGCATTATTGTAATAATTGTATAAATAATGCCAACCCATTTGTGACTGCATACTGGAACTTGGACTGGCAGGCAGACACGTATTGGATGATGTCATTGGTTTACTCTTGAACACGGCATAAATCAAACATTTCCGCTACTTTGAGCTCAATCTCAAGTTACTTTTCATCGTAAATTAACTATTTCTGTAATATATCTTCCCTTCTATCAAATGAGACCCAAAAAAAAAAAAAAAAGAGAATACAACCATAAAAACCATACAAAAATCTACCACTAAGAGGCAGCTAATAAGAACATAAGAACATAAGAAAGGAGGAACACTGCAGGAGGCCTGCTGGCCCATACTGGGCAGGTCCTTTACAATTCATCCCACTAACAAAACATTTGCCCAACCCAATTTTCAATGCCACCCAAGAAATAAGCTCTGATGTGAAAGTCCCACTCAAATCCAACCCCTCCCACTCATGTACTTATCCAACCTAGATTTGAAACTACCCAAAGTCCCAGCCTCAATAACCCAACTAGGTAGACTGTTCCACTCATCAACTACCCTATTTCCAAACCAAAACTTTCCTATGTCCTTTCTAAATCTAAACTTATCTAATTTAAAAACCATTACTGGGGTTCTCTCTTGAGAGACATCCTCAAACCTTTAAAAATCCCCTTTATTAATACCTATCTTCCACTTATACACTTCGATCAGGTCTCCCCTCATTTTTCGTCTAACAAGTGAATGTAACTTAAGAGTCTTCAATCTTTCTTCATAAGGAAGATTTTTAATGCTATGTATTAATTTAGTCCCTCCTACGCTGAATGTTTTTCTAACGAATTTATGTCCATTTTGTAATAGGGGGACCGAACTGAGCTTGCATAATCTAGTGAGGCCTTACAAATATGTATAAAGCTGCAGTAAAGACCTCTGGACTTCTGTTGCTTACCACTTCTTGATATAAATCCCAGTAATCTATTTGCCTTATTACTACGCTTAGGCATTTCTGTCTTGGTTTAAGGTTGCTGCTCACCATAACCCCCAAGTCCTTTTTCCCCAATCTGTATGGTAAGTTCTACATCATTTAACTTATAAGTACTACGGTTATGGGCACTCCCAAGCTTCAGAACCTTGCATTTATCTACATTGAACTGCATCTACCACTTTTCTGACCAAGAATAGAGTTTGTTTAAATCCTCCTGAAGTTCCATAACATCTACGTTTGAATCAATTATCCTACCTATCTTTGTGTCATTGGCGAATTTGCTCATATCACTAGTAATTCCCTCATCAAGATCATTGATATATATTATAAACAACAACGGGCCCAAGACTGATCCCTGTGGAATGCCACTTGTTATGGACAAGAAGTGAACTCAGCTATTTATTGTCTGATTTCTTTCATTTTTGGTGTACGTTAAGAAGCATCTTTCCATCATACATTGCTCAAGTTTCAATAAGATAACCCAACAAACAACTGAGAAAAAAAATATTTACCAAAAATCATATATGGCAAGCTCAAGCCAGATACTGGAAATAAGTCACTGATATTTGTGGGTTATCCTAGGTTCTCTACACATATGTTGCTATGCATAATAATCTATGTAACTGTTTGTGTATACCTGAATAAACATACAAACAAATAAAAAATAAATTGCGATATTTCAAAAATAACTTCACCAGTTATTACATTTCCCATTACGTATTTTGTTTAATTTTTATTTGCAAAAGGGAAAACCAAGAAAACAAAAATTTTAAAAACAAAAAATTACCATAGAAAAAAAAACACTGCAAAGTCGTGATTTTTAAAAAAAAATGGCCCAAAGTTTTTTTTTTTCCTCATTACGCACTGTGTGCTGCGGGATTTTTTTTAAAAACTGTGCACACGACCACACAGCCCCATTTTTTTATATAAAGGGCCTACCAGTTTTTCTCCCACAAAGATTTGGGGCCCGCTAAAATTTTTATGAGTACTAGAAACGTCAAAAACCCCTACGCGAAAGGACTTCCCAGTACGACAAAAACCCCTAAAAGGGTTAAAAAAAAAGGGGCGGAGATTTAAGCCCCTTTTCCTGCTTTTATGTAAAAAAAAGCTTCTCGGTATTGTCAAAAAATTATTGAAAAACGTTTTTTAAACAAATCCATTGAATCATCTCCCTTTCCCCAACAATCCTCAAAATAGCGGGGGTTTCCACCCCCGACCAAAAAGGAGGTGACCAAGTGATTTGAAAAACTATGGGACCAAAAACCTAACTTACCACTTCCTCAAAAATTTTTGGGGAAAATTTAAATTTGCAAAGACGGTCTTTTCCCTACCTATCTCAACAACATATAAAAACCCTTGTCAGTTTGGATTTCTGGAAAAAATTAAAAGCACGAATGATGTATCATACACATGCTTAAAACTAATAATTACTCGAAAAAAAAGAAGTCTGCGGGGGCTTTTTTCCATTGATTTACGAAAAGTTTTTGATACGCAAACCATGAGTTTGTTGGAACCCCCAAATTTTAACTATTATGGTATTAGACCCCACTCCCTCATCTACCAAAAAAATCATACCTTAGTAACAGAACTCAATAGGTGTATGCAAATGATGCAAACTTTTCCCCCCCCAAACCCAACACATAGGATTTCCCCAAAAGGAAGCACCCTTGGGACCACTCCTTTTTCTCATTCCCATAAAATGTTACCGAATAAATCACAGCTACTCCCCCCCAAAATTTTTTGCGATGAACTACATATGTCTTTTCCCCCCCCAAACAGGGTTGATCTAGAAAAACAAGCCCAATGCTAAATTTCCCAAAAAATTTAAAAACCCTGGATGATGACTAAAAACCCTTCCCCTTTAAATTACTTATAAAACCTTTTTTCATTCGGGTTTGGAAAATTTAAAAAAAAGGAAAATGATCTGTTTAAACATAATGTAAAGGGGTTTCATCAGTCACAAACTCACAGGGGGAAAAATTCCAGGTATCCACCGGCCCAGTAGCCTTAAGTTCCGGACAAAAACGCAACAAATCCCCAAAAAAAAAATTCCCCCAAAACGGGAGGCATACTATCAAAGAAAAGGTTTACTACGTTCCACAATCAGCTCCCCCTGGCACTGTCCCTTTCCTCATTTCCCCCTTATCTTAAAAAGGAATTTTGGTGAGGGGGAAATTCAACAACATCCAATTCCCTTTAAAACCCCTTAACCCCTTCGGGGCCCAAGGCCAAAATCTAAAGTGGTGCCCCTTGTCCAAAAATTTTAAAAAAAAAAAAAATTTTTTTCTTTTTTCTTTAAAAATGGTAGAAAAACTTTTTGTAAAGGGTTAATAAAAAAAAAAAGTACAAAATTTAAATGGAAAATTGACAAAATTATGCTCCCCGCAAATTTTTTTGATGTGCAGCGATTTTTACGAATCACGATTTTGCGGGACTTTGACCCCCCAAATTTTAGGCCAATTCCCAAAACCCAATCGCCCAAATTCTTACTATTTCACAAATTTTACTTTTTTATTCTACAAATTGAGCACAAAAAATCCCCAAAGTAAAACTGTTTCAAAACAAAAAAAGTGTTTCAAAAATTGGAAATTTTGGGGCCAAATTTTAAAAACAAATTTAAAAATTTTTAAATTTTCCAAAATGGGGTCCAAAATAAAAAATGTGGGTTTTCCCCTGGCACAAAACTAGCATTTTTCCCTTTTATTATTTTACTTTTTGAGACTTTACAAATAAATTCCTTTTTGTTTTTTTATTCACATAATAAAATTTTTTATTCACCCCCAAAAAATAGAAGATTTACTGTTATGCAATATTTTGAAAATAGTTTAAATATCATCCCCAACATTTGTGAATGTAAAATTAGACCCCCCAGCGGGCCGGTGTTTGGGCCCGTGGGGTCGTTTGTTTCCCTTTTTGAATATGGGGAAAAAATTTTAAAACTTTTCCCGCTACTTTGAGCTCATTTCAACCCTTTTTTCCCTTTTGAAAAAACCCCCAATAAAAAACCCATCTCTATTTCGTAAATTTTCTTCCTTTCCCAAATAAAATGAGATTTAAAAAAATACAAAAAAAAACTAAAAAATTATAAAAAAAACATGCAAAGCCCGCTTTTTTAATCGAAAATCAGGGGTCTCATTTTTTTTCTCTCATTATACACAGATTGTTTGCAGGATTTTTTTTATGGGGTGCACCCATCCCAATACTTATTCTCTCATATTTTGGCCCAAATGAAACCACTCCAGTTTATCAGGGGTGAGCTGAGTCATGACGTAGATCTACTTTTGGCCCTGCCCTTTAAAAGCTTTTAGTCTAGGGGCCCGGCCCCTGAAAGGGTTAATAACCCAGCAAAAGGCAGCGGGAAGAATGAAATAATTCCCACTCCCCGCCAGCGAAACTCCCCCCATTTTAAAAAGGTCTAAATCTGGTCACCATTAAGAACACCCACCCCTTAAAATTTCATTTTCCAACAACATACACGAAAATACGGGAAAATAAAAACCCCCCACTAAAAACTTCTCCTCGCCAACTTAAACAGGACACTTTGACCACAAAAACAAAGACACGATCTTTTTTGATAACCCCCGTGTCCTTATCACCTGGGGTAAAAACTCTGGGGCACAAAAAGGGCCCAAAAATTTAGGGAAATTCATTCCCCATTAGTTTTAAAAAGAAACCCCAATTTGAAAACCAGTTTAAGACTTTTCAAAACCCCCTTAAAATCCCCCAAAGACTAAATCCCTTAAAAAATAATACACACAAATCCCCTTGTACTCCCACATCAAAAAACTGAAACAACCCATTTTGAATTTTTCATCCATTGTTAAACGGGAATATAATTGAACCATTGTTTTCCAAAAAAAGCTTTTTTAGACTAAAAGAATATATTTTTTTTCTTACACAAATTTAATTACTTATAATTAATAACCCTTACTTTTCAACTTTTAAATAATTACTTTTCCCCTACTTTTACAATTTATGATAAAACCCTTTTGTTTTAAAGTAGTCTGAAAGGTAATAATGTTAATTGGGCCCATAATCCCAAGGCAAAAAATAGAGGCTCTTTTTGCATTGAAACCCCCACTATTGAAAATATAAAATCTAAAATGTACTTTTTTGCAAAGACAAAAAATAAAAAAATAAAAAAAAAAAAAAATATTCCTCGCACAAAAATAGAAATTTTCCCCTCCTTTTAGCCCCATGCCCCTCCGGGCCCCTCTTTTTTTTACTCTTGCTGTCCATTTTAAATTTTTTAATCAAAAAAAAAAAAAGATTTCTTTTTTTCCCAGATACTGCTTTTTTTGTAATTTTTGTATAAAAAATTTCCAACCCTTTTGGGGTGATGAAAAACTGGAACGGGGACGGCGGGCAACAGTTTTGGATGGTGATGTTTTGGGGTTTACTCTTGAACACGGAAAAATTTCCAATTTCCGCTATTTGAGCCAATCTCAATTACTTTTCATGAAAATTAAAAAATTTCTGAAATAAATCTTCCCTTCTATCAAATGAGACCCAAAAAAAAAAAAAAAAACGAGAATACAACCATAAAAACCTACAAAATCTACCACTAAGGGCAGCTAAAAAGAACATAAGAACAAAAAAGGGGGAACACTGCGGAGGCCTGCGGGCCCCATACTGGGCAGGGCCCCTTTAAAATTTTTCATCCCACTAAAAAAACTTTTCCCAACCCAATTTTAAAATGCCACCCAAAAATAACTTGATGGGGAAAGTCCCACTCAACCCAAAACCCCCCACTCTTGTTTTACCCAAAACCTAGATTTAAAACACCCAAAGCCCCCAGCCTCAAAAACCCCAAACTGGGGTAGACTTTTCCCCTTTTCATCAATCCCCTTTTTCCAAACCAATACTTTCCTATGCCCTTTCTAAATCAAAAACTTATTAATTTAAAACCTTTAAATGCGGGTTCTCTTTTGGGAGAGACATCCTCAAGACCTTTTTAAATATCCCCTTTATTAATACCTATTTTTTCCACTTATAAACTTCGATCGGGGTCTCCCCTATTTTTCGTCTAAAAAGTAAATTGTAACTTAAGAGTCTTAAATTTTTCCCTTCATAAGGAAGTTTTCTAATGCTATGTTTTAAATTTAGTCATCCTACGCTGAATTTTTTTCTAACAAAATTTATGTCCATTTTGTAAAAAGGGAGACCGAACTGGCGCATAATCTGGGTGAGGCCTTACAAAAGAGTAAAACCCTGCAGTATGACCCGGGCCCTTCTTTTTGCTTACACTTCTTGATAAAAATCCCAGTAATCTTTTTTCCCTTATTCCTTACGTTTAGGCATTCCCTGCCCGGGTTTAAAAGGGTTGCTGCTCACCATAACCCCCAAGGGCCTTTTCCCGAAATCTGTATTTTTTTAATTTTCTCTTTCATTTAACTTAAAAATACTACGGTTAGGGGAAACCCCCCCAAGCTTCAAAACCCTTGCATTTATCTACATTGAATGCATCTACCATTTTTTGGGGACCAAGAATAGGGGGGTTTTTTTGTTTAAATCCTCCTGAAGTTCCAAAAATCTACTTTTGGGAATAAAATTACCCTACCTATTTTTGGGTGTCATTGGGGGAATTTGCCATATCACTGTAATTCCCTCATCAAGATCTTTGATTATATTATAAACAAAAAGGGGGCCCAAGACGACCCCTTTTGGAAGGCACTTGTTTGGACAAAAATGAACTCAGCTTTTTTATTTTTTGATTTTTTTCTTTTTGGGTTGTACTTTTTAAGAAGCATCTTTTCCATCATCATTCTCAATTTTTTAAATAAGATAACCCAAAAAAACAACTGAAAAAAAAAATTTATTTACCAAAAAATCTTTATATGGCAAGCCAACCCAGATACTGGAAATAAGCCCATGATTTTTTGGGGGTTACCCAATTTTCTCTACACTTTTTTTTGCTATGCATAAAAATCTAGGGAACGGGTTTGTTATCCTGAAAAAACTAAAAAACAAATAAAAAAAAAAATTTGGGCGTTATTTCAAAAATAACTTCACCAGTTTTTACTTTCCCTTTATTAAAAAATTTTTGTATTAATGTTGCATATTAAGACATAAATGAATAAAATTTCCCGAAATAATCAAAAAAAAAATAAAGTGCAAAAACCCAAAAAAGCCCCTTATTCAAAAAAAAGGGGTTTTTTTTTTTTAGTTTTATGGTGATTATAAAGTGTATTTCACAATTAGCCCTTTGCGTACAAAAACTTTTTTTCTCTAATTTTAACCCCCCAAGATAGGGATGCAAATGGTATTTTTTACCCAAAAACCAGGAGGATAATTTAGTTAAATAAGTTAATTCAGGTATACACAATACAGTTACACAGTTTACCATAATAGAAAGCAAAAACTGTAAAGTCCCTTTGGGTTCCCCCAAAAAAGCCCATTTGGGGACTAATTTCCCAACCCTATTTCCTTTATTTATTTTCATCCCTCCATCAGACTGCTCGGTATTAGGGCCAATTTTTTTATTCGGGGAGTTTTTCCCATTTTTTTAAATGTTATTTAATTGTTTATATGACAAATTTGATCAATTGTTAAGGTTTAAATAAGCTAAAGTTTTGCTATTAGCGAAAACCAATAAAGCTTTTCCCACCGCATCAAGGACCCCCAAAAAATTCCTCCCGACAAAAGCAAATTTTTCCCGGGACAGTTCCTGTTTGGGTTCTCAGATTCTATAAAAGTTTCCCACCCAATTTGTATGAACCAAATTATGAATTTTTAAATTTTAAAGGAAAGAAGAAAAAAAAAAAATAAATGAAAAAAAAATGGGAAAAAAATCTGAAAATTAAACGCCTTTGAGACACGTATGTTAAGGGGGGCGGGGTCACCTTTATATGTTAAAAAAGGGGGTTTAAAAATTTCCTTGAAGAAAAAAGGCAACAATGATTTTTTATCCCAGAGGTTCCCAGTGTTAAGCTATTTTTCTATTTGAAAACCCAAATTTTTTGTTTTACATCCCCAATCCCATTTTTTTTTTTTTCATTATGTGTGCATGCGAAAGGTTTTTTCTTTTAAAACAGGGGACACTTACCACAGCCCTTTTTTCCTCTATATTTTAACCCCAAATTTATGTTCCGGGCTTATCTGAGTGAGCTGGGGTTCAGGGCAACTGACAGGGGTTTAAAAAGCTACCTTATCTTTCTTTCCCCCAATTTTAAGGATATTAAAACGAGTAGCATTTTTTTTATTCACTGGAACCACAGCAGGGCTAAAGTAGGCGGGTTTTAAAAAAAGTGGGGGGGGGAAAAAAAATTGGAATGACTTATGCAGAAAGTAGCCCCCCAAAAACAGTAGCAGCGGTTGGGTGTGGGCCCCGGGAAAAATTTTAAAATTTTGCTAGCCGAAATTAGTGCGGGGTTCCCAAGGGAACTGGTTTAAAGGGGGGAAAAAACCCCAAATTTAAATGAGGGCCCAACCCTTTGAAATTAAATTATTTTTAAAAATTGTACAGGGGGACCCCCGCAAAAAGATAAACCCCCAAAAGCGCCCAATTATTAAAGTTTTTTATGAAGGGGTTTTGTCTGTAGGGTTTGGGGGTCAAAAATGGATTAATTACTTCAAAAAACCTTAGGGAAAACAAATTGGGCCCCTATGGCACCTGAACATACTTCGGGAAAAAAAAAAAAACTTTAAACCCGGGGGGTTTCCCCCTGTATTACCATTGAAATACTTTGGCCATTGAGTTTAATAATTTCTTAACTCCCCAAAAAGGGAGTTTCGAGAATGTCAACACACAAAACCAACACACCAACCCCTTTTAACTGTAAATTTTTTTTGTATTTTCTTCCATTTTTTTTTCCAAAGCGGCTGCGCATTTTAAAACTATTTTGTACTATGGGTGAAAATATTTTAAAAGCGAAAACAGTCCGGGGAAGAGGAAAAAAGAAGTGCACAAAAAGGGGGTTAGTCGGTAGTTCGTCTGTGTTTTTTGTTTTTCCCCTGATCTCTCATACATCTTTAAAAAAAATTATTAAACTTTAGTGAACAAGCTGTTTCAACAGTTAAAAATAATAATTAAAAACAATCGTTCTGGAAGCTTTAAATGTCAGCTACCAAACCCCAAAAAAATATGTATGCTAAAATTTAAAGTGCTCCAAAACGATTGTTAAAAATTTTTAAATTTTTTTTATTACCATTGATATACATTGTTCATGAGTTTAAAACATTTCTTAAGAAAGCCATGAGAGACGCAAAAAGTAAACATGCAGAAAAACACATAGTAACCCCTTTTTCTTTTGAACTTCTTTTTTGCTTCTTCCTTCTTTGTTTTTGTTTTTTCTTTTACAAAAAATTTTCACCCCTTTACCCTACATTAGGACTACAAATATTTTTAAAATAAAGATGGTACTGTAGGGGAAAAAATTTTACTTTTTCATTGCTTTTTTTGTAAAATGTAAGAGTTAAACAAATTAAAGCAAGGCCCTTTTAAAAATTTTGGGGTTTTCCCTTTTTATTTATTTTTTTTCCCCTTTTTTTTCTTTTTAATTACATTTTTAAATTTAACCCCTTTTTCATTTCTTTTAAAATTTGGGGGGACTAGAATAGCAAAAAGGGGGGACTCTCTCAGTAACTCATGATTTTTACCCCGACGCACAGAAAAATTTGCCCCACCCCCCCTTTAAAATATTTTTTAAAATTTTACTATTTTCAAACAAAAAATTTCTTTTCATATTATTTTCCCGAAAACAAGGGGGGACCCCCCAACAAAAATTTTAAAGCTTTTAGGGTTTTGTCCTTGAGCTAAAGGCTTTACGTTCAGGGTCCAAAATGGGGACTAGCCAAAATTCTAGGGGGCGTAAAATTTTGCGGAGAGGTTTGGGAGGCCCCCCATCGAGGAAAGGGTTTTGGGGGGTCATGTGCCCCACTTTAGAAAAAATCTGGATGCCCCCATGGCATTGGGGGAACACGCCAAAGTAGCCCTTTTTTCAACGTGTGTCGGCCCGGAAGCTCCCCACTCCCCACCCCTCTCGGGGGGGGAATTTGACTCTCCTCTTCACAAAATTTTAAATTTTAAGGGCTGATGAAGTGGATCTGAAGAAAAGGGAAATTTTATGGTTTTGTACCAAAAGGTACAAAGGTTTCCTTTTGGGACAATGGTGTAAAGTAATTTCAAATGGTATTATATTTGGGGCCATATGGTACATTTTTTACCATATGGTACAGGGGACGGGACCCCCAAAGGAAAATTTAAATCTGACTTTTTTGGGTTATCCTTGTTTCCCAAAAAAAATGTGCTAAGTATGATTTCCCATGCAAATTTTTTTGGGGTAAACCTAAATAAACTTACTTTCATGCCCCATGGGACTTGGTAAGTTTTTTTCAGGGGTACACAAATACATTTTCATAAAAATCTACAAGCCGTTGTATAAAATCCAAAAGGAAAACCCCCAAAAAAGTCAGGGGGACTTATTTTTCCTAGGGGTCCCTGTATCTGTCAAAAATGGGTCCGTACCATATTGTAAACCCGCCCCCATAAAGGTACCCCTTTCACCCTATTGGGAACCCCGCACCATATGGAACCCCGAAACCCCATGGTAAACCCGCACCACATGGTACCCCCGTGCCACATGGTACCCTGTGGGCCCCTTTAAAACCCCGTACCCCATGGTTTCCCGCACCACATGGACCCCCGGGACCCTATTGGGACCCCGCAAACCCTATAGACCCTGCCAAACCCCTTTGGGCCCCCGCACCACATGGTACCCGGGACCACATGGTACCCCGCACCCACATGGGGACCCTGCACCATAAGGGACCCTGACCATATGGTAAACCCCGCACCAATGGTACCCGGGACCTTATGGGACCCTGCACCTATGGTACCCTGCACCTATGGTACCCTGAAACCCTATGGTACCCTGGGACCAAAATGTTTAAACCCGTACCATATTTATTCCTTACCTATGGGAAACCTGTACCCAAAGTTACCCGTACTGTAAAGGTTTCCCCTTTTTTTTTTAGTAAAATGTATCCCTATGGTTTCCCTGTAACATATGGGTACCATGTACCAATGGTCCCAATTGGGGGCGTTTCTGCCACCCGGCCCCCAGGCAAGGGCTGAGTGGGGTGGCGCACAAGCAGTACTGACTCAACAGTTTCCAAAAAAAAGCACTTTGTCCCCCACCCCCAAGGAAAAAGGGCGAAGTGGCTTTTTCATTTTTAAATATATAATAGAACATTTTCTAATATACAAATTTTTTTGCATATTTTTTTTTAAAAAAAATTATTGGGAAAGGAAATAAAGATGAAAATATTAGCGGGGTTTTGTTTGAATAACGTACCCTATGGTAAAGAACCAACAGTTTTATTTTTACTGTATGGTACCATTGCCCCCCATATGGTACCATTGACCCTATGGTACCCTAATACCTTTCAAACCTTTTGGTACCATAAGGGGACCATTGGGACCCAAAGGTCCAATTTTTGGGACCAAATTTTAAAACATATGGTACCATAAGTTCCATTGCATCATATGGTACCATAAGGGCCATTTTCATCATTTTGGGGACCATTGAATCAAATGGGACCCTTTCATTTTTATGGTACCTTGCACCCCTAGGCCCCCATTGTAACCCTAAGGTATTTTAAAGGAAATGTTTTTATTTAACACAAAAACCACACAAAAATTTTTTATCATTTTGTTTACAAAAAATTTTTAAACAAGTTTTTTTAAGCTATATAATGATAAAAAAATTAGTGAGTTTTTTGTGTTGAATTTCAATGAGTGTAAAATTATACCAAAAATTAAAAATTTTAAATGGTCCCCACAGGGCCCCCAAAAAGTTATTAGAAAAAAAAAAAAAATAGAAAAAGAAAAAAAAATTAAAAAAAAGTTTAAAAATTAAAAAAAGCGGTTTTTCGGAAGTCAAATGATGTTTCCGCCACCCCCGGGGCATTTTAGGCAAAAAAATTTCCCCGCCCCTGTATCTCAGAAGTACTGATCCCGAATTTTTTTTTTTTACCTTTACAAAAATATCTTTTTAAATTTTTTAAGATTTTTTTTTTTTTTTTTTTTTTTTTCCCAAACTTCTTGGACAAATGGGCAAACCCCTTCAGAAATTTTTGGGCCCTTTTTCCCTGGAAAAAGGGGTTAAACCGTTTTCCCCAGGCTCATCGGTTTTGCCCAAATTTTTGGGAAGGGGGAATTAATTTTCCCCCCTAAAAAAATAATGGAAAATTTAAAATTAAATCCCGGGAAAAACACCCCCAAAGTAGAAAAAAAAATTTTTTTTACCACCCTTTAAATATTAAATTTTTAAAAAAAAACACAAACTTGGGCACTTACCTTTATTGAAGATCGGGGTGATTGATGGGGTGGGGAAAGGGGGGAGTGTGGGAAATTGTTAAATTTTTGAAGGGGAATTTCCCCCTTTTTTTAGGGGTTTAGGTACACGTCCCCTTTTCCCGGGTTTCTTCCCTTCTTTCATGCCAAGGACCGCTGACTATGGGGCAGCAACAGCTGACTGTGGTGCAGCAATTGCTGGGCCCTGGGGCAACGCAGCTGATTTGGTGCAGCAGCAGCTGACCAAAGGTGCCAAACCCAAAAGAAGACATTGGGGGTAGCCGCGCTGACCCCAAAGGGAAACAGCAGCTACGGGGGTCAGCAACAGCTGACTGGGGCGCAAAAAGCTGCCCTGGTGCGCAACAGATGACCGTGGTTTCAAAAACAGATACCGGGGGCAGCAAAAGAAGATGGTGGGTAAAACAGAAATGATGTGGTCAGCAGCAGTGACCATGGTCAACAGCGGCTCACCCTGGGTTTAGCAACAGCGATGGTTTCAGCAACAGCTGACCGTGGTTTCAGCAAAAGATGACAAATGGTGTAAAAACCCCAGAAAGACTCTGGTGCAGCAGCAGCTGAAATGTGGTTTCGCACAACTTGGGCCCTGGTCCCAAAAGCGCTCACCATGGTTTTAGCAAAGATGACTGGGACAGCAACAGCTGGAAATGTGGTGCGCAAACAGAAAGGTGGGCAGCACAGCTGACTGTAGTGCAGGGAAAAGCGACCGTGGTAGATAGTACATATTTTTCCCCTCTTTTTTTAAAATGATCGCCCAAAAATGGTTTTCTCCCCGTATCTGTTTTTTGTTTTATCCACTTTAATTTAAAAGTTCTCAAAATCTTCAAATACTTTCGGTCTCTGTTTTTTTAAAAAAAAACCCTTTCACCTTTTTCAAGAACAGCTTTTCCCTTTATTTTTCCGTTTTGTTGGCCCAACAGTACGAAAGGTTTTATTGGGGTTTGGGAAACAAAAACCCGGCCCGCTCCGAGACACGCATTCACTTTTGTTCTTAGCAAAAAATCTCTTTCAGAAGCTTTCTTTTGGGGCCCTTGGGGATTATTTTCAGGGACAATCCTAAAAACGATGTGATTTAAAATGAAATTTTAAACCGATTGGGTTTTTTGTGGATGTGACTTCACTGGCCCGGGTTTCAAGGGAGGGGAGCTGAAAGGCCCACGTGGGACGCGTCCCCGGGGAAATCAAAGTGTGGCAGGTTTTTAACCCGGGGGCGGGGGAAAAATTTTTTCTTTTAAAAAAGTATCGTTCCGGGTTTAACGTATGCTGAAAGCCATCGTTTTGCCGGGGGTTTTCCCCTGTATTTTTTAAAAAATTAAATTAAAAGCAAAACATGATAAAGCACCAAAATTTTAAAAAAATCACATTATATAGAGAGGAAATTTAAGGGGGGGCAGAAGGGGGGGTGGGGGGGGGATAAAAAAAAAAGGGGACCTTTACCCTTAAAAGAAAAAACACCGAAGGGGAACTATAGAAAAATCATTTTTATCCTATGTTTAAAAACTGAAAAAAAAATTTTATTTTTTTCAAAAAAAATTTTTCCCCAAATAAATTTGCTAAAACGTGCATTTCCTAGGGAAAATCTCAGAAATAAGTTTTTTGACCTATTTCATATTGTATTCCCGTATTAAGGAAAGGATTTTAAAGGATTTTCACAGCAAACTTAACCCCTTTACTGTCCCCTAGCCCATTTTTGAAACGTCATTCTGTCGCCCAAAAATTTTTTTTAAAAAAAAAAAATTTTTTTTTTCTTGTGAAAAGATAGAGAATCTTTTCCCCCATGTTAAAGGCACCAAAAACGAAATTTGGTCCCAAAACTCACGGAAAAATTTTGCTCCTGCGAAGTTGCGGTTCCAGCAAAATATACGAAACGGCAAAAATCCCCGACTTTGGCCCCATTTTTTTGGCCCAAATTCCCTTTTTCCGTTGACCAAACTCATTTTTTATTTCTTTAGAACTCTATTTTTTCTATCAGTTGAGTACAAGAAATGCCCCTTTACCGATTTCCCAAAACCCAATTTTTAAATTGGGCAGAAATTTTGGGAAAATTTGGGGCCCAAATTTTATGCAAAAAAAAAAAGATTTTCCAAAAATTTTAAAAAAGGGTCCCGAAAAAACAAATTTTTTCTTTCTTTTTGGGACTAAAAAAACATACCTCTGTTCACTATTCCCTGTCTCTGACCCCTTTTATATTACTATTGCTTTTAAATTTTTATTTTTTTTTTCATACAAAAAATACAAAAATTTTCTGGGTTTTTGCCCAAAATATTGCATTTTTGTAAAAATGGTATAAATAATACAAATGCACTAGTGAAAGAATATTAGACTTTCCCCGGAAAAAACGAAAAATATTTATAGTTAAAAGGGTTTTTTATGTATAATATTCAGTAAATTTAAAGGGTTAAAAAAAGGTAAGGATAATGACACAAAAGGTTTTGTTTAACCCTTTTATGTCGGTGTCGTATACATTTTATCTTCGAGCTAGGGTTTTGACGTATTAAAAATGCAAAAATTTTTAGTGGCTTCCCAAAACAAGCAGGAGGGAAACTGGGAAAGGGCCCACCAATTTTTAGGGAATTTGGGTTGTGTGTCAATGTGTTGGGATTTTAAAAAAGTCCCGCCCGCATTTCAGTGCATATTGAGAGAGAGAGAGAGAGAGAAGAGAGAGGAGAGAGAGAGGGGAGAGAGAGAGAGAGAGATAGAGAGAGATAGAGAGAGATAGAGAGAGAGAGAGAGAGATAGAGAAGATAGAGAGAGATAGAGAGAGATAGAGAGAGATAGAGAGAAGATAGAGAGAGATAGAGAGAGAGATGAGAGAGGAGGAGAGAGAGAGAGAGAGAGAGGAGAGAGAGAGAGAGAGAGAGAGAGAGAGAGAGAGAGAGAGAGAGAGAGAGAGAGAGAGAGAGAGAGAGAGAGAGAGAGAGAGAGAGAGAGAGAGAGAGAGAGAAAAAAAAGACTTTAGATTAAAACGCTGACTTTGAGGTGTATTTTCGTAAAGCATTTATGCTTGTATTCTCATTTTTTTTTGTTTTATTTGATAGAATGGAAGACATATTACAGAAATAGATTTGATTTTGATTGATTTCACAATGAAAAGGACCTTCTTGAAAATGAGCTCAAAGTAGTGGAAATGTTTGATTTTTGCCAATGTTCAAGAGTAAACAAATGACAACACCATCCAATAAGTGTCCAACTAGCCATTCTAATACGCAGTCACGAATGGGTTGATATTATTTATACAATTATTACAGTAGTCTGCATAACAGTAAATCTTCTATTTTTTGTGCAAATAAAAATTCAAAATAAAAAGCAAGAGTAATGTAAGAGGGGCCTGGAGACATGAACAGAGAAAATGTTATTTTAGTGCCAGGAATGTCTGCATTGCTTGTTCTGGACCCTATTTTGAAATTGGCATCCTTTTTAATTTGCCTGAAATTGGCCAAACTACCAATTTCTGACCATTTTATTGGGTAGTTGAAATTGGTAAATGGGTGGTTTCTTGTACTCAATCGATAGAACAAATGGAGTTCTGTTCAAGTAGTTATGAGACAATTGTCGACTGAAACAACGGAACTGGCCGAAAATTGGGCTCAAAGTGGGCGAAATCACTGATGTGTGTATATTGCCGAGATCACTAACTTCACAAGAGCGTAATTCCATAAGTTTTCCATCAAAATTCGTACTTTTGGTGTTATTACCATCGGGAAAAGATTCTCTATCATTTCATAAGATTTTTTTTTTCAAATATTTTGCGACACAGACACTTCAGGATTTGGGGTTTCGACAGTCAAAGGGTTAAGTATCAAGAAGTGTAGTGGTACTAACACACCTGAACACCTTGATGTTCATGTACACAAACAAACCTTCACATATTAGAAGACTCAAGCCTATGATCATGGAGTGTCTACTGTGTGGTTATCTTTGGATTATTAATGAGATGTAGAACTTAGCCGAGGTAAACTAGCGGAGGCTTTACCACTGAATAGGTTATACTGGATTAACACCAGTGTCAGGAGACACTGTCTTCTTTCCTGATGAATAAAACATCACACCATTGATGTACTCTCTTGTTCTTCATAGTACCTTGACAAACTAAGTTGTTCTTCAAGAGCTTCTCTTGTTTTCTGTAGTGTCTTGACAAGCTATGTTGTTCTTCAAGAGCTTCTCTTGTTCTTCATAGTGGTTTTGCAGATAGATACTTTGATACACCCCTCGTTCTATTAACCCTTTCAGGGTCTGTCTCGTAGATCTACGGCTTTACGTTCAGGGTCCAAACCGTAGATCTACGCCATGAGCTCAGCTCACTCTGATTAACTGTGAGTGGTAAATTTGGGCATAGATATGAGAGAATACATCTATGTGGTATGTGTGCACCACATAAAACAAATCCTGCAGCACACTGTGTATAATGAGAGAGAAAAAACAGACAGTGATTTTCGATTAAAACAGCGACTTTGCAGTGTTTTTTCGTATGTTTTTTTATAGTTGTATTTGCGATTTCTTGGTCTCATTTGATAGAATGGAAGACATATTACAGAAATAGAGATAATTTTGATTGGGTTTAGCACTGGAAATGGCTTGAAACTGAGCTCAAAGTAGCGATAATGTTAAATTTTTGCCAATGTTCAAGAGTAAACAAACGACCTCACACGTCTAATACACACCAGCTGGTGGGTCTAATATGCATTCACAAATATGTTGATGATATTTATACAATTATTACAATATTGCATAACAGTAAATCTTCTATTTTTTGGTGTGAATAAAAATTCATTATGTGAATAAAAAATAAAAATGGAATTCATTTGTAAACATTAAAACATAACTAATGAACAGAGGAAATGTTGGTTTAGTGCCAGGAATACCTACATTGTTTATTCTGGACCCTATTTTGAAATTGGAATATTTTGAACTTTGTGTTAAATTGGCCAAATTACCAATTTCTGATCACTTTATTTTGTAGTTGAAACAGTTGACTTGGCAATTTCTTGTGCTCAATCGATAGAATAGATGTAATACTAGTGAAATAGCTAAGAATTTGGTCAACTAGAATAATGTAATTGGCCTAAAATGGGAGTCAAAATTGGCAAAATCGCCAATTCGTAAATATTGCTGAAACATCAAAATTCGTGAGAGCATAATTTTGTCAATTTTCCATCAAATTTTGTACTTTTTGTTTTATTACCTTCAGAAAAAGGTTCTGTACCATTTCATAAGAAAAAATAATTTTTTTTTTTTTAAATTCATAGACACTGGTGTACCCTTTGAAATTTGGCCTCTGGACCCTGAAAGGGTTTTATAGATTTATTAGGGCCTTGGGGGATTAAGGTAATGGTGGTGATTATATATAACTATTAAGACCCTGGGGTTCTATTAACACCCAGGGATTCTACTCATCTATTAACCCTTTCAGAGTCCAGAGGCCAAATTTCAAAGTGTGCACCAGGGTCCAAGAATTTTCAAAAAATAATTTTGTTATTTTTTCTTATGAAATGGTAGAGAATCTTTTTCTGAAGGTAATAAAAAAAATAAAGTATGAAATTTGGTGGAAAACTGATGAAATTATGCTCTTGGGAATTTTGATGTGTCAACGATATTTATGCATCGGTGATTTTGCCGACTTTGACTCCCATTTTAGGCCAATTACATTATTCCAATTGACCAAATTCTTAGCTATTTCACTAGTATTACTTCTATTCTCTCGATTGAGCACAAGAATTCGCCAAGTCAACTGTTTCAACTACAAAATAAAGTGATCGGAAATTAGTAATTTGGCCAATTTAATGCAAAATTCAAAATACTCCGATTTCAAACCAGGATCCAGAATAAACAATGCAGGCATTCCTGGCACTAAACTAACATTTCCTCTCTTCATTAGTTATGTTTTCAGGCTTTACTAATGAATTCCATTTTGATTTTTTATTCCATAATGAATTTTTATTCAAACCAAAAAATTGAAGATTTACTGTTATGCAATATTGTAATAATTGTATAAATAATATCACCACATTTGTGAACATATATTAGACCCATCAGCTGGCATGTATTAGATGTGTCAAGTCATTTGTTTACTCTTGAACATTGACAAAAATTTAACATTTCCGCTACTCTGAGCTCAGTTTCAAGCCATTTCCAGTACTAAAACCAATCAAAATCATCTCTATTTCTGTAATATATCTTCCATTCTATCAAATGAGACAAAGAAATCGCAAATACAACTATAAAAAACATGAAAAAACACTGCAAAGCCGCTGCTTTAATTGAAAATTATGGTCTCAGTTTTTTTTCTCTCATTATGCACTGTGTGCTGCAGGATTTGTTTTGTGGTGCACACATATCACATAGATGTATTCTCTCATATCTAGGCCCAAATTTACCGCTCACAGCTTATCAGAGTGAACTGAGCTCATGACGTAGATCTACGGTTTGGATCCTCAATGTAGAGCCGTAGAGCTATGGCACGGACCCTCAAAGGGTAAAGACCCCAGAGTTCCATTATCCCTTAAACTGTCCAAACGTAGATCTACGTTCGCTCGCATAGCTCTCCAAATGTAGATCTACATTCGGAGCGTTAAGCAAGTGAACATAGATCTACTTTTGGAGAGTTGAAGGGTTAAGATCATTGATTTCTATTGTTCTACTAAGACTGGGGTTCTATTCTAATAACACTCTGCACTTTGGTTCTATTAACATCTTGGGGTTCTTTTGTTATTAACACTAAGTTATAATGTTCTATTAATCACCCTGGGCTTCTACTAGCAATATTAAGACCCTGAGATTTCAAGTTATTACAATCTTTGGGAGCCATAGTATAATTATTATTACATTCATGGGGAAGTGCTAAACCCATAGGCACATCACACAATTCGACTTCCCTCATGTCTGTCTCATCCCATGTAAAAATGCAATGCACATAAAAGGCCCAGAGATCTGGAATTCACTGTGTGAACCAGCAAAAGGTCCCATGCCTGCAAATCAATTTAGGACTACTTTAAAATCATCTCATCTCCTAAAATTAGCAATACCAACAGTATGCTAAATCATTTTATCAGTTTGAAGCAACTCAAAAAATCCCCATAAAATTTACAACTGCTTAATTAAACATTAACACATACTTAAAACTGTACTATTGTATTATTGTAAATTGTGCTAAATTGTAATACTGTTATTTGTTATATGCTACATCACAACGACAAATTTTATTACTGTGCAACTTTAGCTACCTCACAGTAGTAATAAGGAAAACTGACTAATTAAAATTTACCACTCTTTACCTGTCTAGTGTAAAGTAGTCTGTAAGCATTAAGATTAGTCTGCCCGAAATGCCCCGGCATGCTAGTGGCTTTCTCTGTACCAAACAACACGTTATAAAGTGTAATCCAATCCTAGACAACACCCCCCCCCCCCACTCTTTAAAGACCTAAACTTACTCACTGTACAGAACATTCACATCTACTACTGTGCAACCTACATTTACAGAACCATAAATTCTAACATTAGCCATGAATTAAAACACTTTCTTGATAGTTGCAACAAGACCCATAGACATAATACCAGACACAAAAATCTCTATCATTCCTCATGTGTGGCTAAACCTCTACAAAAATTTGACGCACATAAAAGGGCCTAAAATCTGGAACTCCCTGCCTGAAAACTCGAACTGCAGACTCGATCACCATTTTCAAAACTACTGTTAAAAAATCTTATCTCCTTAACACACCCCATCATTAGCTAACCAAATGAAATGAAAATCACCTTATTTTCTTTTTTGTATCATAAATGCAACCAAAACAATATAGTCCTACTCTCGTTATCTGTAATTCCCCCTAATTTATACTTACACTCACCCAAATGATGGTAAACATAAAATTCCTAATATAGCTACTGCCTATTAAATCTTAAGTTAGTCCTAAGTTTACCTAAAACACGCTTCCAATATAAGCTTTAATAGAAACAGACAAATCCAATCCTATTACTAAATTCATCATTTGTAATATTATTGCATGACTCGTACTACCTCAGTATTGTAAATCTAATTATGTATGTGCCTAGCTAGGTATGTATCTAATTATGTATTTATCTAATAATGTATGATCAAATGTACTGCTCCATGACCTATATCAATATAGAGTAAAAATTAGTATTAGTCTGCCTGAAATGCCTAGGCATGCTAGTGACCTTCTTTGTAATTAACATTTTACAACATGTAAACCAAACATTGTAAGCTTTACAAGGAAATAAAAAAAAATTAATTTGAATTATAATCACATTGTAACCTTTGCCAAGAAACAAATTGTTGGACCTATGTCGCAACTGCAACATAGGTCCAACTCCTTAGCTTTCTAAACTATAGATGTTAAAAATTAGAATAGTACTGGGGGGATAAAGACTGACTTAATAAAGCAAATAAATAAATAACAAAAAGGCACAATATCGTGACTGGAACGATACACAAATAACCCGCTAACGACGCTTACGACGACGTTTCGGTCCGACTTGGACCATTGACAAAGTCACACTAACAATATTTAAAGAAACGTTCAGTTTATCCAAAGACCGCAGAATACATGTGTAATGAATGTAAAAGACCACAGAAGACATATGTATAAAGATCATACATGACTTAAAATGCAATAAAGTGCTATTATGGTTCATTCCCAGCTGTGCCACTATCAGCTTCAGTGTTCCACATACACTGACCTCGCTCCCATAACCTTATCAGTGTTGTAGTGTCTTGTCAGTGACTTACATCACTGTAGGACATGCTTCCATTTATTTATTTATTTATTTATTTAGTAATTTAAGCATACATACAGAGGTACAAAAAATACAGGTAAGAGCAGCATGCCAAAGCCACTTACATGCATAGCATTACGGGCTGGCTTAAAATTAACTTAAGATTAACTAAGCAATGATGAAATCAGTGATAAAACATTATTGTAAACAGATAACTATAAAGCACAAATGAGTATTACAAAGACAGGTCATATGGTTGCTTGCATTGCTGTACATTCAGTCGAATGGAGTATTCTGTTAGGTAGTGTATCTAAAAAATAATAAAGTTAGATTGGGTCCTAGGTTTAACATTTGTGTGATATAACTGTGAGTAACATATAGGATATACAATTTATAAGGTTCAGTTATTCAGTATTTATTTGGTTTTGAGTGAGTAAGTGATCTTTGAGAAGAGACTTGAATTTATAAACAGGTAGTGTTTCTTTTATATTTACAGGTAATGAATTCCAGATTTTAGGGCCTTTTATGTGCATTGAGTTTTTGCATAGCGTGAGATGGACACGAGGAACATCAAAGAGTGATCTGTGCCTTGTGTT
The DNA here is from genome assembly GCF_026875155.1 of Cherax quadricarinatus. Lineage (NCBI taxonomy): Eukaryota > Metazoa > Arthropoda > Malacostraca > Decapoda > Parastacidae > Cherax > Cherax quadricarinatus. The sequence goes on from NC_069441.1 coordinate 32,054,650, forward strand.
ATGGTCATGTGTTCTGTTGAGGTTGGCAAGGAGATGTTTGAGGAGAGGGTTAATATCAGAGTTAAGTGTTCTATGTATGTAAAAGGTGCAATAATAAGTATGGATGTTTTGTATGGTGAGTAGGTTGAGTGTTTTGAATATTGGTGGAGTGTGCTGCCTGTATTGATAATTTGTTATCATTCTAACTGCAGCCTTTTGTTGGGTAATTAGTGGTCTGAGATGGTTAATTGTTGTTGAGCACCATGCACAAATTCCATAGGTGAGATAGGGGTAAATAAGAGAGTGATAAAGGGCCAGGAGGGCTGACTGTGGAACATAGTACCGTATCTTCGATAGTATGCCTACAGTCTTGGAAATTTTCTTAGAAATTTGTTGTATATGTGTATGAAATTTGAGTCTATTATCGAGGTGGATTCCTAAGAATTTTCCCTCTGTTAGCTTTGTGATAGGTGATCCGTTTATTGTTATGTTAAGAGGTACATCTGTAGCTCTGTTACCAAACTGAATGAAGTAGGTTTTGTCAATGTTTAGTGTAAGTTTGTTAGTCCTCATCCAGGTAGATATTTTCTGTAATTCGGTGTTTACAGTATTGGCTAGCGTGACTGGGCTCGGGTGAGAGAAGACGTATGTAGTGTCATCTGCAAAAGTGTGGGTTTGAGTAATTGCGAAGCATTTGGTAGGTCATTTATGTATAGGAGAAAGAGAAGAGGGCCAAGGACACTTCCCTGTGGGACACCAACTGTAATTGGTTGTGCGGAAGAGCTTGCCCCATTTGCGTACACATATTGGCTTCTGTTGCTGAGGTAAGACTTGAGGTAGTTGAGGGAGTGCCCTCTAATACCATAGTGTGACAATTTTACGTGGAGCAAGTCATGGTCAACTGTATCAAAACCTTTACGTAAGTCAATGAAGATCCCCAGTGGGACTTCTTTTTTCTCTATTGCAGTGTATATATGTTCTAGCATGTGTATAATAGCATCATTAGTATTTTTATTAGGCCTGAATCCAAATTGGCAGGGGTTGAGAATGTTTTGGGAGATGAGGTAGGAGTAGATTCGTTTATGAATTAATTTTTCGAAGATTTTGAGAGAGGGTGTAAATTGGATATTGGCCTATAGTTATTCAACTCTGTTTGGTCTCCTCCTTTATGGATCGGGGTGACCCTTGCTATTTTGAGAACTGTAGGGAAGGTGGAGGATTCAATGGATTTGTTAAAGAGTGTTGCAATGATTGGTGATAGTACTTGTGACACTTTTTTGTATATAAAGGGTGGTAAGGTATTTAAATCTCCTGCCTTGTTTTTCAGTGCGTTGATAATAAGGGAGACTTTGTATGGGTTAGTTGGAGCTACGAACAGTGTGTTCGGGTAGTTGCCAGTGAGGTAGTCATTTGGTGGGGTATCTGAGCTTGGGATTTTATTGGCAAGGTTTTGACCTATAGTGGAGAAGAAATCATTGAGTCTGTTTGCTGTTTCTGTTGGTGGGAGTTGGGGTTCATCTGATTTTGCTAATTTTATTTCGCTATGTCGTGATATCTTTTTTGTTCCCAGAATTTCTGATAGGGTCTTCCAGGTCTTTTTTATATCACCTCGTAAGTTGGATAATCTGTTCTCATAATACAATTTTTTTGCCCTTCTTATCAGGCTGGTTAGGATTGATGAGTAACGTTTTGTTTGGTCTCTGGGTATGTGACCCATTAATACTGTTTTTCATATCGGTGTTTTGTATTTATGGATTTGAGAATGCTGGGTGTTAGCCAGGGACTGTTCAGTCTCTTAGCTGTCATCTGTTTAGTTTTTTTTAGGGCAGTGCTTGTTATAAAGGTATTGGGTCTTTTTTAGAAAATTATTAAAACATTCGTCAATATCTGTATAGATTTCTAGCTCAGTGTGCCAGTCAATGTTTGTTACTGCTGTTGTGAAGTTATTAATGGCTGCCTCATTGTGAAGTCTGAAGGTGACTTTAGTAGTGTCTTGGGGTATTTTACCAAGAGTTGTTATGAGGAAAGTAGGGTAGTGGTCTGTGGTATTATCTGTAATTATGCCTGATTTTAAAGGGGATATGGTGTTGGTCCAGATGTGGTCAAGTAGGGAAACACTAGTCTCTGTAACTCTTGTAGGTTCTGTTACTGTTGGTAGCAACATGCAGTTACTCATTGTGTTTGTGAATTCAGTAACGTGTGGGTCCTGGTCTTGCAGGAGATTTATATTGAAGTCACCTGAGAGTAGTAAGTGATCTTTGTTCATGCGTGCATCAGTTATCATACTTCCTAGGTTTTGACTAAATTGGCTAATGTTTGATTGTGGAACTCTGTAGATGTTTATCACTGCGAGAGGTTTTTGTAGGTATTTGGATTTGAATTTAGCTATTATATATTCCCCATGTTCATCCCTTGTGCAAGTATTAGTGATACATTCTAGTTGGTCTGAGTAGTATATAGCAGTGCCACCCCCTTGTTGGTCTGGCCTACAGTTGTGTATGGCTGTGTAACCAGGAATGGCATAGACATCTGTAGTATCAGGCTTTAGCCAGGTTTCAGTTAGTGTAATGATGGACATATTGGCATGCAAGGAATTTAGTAATGCTAGGAGGTCATCATAATGCTTGCTTAAAGATCTGATATTGTAGTTAAAGATAGTTATGTTGTTGTTGGCTCTGAGAAGTGCCTTTGATTGTTCTGCTGTGTAGTAATTACAGTAACTGTTTGAATCATTTAAGTCATTAAATAAGAGGTTGGTATCAGGATCAATGCTTGTAATCATAAGATTTGTAGTGAATCTATAGCTAGAATTAAGTAAAAAATAAAGTAAATATTCTAAAGCTAAAAAAAAATAGCACCTGAATTATTTAACAAATGTAAAAATAATGAGCTAAGGTAGTTTTTTAAAGCTAAAATAAAGGAGACATTATAAAAGGGACTAAAATAATTTGTGGTGAACAAATAAAGTGATGATCAAATAATGGAGCTTGGGAATATGATAGTAGGTAGTACTTAAAGATAATTCTTTAAAGTTAGAATTATAATATAAAATTATAATATAAAAGGGACTAATATAAGTTGTGGTGAACAATAAAGTGGTAATCAAATAATTGCACTAAGGTCTAATATAATGACTTTTGTGGAGTCTATGTTTAGAGCTAGAATGAGCTATAGTACAACTAGATTTAATCTAATAATATAACAATACAAATGAAAAATAGCACCAGTCTCTCACTAGTAATTGCAATATGGTCTAATATAATGAATTTGGTATTGACTATAGTACAACTGAGTTTAATCTAATAATATAAAAAAGGCACAAGACTCTCAACTGTAATTGCACTAAGGTGTTATATAAGTTGTTTACAAGAATTAGAGTATAACTAGATTTAAATTGACAAGATAAAATATACAAGTTAAGGTAGCAAAAGAATAAAAAAAGTAGAAAAAAAAATACATGAGGTAGTTGGTACTAGTTAGCAAAAGATAGTTAAGGGCCTTGAACAATAATATAATTGAAATATACACTAATTGCACACACAATATAATCACTAAGATATGAAAACAATCTTAGAGTAGGAATAATAATATAAACTTATAATATAAAAATACAAATTGAAATGGTACTTGCAATTGCACTAGTCTGGTATAGGTTGTTGACAAGATCAGGAGTATAACTAGATTTAAATTGACAAAATATAATTCCAATTAAAGTAAGGAAATTCAAACAGTCTCAACAAAGCTCATCCGAAATGCTTTACAAAATAACAAAATAAAATGATAAATGTGAACATGGTGTAATAGTACACAAAATGCGTGATCAAGGAATAACAGGAAAAGTCGGTAGATGGATCTATAATATCTTAACAAATAGAACACAAAGAATAGTAGTCAACAGAGAAAGTCTGAGGCAGCTACAGTGAAAAGCTCTGTGGCACAAGGCACAGTACTCGCCTCCATTTTGTTCCTCATCCTCATATCAGATAGACGCGAATATAAGCCACAGCGCAGTGTCTTCCTTTGCAGATGACACCCGAATTTGCATGACAGTGTTCTCCATTGAAGACACTGCAAGACTCCAGGTGGACATCAACCAAAATCTTTAAATGGGCCACAGAAAACAATATGAAGTTCAACAATGAGAAATTTCAATTATTCCGATATAGAAAACGTGAGGAAATTAAAATTTCATCGGAGTATAAAACAAATTCCAACCACACAACAGAGCGAAAAACTAATGTCAAAGAACTGGGGGTGATAATGTCAGAGGATTTCACCTTCAAGGCCATAACATTGTATCAATTGCATCTGTTAGAAAAATGACAGGATGGATAATGAGAACCATCAAAACCAGGGAGGCCAAGCCCATGATAACACTCTTCAGGTAGCTTGTTCTATCTAGGCTGGAATATTGTTGCACACTAACAGCACCTTTCAAGGCAGGTGAAATTGCTGACCTAGAAAATGTACAGAGAACCTTCACAGTGTGCATAACGGAGATAAAACACCTCAGCTACTGGGAGCGCTTGAAGTTTCTGAACCTGTATTCCCTGGAATGCAGGTGGGAGAGATACATGATCATATACACCTGGAAAATCCTAGAGGGACTAGTACCGAACTTGCACACGAAAATCACTCGCAACGAAAGCAAAAGACTTGGCAGATGATGCAACATCCCCCCAATGAAAAGCAGGGGTGTCACTAGCACGTTAAGAGACAATACAATAAGTGTCAGGGGCCCGAGACTGTTCAACTGCCTCCCAGCATACATAAAGAGGATTGCCAATAGAACCCTCACAGTCTTCAAGCTGGCACTGGACAAGCACCTGAAGTTGGTACCTGACCAGCCGGGCTGTGGCTCGTACGTTGGATTGCGTGCAGCCAGCAGTAACAGCCTGGATGATCAGGCTCTGATCCACCAGGAGGCCTGGTCACAGACCGGGTTGCGGGGCCGTTGACCCCCAGAACTCGTTCCAGGTAAACTCCAGTGATTTTTGTGTGCAAGTTTGGTACTAGTCCCTCTAGGATTTTCCAGGTGTATATAATCATGTATCTCTCCCTCCTGTATTCTAGGGAGTACAGGTTTAGGAACTTCAAGCATTCCCAGTAATTGAGGTGGTTTATCGCAGTTATGTATGCCGTGGAGGTTCTCTGTACATTTTCTAGGTCAGCAATTTCACCTGCCTTGAAAGGTGCTGTTAGTGTGCAGCAATATTCCAGCCTAGATAGAACAAGTGACCTGAAGAGTGTCATTATGGGCTTGGCCTCCCTAGTTTTGAAGGTTCTCATTATCCATCCTGTCATTTTTCTAGCAGATGCAATTGATATAATGTTATGGTCCTTGAAGGTGAGATCCTCCGACATGATCACTATTTTGTGGCCGAAATTTGTTTTGTACTCTGATGAAGTTTTGATTTCCTCGTGTCTACCATATCGGAGTAATTGAAATTTCTCATCGTTGAACTTCATATTGTTTTCTGCAGCCCATTGAAAGATTTGGTTGATGTCTGCCTGGAACCTTGCAGTGTCTGCAATGAAAGACACTCATGCAGATTCATGTGTCATCTGCAAAGGAAGACACGGTGCTGTGGCCAGGCGCGGTTCTAGGAACAAAGTTTGGGGGGGCCCGACGGCAGAATTTTCGGTTGTTTAAAGAGCATTAGCATTACCGTTTCTCCACTAACGGGATTCTTATTTGTTAATTACTGGCGGACTGACCTAAATGAATGGGCATAACCATCTGCTCTAGGTGCCAGTGTTTCTCTTCGGATCCAAATGAGAGGGCCGATTTTTCTGAGAAAAAAAAAACACTGACCTTACAATGTGAGGAATTTTGCATCTTATTAAAACTTTATTGAAAGTAAGAATTTAATAGCTAGAGACTTTTACATTAGACATTAACTTAAATGTAGAATATATATATACATATTATATATATATAAATACTTTATATATATATATATATATATATATATATATATATATATATAATATTTATATATATACCTGCTTAAGACAGTAAGCATTATACTTTATAATATTACCTAAAATTAGTAGCCTTAAAAGTAACATGCAAAGGTTATTACACTGAAAGGATTAATCACACTGCAGCCTAAGCAAAGAGAAGACGGCGGTTCCTTTCCGCAAACTTGTTGATCACACGATCAACAGGAACATGTACATCGTTATGGATGGCGAGTAGTGCGAGGCCGTTGAGGCAATCCTGACCTATGGTGCTCCTCAAGTATGTCTTCAGGCGTTTCAGGGCTGAGAACGATCATTCGGCTTCTGCATTTGAGACTGGCAGGGTCAGTAGGATGGTAAGGAGCTTCGCGATGTTCGGAAACATACGGGCCTCGGCGTATTCCTTTGCTTTCTTGACAGATTCGAAGGCTGGAGCGGAACATGTCCACCGCTGTGTTTCCATCTGCACGAGCAAAAGTGACTCAACGTCACTTTCGTAGAGTTTAGTGACTTTAAGAACAGCATTCATGTTTGCTTTTGAGCCCCTGAGCAGCTCCTTCAATCGGAGAGCAACGGGCACAGTGTCATCATCAAATCTGCTCTTCAACTCAGCGATCACATGGTCAACGAACGGAATATACACCGAGCACCGATAGTACTCCTCAGCAGATGCCGCTGGGACATTCGCTCATTGTGTCTGTCGTGCACAGACTCAGGGAATAGGGACGTCATCGTGAGCTGAGCCCACTTCAACTAGAAGATCTTTGGCTTTCACGAACACAGCGTGGAAGTACTCCTCGGCATCCGCTCTAAATTTGGAGAATAGAGTCCCAATTTCACGAATCAGTGCGTACGCACATACCAGGTCACCTTCCTTTTTCTGTAGGGTTCTGCTTGGCTGAAGCGTGTGTGCCAAAACGGACTCGGCCACAACCAACCCAACGAGAAAGCGGGGGTCCCGAATCGCAGTGAGTAGGAGTCTGGCGTTGGCATCCAACTTCATCTCATCCTCCAGAAAAATAGCGATGAGAGGCAGAAACTCGATGAACACGAGGACAGCATCGTGCCGCTCGACCCATCTGGTGGGGCACAGGGGCACCAGCTTTTCCAGCTTGGCTGAGGATAGCTTCACGAGTTTGGTAAACCGAAGCGTCCGCATGTTGCTGGAATGGCTCCAAGGCTCCAACCCACTCCACTCTGGCACTGTCCCATAAGGCCCCAAAACAGGCATAAACACAATAGCCTAATGTATTAATCTTGCCTTGGCCCCTTTACCTGGTGCAGTAAGGTCACTGAATGGTTCATGAACCCTTACCCTCTCGTCCTGGTTTGTGCCCGGCTCGCAGTGAGTCAGTATGTGTGTTGGAGCCTTGAAATACCGGGGGATGGTGACTCACCATCACGGGGTCACGCCGCATCAGCCGTCTGATGTTACCACGTGCTCTCAACATGCAACACTGCTTGACGCTCGCTGAGGCTGAGCCTCGCTCTCTCAGAGCCTGCCTGCCTCTCTGGGTGTTATGCGAAATTTCTTTCAAGTTAGGACATTTCCACGATTTTTTTTGCCACATCTCATTATTCTCAGCATCAATACAGCTCCAAAATGTTTATTATAAGTATCCAACCTTAAAAAGCATTTTTGTATTGTTATGGAGCTAGAGGTATTAGTGGTCTGTAAACTTGCAAAGTTGCAAAACAAATTTAAAATGCATCCCAAAGCAGTGGCGTAACTATGGGGAGCCTGGGGGGTCCGCCCCCTCTCCCTCACTAGAGCTGTGGGCCCCTCCACTTGAAAAGGAGTATCTGCATAGTTTTGTGTCTAGAAAAGCCAAAAAAAAAAAAAAAAAAAAAAAAAATAAATAATACACACACATATATATATATATATATATATATATATATATTGGCTTTAAAATCTCAAATAATTCGGGAGGGCATGCCCCCGCCATGTAAAGGATTGGCCCCTCCTTCCCCTCGCCCCAAAATGAAAACCCAGCTACGACACTGGGCCAAAGCCCAAAGAGGGCCAAAGGGGGGGGGCCCAGGCCCCCTGGGCCCCCCCTTATATCCGCGCCTGGCTGTGGCTGACATCCTTGTCTGTGTCAGATATGAGGATGAGAAACAAGATGGGAGCGAGTACTGTGCCTTGTGGAACAGAGCTTTTCACCGTAGCCGCCTCGGACTTTACTCCGTTGACTACTACTCTTTGTGTTCTGTTTGTGAGGAAATTATAGATCCATCTACCAACTTTTCCTGTTATTCCTTTAGCACGCATTTTGTGCACTATTACGCCATGACAATAAAGCAACAAACACTCAACACAAATAAATACTATCATACCAAATTAAAATAACCACCATCAATTAAAATCTCATTAAATTATTATAAGATTCTCCAAAAAGTTCTCTAAGATCCCTACAGGCACCTTGGTAATTATAAAACCTATGACGATAGCTGAATGGCTTAAGCTGTGGGTAAACTATCAAAATATGTTCTCCACTCTTTTCAAGGTGTATCAGCTTAGAAATGGCATCACAGGTGGGCAGGGCCTACTAGTGGTAATAGGTCAATAAAGATACCCAAGTGTTGCACACATGTCTTACTCATCAACTTGTCAGTACTGCATTCTACTTATACAGTGGACCCCCGGTTAACGATTTTAATCCGTGCAAGAGGGGTAATTGTTATGCGAAATAATCGTTATGTGAATGAATTTTCCCCATAAGAAATAATGGAAATAAAATTAATCCGTGCAAGACACCCAAAAGTATGAAAAAAAAAATTTTTTTACCACATGAAATATTAATTTTAATACACACAAACTGAAAAAGGCATGCACACTTACATGACACTTACTTTTATTGAAGATCTGGTGATGATTGATGGGATGGAGGAGGGAGAGCATTATCTTCTTACTGTTTAGAAGGGGAATCCCCTTCCATTAGGACTTGAGGTAGTAAGTCCTTTTCTGGGGTTACTTCCTTCTTTTTTTAATGCCACTAGGGCCAGCTTCAGAGTCACTGGACTTCTTTCGCACAAGATATCTGTCCATAGTGGCCTGTACCTCTCGTTCCTTTATCACTTCCCTAAAGTGTTTCACAACATTGTCAGTGTACAGGTTGCCAACACGGCTTGCAATAGCTGTGTGAGGGTGATTTTCATCCATGAAGGTTTGCACTTCAAGCCACTTTGCACAGATTTCCTTTATCTTTGTAGTAGGCAACTTCTTCAATTTCTCTCTCCCCTCCTCTGAACCAGTTTCCCCAGGTCTGGCCTCTTGCTCTTGAAGTTGATCTATCAGCTCATCAGTGGTTAGTTCTTCATTGTCCTCCTCCACCAACTCTTCCACATCCTCCCCACTAACCTCCACACCCAAGGACTTTCCCAATGCCACAATGGATTCCTCAACTGGCATAATCCTCTCAGGGTTAGCCTCAAACCCTTCAAAATCCCTTTTGTCTACACATTCTGGCCACAGTTTTCTTCCAAGCAGAGTTCAAGGTCCCTTAGTCACTTCCTCCCAAGCCTTACCTATAAGGTTTACACAATTGAGGATATTAAAGTGATCTCTCCAAAACTCTCTTAGAGTCAGTTGAGTTTCTGAGGTCATTACAAAGCACCTTTCAAACAGAGCTTTTGTGTACAGTTTCTTGAAGTTGGAAATAACCTGCTGGTCCATGGGCTGCAGGAGAGGAGTGGTATTAGGAGGCAAAAACTTGATGTTAATGAATTTCATGTCCCCATAAAGTCGCTCTGCCACGTCTGTAGGATGACCAGGGGCATTGTCTAACACCAGGAGGCACTTAAGTTCTAATTTCTTTTCAGTTAGGTAATCTTTCACATTGGGGGCAAATGCATGGTGTAACCAATTATAGAAAAATTCCCTAGTGACCCATGCCTTACTGTTTGCCCTCCACAGCACACACAAATTATCCTTGAGGACATTCTTTTGCCTGAACGCTCTGGGAGTTTCAGAGTGATACACTAATAAAGGCTTCACTTTGCAATCACCAGTAGCATTGGCACACATGAGAAGAGTAAGCCTGTCTTTCATAGGCTTATGTCCTGGGAGTGCCTTTTCCTCCTGAGTAATGTAGGTCCTGCTTGGCATTTTCTTCCAGAACAGGCCCGTTTCATCACAATTAAACACTTGTTCAGGTTTCAGTCCTTCAGTTTCTATATACTCCTTGAATTCCTGCACATATTTTTCAGCTGCTTTGTGGTCCGAACTGGCAGCCTCACCATGCCTTATCACACTATGGATGCCACTACGCTTCTTAAATCTCTCAAACCAACCTTTGCTGGCCTTAAATTCACTCACATCATCACTAGTTGCAGGCATTTTTTTAATTAAATCCTCATGCAACTTCCTAGCCTTTTCACATATGATCGCTTGAGAGACGCTATCTCCTGCTAGCTGTTTTTCATTTATCCACACCAATAAGAGTCTCTCAACATCTCTCCATCACTTGCGATCTTGTTTCGAAAAACACAGTTAAACCTTTGGCAACAACAGCTTCCTTGATTGTCTTTTGGTGCCCACAATAGTAGCGACTGGTTGATTGGGTTTCTTGTACAACTTGACTAGGTCGGCAATACGCACTCCACTTTCATACTTATCAATGATCTCTTTCTTCATTTCAATGGGTATCCTTACCCTTATTGGTGTACGGTTGGCACTAGAAGCTTTCTTGGGGCCCATGGTCACTTATTTTCCAGAAACACCACCGAAAACACTGTAATAATACGAAATATTCCGAGTGTATGCTTGGATGTTAGCGCGGAGGCTGCTGGTAAACAATGGCACGGGCGGCACATGTGAGGCTGGGTGAGGGCGCACATTGGACGCGTCTCGGACGAAAATCGGTGAGCGGGTTTTTAATCGGTATGCGCAGCAAAAATTTTGCGATTAAAGTAAGCGGTATGCGAAATAATCGCTATGTGATGCCATCGTTATGCGGGGGTCCACTGTAATGTCAAAATGTTGTGCATCAGATATTGCTGAACTGTGATAAGCCAGAGACTAACACTCGCCAGTAAAATGTTCTCACTGTGGACTAACCCCAGGTGTCTGCCCTGTAGGTAGGACAAGAACAGTCATCCTCTGTGACCTGCTAGGAATGGGGAACAGCTGTCGCAAGGGAGAACATCGCTCTTCTATTGACAGCGACGATGTCACTCACATCAAAGTAAGTTTCAACAAGTATTGGTTACTGCAAACACTTGCAATCACTCAAGTGTTGTGTGATATGTGTTGTAGTTCACTACACTGTTTCATCACACCTGGTAGTGTCATCATCTGCTGCATCACACTAAGTCTAAACTATCCATCAGCTTATCCTGTGTGTTTCATCCACTGTTCCACACTTGGTGTACCAACCACTACTGGGTGCCCCAGTCTTTGTGTACCAACTACTAGTGTCCCACCTATGTAACAACCATTAGTGTCCCACCCTTTATGTAACAACCACTAGTGTCCCACCCTCTATGTACTGACCACTAGTGTCCTATCCTCTATGTAACAACAACCAGGTGTGTCCCACACCCTCAGTGCAACAACCACCAGGTGTGTTGCACCAATCAATAACCAACAATTTTTTGTATCTTATTTGCTGTGTGTTGGACACTTGCTGAATCATCCTGTTAAATGGCTCTACGTAACACAAACCTGGTGTAAACCATTTATTCTGTTTTAGATGACCCAAACAATGGTCAAATTTACATGCCACACCTGCTCAGTGCATTGCATTTATATTTATCTTATCCATGTAATACAATTCTAATTTACTGGCAAAGTAATACAATCTGGTATTACATTGGGTCTATAATTTTGTTAAGGGCATTGATACCCTTGAGGAAGGGTTCTGATAAGAAAATTCAGAACTATGAAATTTAGATTGAACATGATGGTTTTTACAGGGAACTCTCAGTGAGGTGGTTGATGCAGGTGAGAGCAATTCACTGGTGGTACAATGGGAAAATAGGCAGAAGGAACTTAATGTACTTGTTATGGAGAAGCTGCGTGAAGATTTCCACAATCGTCCTGACAACTTTCTTCTCAACTTGCTTGTTGTCTCCTTGCAGTTCTACAAAAACTTTGGCAAGTATGTCTTTAGCAATCCCTTACAACACCTTAACTTTTTACTTTATTCAGATCTCAAAATGTATTTTACAAGTTAACGATGCATATTAAGTTAAATAAATTTAGTGAATTTTTGGAATTTTACACAGGTGTAGTGTATACTTAGTGATGTAACTACCATAATACCAATTCCTCACTGACTCCTTTTTGTAACTGGCAGAGAGAAAGCTGATATAAGCAATCATATCCGAGACCGAGAACTGGCACTAGACAGGAAGCTGTCACCATCTAAGAAGAAAATCATCTACCTTGGTGGGTGTGAAGAGATCTCTGGCAGACATGTACTCTACCAGCCCAGTAATGAACAGTACATGGAACTTCCTGCTCCTCTCCAGGTACTAATTAATACCTAAATATTAAAAAAAAAATAACTTTGTACTTCAATAATTTTTCCTCTTATGATATAAGGTTTACTGGGGTAGTTCAAAATGTGTTTTGAACCATGTTAATATATGACAGAGTGAACAGGGAGGCAATGTGGCAAATGTTGCAAGTGTATGGAATAGGCGATAGATTACTGAAAGCAGTTAAGAGTTTTTACAAAGACAGTGAGGCTCAGGTTAGGGAATGTAGGAGAGAGGAAGCTTATTTTCCAGTAAAAGTAGGCCTTCAGTAGGGATGCTTATTTATTTATTTAATAATTTGAACATACATACAGAGGTATAAAAAAATACAGGTAAGAGCAGCATGCCAAAGCCACTTGTATGCATAGTATTATGGGCCGGCTTAAAATTAACTTAAGATTAACTAAGCAATGATGTAATCAGTGATAAAACATTATTGTAAATAGATAACAATAAAGCAAAAATGAGTACAGTAGGGCCCCACTTATATGGCAGGTTAGGTTCCAGGCTACCGCCGTACAGTGGAAACCGCCGTAAAGTGGAACACCCTTTTTCTTCCACTTATAAATGCATAAATTATTATTATAATAAAAAAGAAGCGCTAAGCCACAAGGGCTATACAGCCTATAAATGCATAAAAACACTAGATAACAAGTTTACACTAACATATTAAGTTAGCAATAGAACCAGGCATCAAAAAAACAATAATAAAAAAAAAAAAAAAGTACAATACAAACAAAGTGCACTCATTACTTACCTTCAAATATTTATAGTCTTAATCTAGGGTGAGACAAGTAGTATTTATTGTAAGAAATCAAGTGTGGTATGTATGGTAGTCAGCCAGGCTACCATACCAGGCCACCCCACCCACACATACTATTCTATTTTTATTTTTTATTTTATTTTATAATTTGTAGAATACATACAGAGGTACAAAAAAATACAAGTAAGAGTAGGATGCCAAAGCCACTTATATGCATAGCATTACGGGCAGGCTTAAAATTAGCTTAAGATTAACTAAGCAAAGATGTAATCAGTGATAAAACATTATTGTAAACAGATAACAATAAAGCACAAATGAGTATTACAAAGACAGGTCATATGATATTTAAGCATCCCAGAGCGATAAAATGTATATACAGTTCACTCATTACTTACCTTAAAATATTTGTAGTCTTAATCTAGGGTCAGGAGTAAGTAAATGAGATAAAACGAATAAATGAGAGAGAGAAAGAATGAGTGCATGAGAGGGGACAGGCGCAGTTATGTAAACAAACCAGGCGAAGGTAAGTTTTGTAAAAGTGTACACGTCTGGTTTATGTACAAGTTACATTGTGTACAGGTTGTCTCTACATTGATACGGTAGAATAAATAAAGAAGAACACTCCCATTCTCATGTAACATCATTCTGAGAAGAAATGATGCTCTGAGTGAAGGCAATGGAAATAAGTCACTGACTTTTTTGGGTTATCCTAGGTTCTCTACACATATGTTGTTATGTATGATAATCTATGTAACTATTTGTGTATACCTGAATAAACTACTTACATACATACGAAAGGAATAATTTTCTACAGTTATCCCCAGTAACACATTTTCTCTTATGTTAGATTAGAGAAAATGTTATTCTTGGCATCACTTGTACAAGTTATCTGGCTACCTCATCTCATATTTATGTTTATTTATTCTATTGTGGGGTGTATTTACCATCTTTTTATGTTATGCATCGTGTTTAAAATATAATTTTGAAAAAATATCATAGATGGATGAATGAAAATGTGTATTTAACATAATATACAACATTTAAATGAGACTCGATGATTACTATTATCATTACTAATATGACGTCTGGAGACATATGGCACTATTACTGATTTTAATGTGTACCTGCATGCCAGCACAGTATTTAAGTTTATTTAGGTACAGGTATACATAAGTATAATTATCAGAGTATATATAAAATAACTTTTAAAAACATTTGAAATTTTGGAGTTTCCAGACAAAATGGAGACTTAGTGCTTACTGAGCTCACGGAGAATGTAAACAAACAGGGTGGGGCGCGGTGACCATATTAGAAAGTCAGGTGGGGGGAGCCGTATAGCGAGTTTTGGTCATAATTTGAAATGACCGTATTAGTGGAACGCCGTAAAGTGGGGCCCTACTGTATTACAAAGGCAGGTCATATGGTTGCATGCATTGCTGTACATTCAGTAGAATGGAGTATTCTGTTAGGTAATGTATCTAAAAAATAAAGTTAGATTGGGTCTTAGGTTTAACATTTATGTGATATAATTGTGAGAAACATTTAAGATATACAATTTATAAGGTTCAGTTATTCAGTATTTATTTGGTTTTGGGTGAGTAAGTGATCTTTGAGAAGAGACTTGAATTTAAAAACATGTAGTGTTTCTTTTATATTCACAGGTAATGAATTCCAGATTTTAGGGCCTTTTATGTGCATTGAGTTTTTGCATAGCGTGAGATGGACACGAGGAACATCAAAGAGTGATCTGTGCCTTGTGTTATGGTCATGTGTTCTGTTGAGGTTGGCAAGATGATGTTTGAGGGGAGGGTTAATATCAGAGTTAAGTATTCTATGTATGTAATAGGTGCAATAATAAGTATGGATGTTTTGTATGGCGAGTAGGTTTAGTGTTTTGAATATTGGTGGAGTGTGCTGCCTGTAGTGGGAATTTATCATCATTCTGACTGCAGCCTTTTGTTGGGTAATTAGTGGTCTGAGATAGTTAATGCTAGCATGGTGGGAAATGGTGTAGGATTAAAATACAGTGGAACCTCGGTTTTTGCATGCCCCAGTTTTCATAGGATTCAATTTTCGACAACTTTTCTCATAGAAATTTTGTCCTAGTTTTCGTACATCCACTCAGTTCTCAAGAGTTGAAAATGGTCTGTACCAAACGCGTCCGTGTGAATCGGCAAAGTTTTGTGGAGAAATATCACCCTAACAAAGCTGTTGCAAGCCATGTCTGCAACATGTTCAATGACAGGGGTACAGTGACTCAAGCTGGTCCTAGTAGTACTAGTAAAACAAAGAAGTGAAGTAACCCTGGATAGGGCCTTGATACCACAAGTCCTTATGGAAGGGGATTTCCCTTCCAAACAATAACCTCTGCTCCTCCCTCTTCCCTTCTTGCCGTCATCCATAGGCCAGCAAGTCTTTTCAATAAAGGTTAAAGTGATGTTAAATGTTCATTTATCCATTTCATTAGTCATTTATATTTATTTCTCATTGTTTTCTGTATGTAAAACTATAGTTATTCAACTGTTATACTTTCTTTTTTTAGGTTTTTGGATTTAAATTTAGTAAATGTAAAATCACTATGCTCATCCCTAGTGCAGGTAGATTTATTACATTCAAGTTCATCATAGTAGTAGATAGCTGTGCCCCCCCCCCCAACTGATCTGGCCTACAACTGTGTATGGCTACGTAATCAGGTATGGCACAGATGCTTGCAACATCATGTTTTAGCAGGTTTCAGTGAGACTAATGATAGACATACTGACATTTAGAGAACTGAGTAGTGCTAGGAGGTCATCATAGTGTTTACTCAATGATCTGACATTATAATTGAATACTGTTATGTTATTTGGCACTGAGCAGTGTCTTAGCCTGACTAGCAGTGTAATTAAGACAATTATTACTAGGACTGTGAATGCCATTTAATAAGAGGTTAATATCAGGATAAATGTTTGCATTCATATGACTAATAAAAGATTTAAGTAATAGGAAAGATACTGTTAACCCTTTGAGGGTTCAAGCCATAGTTCTACACCTTGTCCACAGGGTTCAAGAATTTAAAAAAAAAAAAAAAAAATTTTCTTATGAAATTGTAGAGAATCTTTTTCTGAAGGTAATAAAACAAAAAGTATGAAATTTGATGGGAAACTGACGAAATTACACTTGCGAATTTTACTGTGTAAGCAATATTTATGCATCGGCAATTTTACCCACTTTTACTCCTATTTTAGGCCAATTACATTATTCCAGTCAACCAAATTCTTCGCTATTTTACTAGTATTACTTCTATTTTATTGAGTGAGCACAAGAAAGTGCCAATTAACTATTTCAATTATCCAATAAAGTGATGAGAAATTGATAATTTGACCAATTTCACACAAATTTAAAAATATTCCAATTTCAAAATAGGGTCCAGAATAAACAATGCCAGCATTCCTGGCACTAAACTAACATTTCCTCTGTTTATTAGTTATGTTTCCAGACTTTACAGATGAATTTCATTTTGAGTTTTTATTCGCATAAAGAATTTTATTCACACCAAAAAATAGAAGATTTACTGTTATGCAATATTGTAATAATTGTGTAAATAATATCAGCGCATTGATGAACATATATTAGACACACTAGTTGATGTGTATTGGATGCATGATGCCATTTGTTTACTCTTGAACATAGGCAAAAATTGAACATTTCCGCTACTTTGAGCTCAATTTCAAGCTATTTTTCACTACTAAAACCAATCAAAATCATCTCTATTTCTGTAATATATCTTCCATTCTATTAAATGAGACCAAGAAACTGCAAATACAACTGTAAAATTCATACAAAAATACACTGCAAAGTCGCTGTTTTAATCCAAAAACACAGTCACAGTTTTTCTCATTATGGACTGCGTGCTGCAGGATTTGTTTTATATGGTGCACACTTACCACAGATCCATTCTCTCATATCTAGGCCCAAATATACCACTCACATCTTATATGAGTGAGCTGAGCTCATGACGTACAACTGCGGCTTCGACCCTCAAAGGGTTAATAACGGTTGATATGACTTGACAAATAGTAAATCAATATTGCACATGGTTAGGACTCAGTACTGCACTGGAGCTAATATGAAAAGCTCATAAAAAGTAGTATAAAGTGTAAGTATGCAAAGAGCTACTCTAAAAAGACAAAGAGGGATGGTTACACAGATTAAAAAAAAAATTACAAAAATATAAAATGGATAGAGTAAAATGATATTAAACAAATTTAAACAGTATGATATTTAAAAAAAAAAAAATAAATGTAACACTGGAAAGTGATGGCCTGCACTCAACCCTTTCAGGGTCTGTGCCATAGTTCTACGGCTTTACATTGAGGGTCCAAACTGTAGAACTACACCAAAATTCTAGCAGCGTCAAATTTAGCACGAGAAGGCTGGTAGGCCTACATCTAAGAGAAAGGGTCTGCGTGGTGTGTGCGCCATAAAAATTCTAGGCACCCACAGGGCATTGTGGGAACGTCGCCTCAGTAAGCTTTGTTCACCATGCCTTGCGTCAAGGCAGCTCTCACTCCAAAGCGAGCTGGGACTCTCCTCTTCCTAACTGATAGTTCTGACTCTGATGGAAGTGGAAAAGAAGAGGAATTCTATGGCTTTGATCTATTAGTAACCAAAAACAATGACCAGGATATCGAAAATAGTGCAGAAAATCCTGACAATCCTCAACCTTCTACCTCTGGTGTGGGCAGATCTCAGTCACATTCAGTTGTACCTCATCGCAAGAGAAAACTAACATTTTTGTGTGGCCAGGCCTCAGACTTCAGTAATGATGATAGTGATGTGGACTGTGATTTTATTGATCTTGATAATCATTCAAGTAGTGACAGTGATGAATCATATTCACCAGTGAAGCGTAGGTATATACACCGGGGCATGAGCTCGGGTAGTGTTCCTTATGCATAGCCAAGGGGACGGAGTACATCCCGTGGCCCTACACCAGGAATAGACAGTGTAGGTGAGGATGATGTGGCTAAACTTGGCATGGATAGACCACAGGCATCAGTAGGTGGTGGTAGTGCCACGGCCATGCATGACTCACCAGCCCAGGCTGGGACCCATGCCACTGACTCTTCAGATCAAGGACAAAGCAGAGCATCATCCACCACCACACCACAACAGCAACAACAACCACCTTATGATGTCCAGTATCCACCAGCAAACCACATCTGGGTTTGGCAGCAAAATTCCAGTTTTGTTCCCAATCCCCATCAGTTTGACGACTCTCAAAGTGGAATACTACCAGCTTGTTCCCTTGGAAACACCACAAACGAACTGGAATTCTTTGAACTATTCTTCGACCAGCTCTTGATGGAAATTTTTGTCAGGGAAAGTAACAAGTATTTTGAGTACACAATGGCAAATACAATCATATCACCACAGTCAAGACTACACCGGTGGAAAGAGACAACTATGGCTGAAATGTATTTGCTTTTTGCAACAATAATGCTTATGCCTCATGTCTATAAGCATAATATAAAATCATACTGGTCCACAGATTGGCTAATTTCTACCCCAGCCTTCAGTAAAATCATCCCAGTGAACAGGTTTATCTTACTGTTACATATGTTGCACTTCTCTGACAAAACCAGGCCTGACAGAAGTGACAGGTTATACAAGATTAGAAATATTTTTATGTATCTGAAACAAAAGTTCAACATGTACTTTTATCCATTCAAGAATCTTGTAATTGATTTTGTTCAAAGGTAGACTGTCGTTCAAGCAGTATATGCCGAGCAAGAGGAAACGCTTTGGTATAAAACTGTTTGTACTCTGTGACTGTGACAGTGGCCTGGTATTGGATTTATTGCATGCATGGGAAGTAAAACACTGAAAGATAAAAGGATGTTATTGGGTATCTCAGGTGATGTAGTGAGAAACATGATGGCACCTCACCTTGGTAACTGGTACACGAGCCCTTTACTCAGTGATTTCTTGCGAGTGAACATGACAGATGTGTGTGGCACAGTGCATTCTAATCATAAACATATGCCCAGGTTCAATGCAGGCACTCGTGCTGGTGAAGTGCAGGTGTTTACTGCCAATGACATCATGGCATTATGGTGGCATGACAAACGAGATGTCACATTGACAACCATTCACCCTAACGAAATGAAAGACAGTGGCAAAGTTGATCGAGTGACTAATAAACGTATTCGAAAACCAGTAACAGTGATTGATTATACACAAAACATGCGTTTGGTTGACAAATGTGACATGAAGATTGGCTTTGCCAATTGTGTTCGTAAGAGTTACAAGTTATACATGAAACTTTTCTTCCATCTCATGGACATTTCAATGCTCAATGCATATAATATGTACCAAATAAAGACTGGCAACAGACCACCGTATGGTGAATTTTGTTTGTCTATTGTCAGACAACTCATAATGAAGTACCAGGTAACAACACCTGCTATACAAAACCGTCCTCAAACTCCTCAGGAAATACCGAAGCGTTTGAGGAGGGAAAGTGATCACTTCATAATACAGCTTCCTGCAACTATGAAGAAATGGCCTCAGAAGAGATGTGTTGTCTGTGTACAAACAAAACAATGAGAACAAAGATGCAAAGACACTCGGTTTATGTGCGAGGAATGTAAGGTACCTCTGTGCATGATACCTTGTTTCAAGGACTTCCACAGACTGCAGCAGTTATAGAAACATGCTCAGTGACTGTACATATGTAAATATATAATAGAGCATTAGTAATATACAACATTTGTGCATGTTTATTGTTGTAAATAATACTGGTAAACAATATTATAATAATAACTTTAGTGCAGTTATTGTGTTTAATACAGTGAGTGTATATATATACATTATATACAGTCCAGTGGAACCTTGAATTACGAGTGTCCCAACTTACGAGTTTTTTGAGATACGAGCCGTCCCTGGGCCGATTTTTTGCTGTGAGTTACGAGCCAGCTCCCCCCTCCCTCTTCCCCCTCAACCCAAAACCTGGACACCTCGTTTGTTTATCTATGATTCCATGCTTTAATTCCATGGAAATCATTATCTTTTTCTTCTCAGCAATAATAATAATATAATATTATTACAATCATGCCACTCAGTAAGTCAATCAAGTCACTCAGTAAGTCAGTCAAGTCATTCAGTAAGTCAAGTCACTCACTAAGTCAGTCAAGTCACTCACTAAGTCAGTCAAGTCACTCATTAAGTCAGTCAAGTCACTCACTAAGTCAGTCAAGTCACTCACTAAGTCAGTCAAGTCACTCACTAAGTCAATCAAGTCACTCACTAAGTCAGTCAAGTCACTCACTAAGTCAGTCAAGTCACTCACTAAGTCAGTCAAGTCACTCACTAAGTCAGTCAAGTCACTCACTAAGTCAAGTCATTCAATAAGTCAGTCAAGTCATTCAGTCACAAACTCATGTTAACCTCTTTTTCTGTGTACAAAGTAACACTTCAGTTATGGCTACAGGTTCTCTCTTGTCTAATATCTTTGTTAATTCTAAGACTTAAGTGCTTATACCTCTTCATGCCACTTTCAGCAACACTATTATGGCTACTGGGTGTCATGATTGCTTGGCAGATACAAGATATAGTAATTAAAATATCATAACACAATTGACAAACACAGCTGCCTTGTAGCAGAGAAAGACTGGACAAGTATGAATTAGGAATGCTGGGATGGTGGGGGTGGTGTCGGGAAGTGGTAGGGGATTGTCGGGTGGTGTCGGGGAGTGGTAGGGGATGATGGGGGGTTGACGGGGAGTGGTGGGGAGTGGCGGGGGAGTGGCGGGGAGTGGTAGGGGATGATGGGGGGTTGACAGGGAGTGGTGGGGGGGGAGTGGTAGGGGAGGGCTCCCCGGCTGCTACACAACAAGGCAGCAGCTTGAGCAAAAGAATTTTTTTTTTTCCTTCCCACAAACTGAACAATGTTAAATTAATTATACAATGTGTTACATAAAATTGTGCAACAATTCTTCAATGGTGGTTTACTGTATTATTATAATAATGATAGAGCTTCAGTTCCCTAAATTAATAATAATAATAATATACTAATAATATATTATTATTATAACGATAGAGCTTCAGCTCCCTAAATTAATAATAATAACAATAATAATAATAATAATAATAATAATGCATAATACATACGTAATAATTCATATTGCTTCTGCTAGTTGGCACAGCTGGTAAGCAGTAAACATGTTTACATCCCTGTGGGGGCAGTTCTCTCGTCCTTGTTTGCATTTTTTTTAGTCATTTGGCCAAATTTCTGTTTTCTAACCATGGGTCCTAGTGATCTACTGCGGTTAGCCTCAAAAATACTCCGTTTTCTCTTACAGTAAGAACATGGGAAGATACTAGTCAAATTGGGACAGATATGACTGACACTTCTGCCGCTGCCACTTCCTCTGCCATATTATGGCCTATTTTATTCATTCTAGAGTACACACATGTTTCTGTGCTAATTATATTGTTTATTATGTCATGTTATATGAATTGTGATAGATAAATAAGCCGTACAGTTGATAATAGCGTCATATTCAAGTATTTTTTCTTGTCTTTCCAGAGTGCAGGAACGAATTAATGGCTTTTCAATTAATTTAACCCTTTGAGGGTCCGTCCTGTAGAGCTACGGCTTTACGTTCAGGGTCCAAACCGTAGATCTACGTCATGAGCTCAGCTCACTCTGATAAACTGTGAGTGGTACATTTGGGCCTAGATATGAGAGAATACATCTATGTGGTATGTGTGCACCACATAAAACAGATCCTGCAGCACGCTGTGTATAATGAGAGAAAAAACTGAAATCATGATTTTTCGATTAAAACAGCGACTTTGCAGTGTTTTTTCGTATGTTTTTTATAGATCTATTTGCGATTTCTTGGTCTCATTTGATAGAATGGAAGACATATTACAGAAATAGAGATGATTTTGATTGGTTTTAGCACTGGAAATGGCTTGAAACTGTGCTCAAAGTAGCAGAAATGTTAAATTTTTGCAGATATTCGAGAGTAAACAAACGACCTCACACGTCTAATACACGCCAGCTGGTGGGTCTAATATGCATTCACAAATATGGTGATGATATTTATACAATTATTACAGTATTGCATAACAGTAAATCTTCTATTTTTTGGTGTGAATAAAAATTCATTATGTGAATAAAAAATCAAAAAGGAATTTATTTGTAAGGCCTCAAAACGTAACTAATGAACAGAGGAAATGTTAGTTTAGTTCCAGAAATACCTACATTGTTTATTCTGGACCCTATTTTGAAATTGGAATATTTTGAACTTTGTGTTAAATTGGCCAAATTACCAATTTCTGATCACTTTATTTTGTAGTTGAAACAGTTGACTTGGCGATTTCTTGTGCTCAATTGATAGAATAGAAGTAATACTAGTGAAATAACTAAGAATTTGGTTGACTAGAATAATGTAATTGGCCTAAAATGGGAGTCAAAGTCGGCAAAATCGCCAATTCGTAAATATCGCTGGCACATCAAAATTCGCGAGAGCATAATTTCATCAATTTTCCATCAAATTTCTTACTTTTTGTTTTATTACCTTCACAAAAAGATTCTCTACCATTTCATAAGAAAAAATAACAAATTTTTTTTTTTTAAATTCTTGGACACTGGGGCACCACTTCAGATTTGGGCCTTGGACCCTGAAGGGGTTAAATGAGGAAAATTAATTTGATATACGAGTAAAATGAGTTATGAGCTAGCTCCTGAAACAGATTAAACTTGTAAGTCAAGGTTCCACTGTATTGGTCTCACAGGCCACAAATGTTACTAGAAAAAGAAAAAAAGTAGAAAAGATAAGAAAAAAGTATAAAAAACGTAAAATAAAGAAATGCAATTTTGCGGAAGTCACTGATGTTGCTGCCACCCGGTCATTTTGGGTCAACTTCACGCCTCTATATCTCGCTAAGTACTGATCAGAAAAAAAAAGTTGTGTGTGCTATTACCTTCACAAAATCATCTTTAATTCTGTAAGACAAATTTTTTTTTTTTTCTTTTTTTTTTTTTTTTTTTTTCAAAATTTCCTGGACACTGGGGCACCCACTGAAATTTTGCCTCTGGACCCTGAAAGGGGTTAATGGCTTGGAAGGCAGGTTACGAGGTATAAAGCAGTTACAGTGGACCCTCCCTTTTCATCATTAATCCGTTCCATAGAGTCTGATGAAATGTGAAATTGATGAAAACTTAAACCATTTTCCCCATTAAAAATAATGTGAATGCAATTAATCCGTTCCAGACTACCAAAAGTATTAACAAAAAATAATTTTTTTTAGAGAGTATATATAGATTTACATACAGAAAAGAATGACAAATATATTACAAAACACTAATAACATGTATAAATGAACATTTAACATTACACTTACCTTTACTGGTGTATGGAAGACAGGGAGGAGGGGAGAGGGAGGACTGATTATTGTTTAGAAGGGAAATCCCTTTCCACAAAGACTTCAGGCACCAAGTCCTTATCATGGGTTACTTCCCTTTTTTGTGTTCTAATGGCACTAGGACCAGCTTGAGTCACTGAACCCCTGTCGCACAAAAAAACTGTCCGGAGAGCTCTTGCAGCTCTACCCTCTACCACCCTCTACCATCATCACAACCACTACCACCATCACAACTGCTACCACCCTCTACCACCATCACTACCCCCTCTACCACCATCACTACCACCCTCTACCACCACCACTTTCGTATTTTTCTGCAATCTTTTTCTTTAATGCTATTGTGTTTCTCACCTTTACCAAAGGACTGGCACTAGCAGCTTTCTTTGGGGCCATGGTGGCTTATTTAGCAGTCACACAGGATAAACAAGTGCAAAAAACCATGAAATATTACGAAATGTTTCTTATGATCTCGCAGGATAATGTTCACTCGCCAGAAACAAAGCGACGCTGCCTCAGAATGCGTGTGTGAGGGGTTGTGCGCGCACGGGCACACTCGGACATGTTCCATACCACCAACAAGAACGGAGGAAAGTAACGAAAACTGAGCCAATATTTTTACGAAAAAAGTTAGCAATATCTAAAATTCGCGATAACAGAGCCCAACAATAAGGGAAGGTCCACTGTATTTATATAACCGGTAAATAATTGCACAATACGATTTTTGACTAATAGCACAAAAATTTAATCAAGCAAGCAACAGCACAAAAACCTAAGACAATGAGGTAGTTGGTACTAACTAGTAAATGATGGTACAAGAATTTGCATAATAATGCAGTAGGAACATACACTACATGTAGATAATAATGTTAAGGACAAATTCGTTAATCAGTCTCAGTAAGATCTGCATTTCTAAGGAAGCTGGATAGTTCATGTTCATTTGTGATAGTATACAAACGGCCTACATCTGTTTTTCTCACTAGAATTTTCCCATCTCGTGTGAAGCACTGATGAATTTTGTCATTATAATCCCGTTTGAGTTTTCTCAATCTGAACAAAAGGTCACGACGTTTCCTCATCAGGCACTCATTAATGTACACTTCTTTATTTGCTCTAATTGATGTTCTAATTAGATCCTTTTTCATATCATACGAGTGAAATTTAATCATAAAAAAATTTTTGCTACTTCATTTTCCTAGTAAACATGCTTCTTTAGTTTTGTTAGTACATTAACTTGAAGCTTGTCTTTTATGATCTTAATAGCGGTATCTTCACAGTTTGTTTGGTTTATTTCACTTGTGAAGTGAGAGCTGTTAATTATAACTGCATCAGATATTCTAGCACTATTACCAGCAAGCCACTGTGAAAAAGATACAGTACATATAGTGTTTTAATTATGTTGTCAATAAATATTATGTTCGATATTTTGTGAATATAATGGGAAATGGCCAAGATAATAAAATATTAAAGGATTCAAAAGCTATATTAAAATGCTTCACAGATTTATGTGGTGCAGGATAACGTGGAAGTGTATTCTGAGGATCAGTATGAAGAGCTACAGAAGAGAGACTATGCAGATGTTGATGGTCCAGCCTATAGATTCTGTAGTGAGGCTTCTCAGAGACACAAAGGTAAGTTAAGACACTTATGTGATATACTGTACCTTACAATTGTATATCAAGAGGCGCACACACAGATGTAGTCTTTGTTAAGACATAGTAGCCTAGCACTCCAGTGGCTTTAGTATTTCTGCAGTGCTTGTTAGGGGCAATGCTTGCTAGGGGTAGTGCTTGCTTGGGGCAGTTTTTTCTAGAGGCAGTGGTTGTTTGGGGCAGTGCTTGCTAGGGGCAGTGCTTACTAAGGCAGTGCTTGCTAGGGGCAGTGCTTGCTAGAGGCAATGCTCACTAGGGGCAGTGCTTGCTAGGGGCAGTGCTTGCCAGGGGCAATGCTTCCTAGAGGCAGTGCTTGCTAGGGGCAATACTCACTAGGGGACAGTACTTTCTAGGGCAGTGCTTGCTAGGGGCAGTGCTTACTAAGGGCAGTGCTTGCTAGGGGCAGTGTTTGCTAGGGGCAATGCTTACTAGGGGCAGTGCTTACTAGGGGCAGTGCTTGCCAGGGGCAATGCTTGCTAGAGGCAGTGCTTGCTAGGGGCAATGCTCACTAAGGGACAGTGCTTTCTAGGGGCAGTGCTTGCTAGGGGCAGTGCTTGCTAGGGGCAGTGCTTGCCAGGGGCAGTGCCCAAGAGGGAGACAAGGGAGGTTGAAACCCCAGAAATTCCATCAGCCCCAGAGCCAAACAAAATAAAAATAATTCACCTTGGCAAGGGCAAGGTAGATACATCTGCATTGTCTGATGATCAGTTGGCCAAGTTTAATGATGAAGAGTTTGTGGCTGTGACTAGCAAGTTCTGTCCTTTGGTCACTACAAGAATCTTAATTCATGACCTTAGTTCCTGGTATGATTCCTCTGGTGTTCAGCTACATAGAGCTCTTAGGAGTGTGGAGAGATAAAAGTGTTGAGTAAGTTCTCTTGAATCATGGTCGAGTGTGTAGAAGCACATAGTCTTCAATCGGTGGTTATCTGCTCATATGGTGAAATATTACAGGAAAAAACTTCAGGCATGTCATGGAATGACTTGTGTGGTCACGCATCTGAACCTGCTTTTCCTACCTGTGAGTCTGCTTTTAAGCTGGCCTCGGCTTTCTCTGATTATTTTGGCGAGACAATAAAGACAATTTGTTTGGACTTGGATTAAACTCGAGCAGAGTTCTCTCTCATTGCTTCAGCTTGTAATGTATCACAGGTTACCTTCAATTTATTCCAGTTGGTGAAGAGAGAGTTCTGGGGCATATCATGCATTCTGATAAGATATAATGTACATTTAATCCAATAAATGTGTCAAAAGAACTTGCCCACATATAAAAGTGCTGTACCTTTAATAACTGTTCATCAAAGATTTTCGAAGCGGATGTTTTCCAACATCAATGAAGAGAGCTATGCTTCACCCAGTTCTCAAGAAGTTTTCCCTTGATTCAGAAAACATGTCAAACTATCATTCCATTTCCAATCTTATGTTCCTCTCTAAATATTCTATTTTGAGTGGAGCTCTGAGGAGTCTGTGGAGATGAAGAGAATCTGTAACTTGAAGAACAGGAGGAGGTGTGGGTATTCTAAAAGTACTATCCAGAGGGCAGAGGAAGGGTTGTTGAAGTGGTTTGGACATTTAGAGAGGATGGAACAAAACAGAATGACTTGGAGAGCATATAAATCTGTAGTGGAAGGAAGGCAGGGTAGGGGTCATCCTAGCAAAGGATGGAGGGAAGGGGTAAAAGAGGTTTTGTGTGTGAGGGGCTTGGAATTCCAGCAAGCGTGTGTGAGCATGTTAGATAGGAAAGAGTGGAGACAAATGGTTTTACTGATTGGGTGTTCTATTGGAGTGTGAGCAAGATAACATTTATAAAGGAATTCAGGGAAACCAGTTAGCCGAACTCGAGTTCTGGAGGTGGGAAGTACAGTGCCTGCACTCTGAAGGAGGGGGTGGAGATATGTTGCAGTTTTTTAACTGTAGTGTAGGCACACCTCTGGCAAGACAATGATGATGTGAATGAATGCGTTTCTTCATTTTTGGGTCACCCTGCCTAGGTGAGAAAAGACCAATGTGTTAATAAAAAATACATTGACCTTTCTGGATTGGAGTAATATTTTTATTTTGTGTTCTATCTATATATCAACCATTTTATTGAACTGGTAAGGCTTGGTGTAAAGTTTATAATGATTTGGTACTGAACATTTGTTCAGGAAATGCATTTGCTAATTTTGTTGAACCTCTCTACTGCATTTGATACCACTGATTATGGATTACTGGTAAGTGATATGTTTGGTTGTAGTCTTAGAAATACTGCATTGTTATTTCTGAAATTTTATCTTTTTTTGCCTGTCATATCAAGCGGTAGTCAGTGATTCAATATCTGAGTTATCTCCATTGCATTCTGGCCTTCCTCAGGGTCAGTGGCCCAAATAAATCCAACAAGAAGTTTCTCTCACACAGACATCCTAGTTTCTGTATTACAAAATGTTTGTGTACCAACTAAACTGATACACAAATATAGATGCAGTAGGTTCCTTTCACCTCTTAACCTTTATGCAAAGGAAGATAAGCAGAGGGTATATAAACACTGGGAGAGCCTCTCCTGAACAGGTGCAGTTCATGACTGGCCTCTTAATTTTTATATAAACATTGTCACCAACATACTCACATCTGAGCATTAATCAACTGAACAATAAATAAACAGTTCCTCTAACTAAACAGTAATGAAAAGTAAAGAGACAGAGCATGGCTTGCCATTGCCAGGGATGTACATACCTGGAGTATACCTGGAAAGAATTTCGGGGATCAATGTCCCCATGGCCCAGTCTATGACCAGGCCTCATGGTGGATTAGAGCCTGATCAACCAAGCTGTTACTACTGGCTGCACACAAACTGAAGTATGAACCACAGTCCGGCTGGTTAGGTACTGGCTTCAGATGCCTGTCCAGTGCCTTCTTGAAGACAGCCAGAGGTCTATTTGTAATCCTCCTTATGTATGCTGGGAGGCAGTTAAACAGTCTTGGTCCCTGGACACTTACTGTGTTGTCTCTTAGTGTACTCGTGGCACCCCTGCTTTTCACTGGGGAAATGTTGCATCTCCTGCCCAGTCTTTTGCTTTCGTAGGGAGTGATTTTCATGTGCAAATTTGGGACTAGTCCCTCGAGGATTTTCCAAGTGTAAATTATCATGTATCTTTCCTGCCTGCATTCCAGGGAGTACAAATCAAGGGACTTCAACTGTTTCCAGTAATTTAGGTCCTTTATTGTACTTATATGTACTGTGAAAGTTCTCTGTACATTCTCCAGGTCTGCAATTTCGCCTGCTTTGAAAGGGGCCATTAGTGTGCAGCAATATTCCAGCCTTGAGAGGACAAGCAATTTGAAGAGAATCATCATGGGCTTGGCATTCCCAGTTTTGAAGTTTCTCATTATTCATCCCATCATTTTTCTAGCAGATGTAATATATACATTGTTGTGATCTTTGAAAGTGAGATCCTCTGACATTATCACTCCAAGCTCCTTCACAATAGTTTCTTGCTCTGTGTGACTGGAATTTGTTTTATACTCTGATATCACACTATCAAAAATTTAAAATATCATAAGTTGAACCATCATAAAGTGAGGAGCACTTGTATTTCCTTACACCTGATGCCCCTATTCACTTAGCAGTAAGTAGCTGGATGTTAGTCAAATGTTCACTTCCTGGGGAACAATATTAACCCCTTCAAGGTCCAAGGCCAAAATCTGATGTGGTGCTCCAGTGTCCAAGAAATTTTGAAAAAAAAAAAAAAAATTGTTTTTCTTACAGAATTAAAGAGTATATTTTTGTGAAAGTAATAAGACAAAAAACAAAAATTTCTGATCAGTACTTACCGAGATACAGTGGCGGGAAGTTGACCCAAAATGACCGGGTGGCGGCAACATCAGTGACTTCCACAAAATCCCATTTTTTTTTATTTTGCGTTTTTTATACTTTCTTTTCTTTTCTATTTTTTTCTTTTTCTAATAACATTTGTGGCCTGAGACCAGTATAATGTATTAGTGTACACTCATTGTATTCCACGTCGTCGTAAGCTTCTGTCTTTTATGTGCGGGTTATTTGTGTATCGTTCCAGTCACGGTATTGTGCCTTTTTGTTATTTACCATTGTACCATATACCATTGTATGACAAGGCACCATTGTACCATATGGTACCATATGGCACAATGGTACCATATGGTTCAAAACCATAGAATTCATCTTCAGCTCCACTTCCATCAGTCTTAGAACTGTAAGTTGTGAAGAGGAGAGTCAGAATTTGCCCCGAGAGTGAGTGGGGAGTGAGAGCTTCCTTGCCGCCAGGCACTATGAACAAAGCTACTTTGCCTGCATTCCCACAATGCCATGCAGGCCTCCAGATTTTTTCTATGGTGTGCACGCTGACCACCCAGACCCATTCTCTCAGATGTAGGCTTACCAGCCTTCTTGTGCTAAATTTGGCGCCGCTAGAATTTTGGCGTAGATCTACGGTTTGGACCCTGAACGTAAAGCCGTAATCTACAGGACAGACCCTGAAAGGGTTAACCTAGGCTGCCTGAAATGCTCTGCATAACCAGGGGCTTTCTATATAGCATGCCAATGGTGCTAGCTAGAAAAAAACCATACCACGGGCGGGGATTAGAACCCGCGATCAGAGTGTCTGATCGCGGGTTCTATCCCCGCCCGTGGTATGGTTTGTTTGCAATCGTGTCATTACGATTTCGTGAGTCATGCCAGCTAGGTCTGTACTTGTAAAAATAAAGTCATGTATGTAAGTTTATTGATCAAATTGATTTCTGTGAAATAACTGGAGAATGTCTTTTCCAATCAGAAATAAGTCACAGTATTTGACCTTATTTGGTTATGCTAGGATACATAAACTTAATGTTCACTGATGTGCCCCTAACACTCAAGTGCTCTAAATACCATTGTTAAAAATTTGGGCTATATACACTAAATTTGTATAAAATTTACTCTATTTTCTTAAAAGCTGGCCAGTCTTACTTTGAGAAAAGTTTGGATTGATTGTGGTCTGTGTACATCCTAATTTTTTTTTTTTTTTTTGGAAGCTGGAAAAGTTTAAATAATGCTTTTCATGCGATAATTTTTAATTATTTCATCTGCTCAGTTTCAGTCCTTCTGAGCCAATAACTTAATACAACTTCTGTTTGCAAAGACATTAAATAAATAAATAAATAAATAAATAAATAAATAAATAGTTTAACAATGCAACTTCTGAGCTAATAACTTAATAATACAAATTCTGAGCCATTTCAGGCTTTATATGCTGGTACATTTCAGGATACATTAGTCTTTTCGGTCTCTTTGAAAAGTTTGAATTATATTTGTGCTGTGCATTATTTCAATTTAACATTTTTATTGATGAATTGTGAATGCCTCTTCTGATTCCCTTCAAATCTTGGAAGCAAAAATTAAATACTTTATCAACTTGTGTTGTGTTGCACTGCACAACTCCAGTCATGCACACTGAGGAACTGGGGATTAGGGGGTTATGGAATACGTACAGGGATACCTTTATCAGATCATGCAGTATACCTGGAGTAAGTTTTTTCGGGTCAACGCACCTGTGGCCTGGTCTGTGACCAGGCCTTATGGTGGATCACAGCTTGATCAACTGGGCTGTTACTGCTGGCTGAATGTAAACTGACACATGAACACAGCTCAGCTGGTCCAGTACTGACTTTAGGTGCCTGTCCAGTGCCTTCTTGAAGACAGCCAGGGGTCTATTGGTAATCCCCCTTTACATATGCTGGGAGACAGTTGAACAGTCTTGGGACCCTGACACTTAATGTGTTGTCTCTTGGGGGAGGAGGAGAGGGATGCTGCACCACCTGCCAAGTCTTTTGCTTTCGTAAGTGACTCATGTGCAAATTTGGTACTAATCCCTCTAGGATTTTCTGTGTGTATATTATCATGTACCTTTCTTGCTTGCATTCCTAGGAATAAAAGTCAAGGAACTTCAACCATTCCCAGTAATTTAGGAGTTTTATCATACTGATATATGCCATGAAGGTTTCCTGTACATTCTCCAGATCAGAAATTTCACCTGCCTTGAAAGGCACTGTTAGTGTACAGCAATATTCCCACCTAGAGATAAAAAGGGATTTCAACAGAATCATCATGGGGCTTGGCTACCCTAGTTTTGAACATTCTCATTACCCATCCTATCATTTTTCTAACAATGTGATAGATACATTATTGTGGTCTTCGAGAGTCATATCCTGGAGAAGGTTTCAGGGCCTAATGCCCCCGCGGCTCAGTCTGTGACCAGGCCTCATGGTGGATCAGGGCCTGATCAACCAGGCTGTTACTGTCTCAGTAGTAGTAACCAGTTACCAGTAACCACTGTGCCAGTTGACTCACGACCAACCGTCTCTGCCTGAGTCACTGTCTATTCATATATTCATATTGTGCTGACCTGGCATAAGACCCTCTCACATATGGGTACTGGGCGGCCAGGCAGTCAGTCAGTTATACGAGAGTGAGCAAGGAGGCAGGTCACGGCTGTAAGGGCGTTATCCACCTTATCTGTAATTATACGTAATACCAGCCTACGTGAGTATTTCTTACCTAATCCACGTGTCGAACTCCCACATGATAACTGTTGGCCACATGCAACCCAACATATGAATCACAGCCAGGCTGGTCAGGTACTGACTTCAGGTGCCTGTCCAGTGCCTTCTTGAATATAGCCAAGGGTCTATTGATAATCCCACTTATGTATGCTGGGAGGGAGCTGAACACTCTTGGGGCCCTGACACTTACTGTGTTGCTTTTAATTGGGTGGGAAGTTACATCGTCTTTTGCTCTCGCTGGGAGTGATTTTCATGTGCAAGTTTGGAACTAATCCCTCTAGGATTTTCCAAGTGTATATAGTCACGTATCTCTCCCACCTGCATTATTGGGAGTACAAGTTTAGAAACTTCAAGCGTTCCCAGTAACCAAGGTGTTTTATCGCAGTTATATGTGCCATGAAGGTTCTATGTACATTTTCTAGGTCAGCAATTTCACCTGCCTTGAAAGGTGCTGTTAGTGTGCAGCAATATTCCAGCCTAGATAGAACAAGTGACCTGAAAAGTGTCATCATGGGGTTGGCATCCCTAGTTTTGGAGGTTTTCATTTTCCATCCTGATATTTTTCTAGCAGACATGATTCATAAAATGTTGTGGCCTTTGAAAGTGAGATCCTCTGATATTTACATTCCCAGGTCTTTTACATTAGTTTTGCACTCTGTGTGGTTGGTATTTGTTTTATACTCGGATAGTTTCAATATCCTCACATTTTCCATGTCGGAGTAATTGAAATGTCTCATCACTGAACTTCATATTGTTTTCTGTGGCCCATTTAAAGATTTGGTTGATGTCTGCCTGGAGTCTTGCAGTGTTTTCAATGGAGGACACTGTCATGCAAATTCGGGTGTCATCTGCAAAGGAAGACATGGTGCTGTGTCTTACATCCCTGTCTATGTCAGATATGAGGATGAGAAACAGTATGGAAGCGAGTACTGTGCCTTGTGGAACAGAGCTTTTCACAGCAGCAGCCTCAGAATTTACACTGTTTACTACTACTCTGTGTTCTGTTTGTTAGGAAACTGTAGATTTATCTACCAACTTTTTCTGTTATTTTTTTATCACACATTTTGTATGCTATGATACCATGGTCACACTTGTCAAAGGCTTTTGCAAATTCTGTGTATAATACATCTGCATTTTTATTTTATTTTATTTTTTTTTTCTAGAGCATCCTGGACCTTTTCATAGTAGTCCTGTAGTTGGGACAGGCAGGAGCGACCTGCTCTAAACCCATGTTGCCCTGGTTTGTGTAACTGATGGGTACCTAGCCCTTTGACTGTTTCGGTCGTATATATATGTCTTACAAGCCACTGTGTTTTACATATTAATATGCATAAATTCTAGTGGCTTCAAATTTATTTATTTAATGTCTTTGCAAACAGTACACTGAGATTTTGTATTTACAATAGTGGGTTGCAATGCAAATAGAGCCTCTACTATGCCTATGCATTTTGAGCCAACTTAACATTATTGGCTTACAGTCTACTTAAACTAAGGAGTATATCATAGTTGTACAGTAGGATAGTAGTTATTTCATAATTGTACAGTAGAATATTAATTATAAATTAATCATTATTTGTATAATACAAAGATATATTTATATTTGAAAATGCTTTTTGTGAAAACAATGGTTCAATTACATTCATGTCATCAATGGATAAAAGGTTCAAAGTGATTGTTTCAGTTTTGATGTGGGAGTACATAGGTGATTAAGTGTGTACTGAGTATTTAGCGTTTAGTCTAGGGTGATTAAGTGGCTTTTGAGAAGTCTTAAATTGATTTTCAAACTGGGTTACTTTAATATCCTCTGGTAATGAATTCCATATTTTGGGGCCCTTTATGTGCATAGAGTTTTTACACAGTGTGATATGGAAACCACACAATAACTAAATTCTGTAAACTCAGCATTGTAATCCTAATAGAGAATAAACTTTGAATTGAGGTATATCAAAAAGAGATGTGCCTTGTGTTGTGGTCATGTGTCCTGTTTAGGTTGGTGAGAAGTTTGAGTAGAGGGTTTATATTTGCGTGTATTGTTCTGTGTATGTAGTAGGCACATGAATAAGTATGGATGTTCTTAATGGTGACCAGATTCAGACTTTTGAAAATTTGTGGAGTATGCTGGCGGGAGTGGGAATTTATCATCATTCTTACTGCTGCCTTTTGCTGGGTTATTAGGGGTTTTAGGTGATTGGATGTTGTTGATCCCCATGCACAAATTCCATATGTAAGATAAGGGTATATGAGTGAATGGTACAGTGCCAGGAGAGCTGATTGTGGAACGTAGTACCTTATCTTTGGTAATATGCCTACATTCTTGGAGATTTTCTTGGTGATTTGCTGTATGTGTGTCCAGAACTTAAGGCTACTGTCAAGGTGGATACCTAGGAATTTTCCCTCTGTTAGTCTTGTGACTGATGATCCATTTAGCGTTATGCTAATTGGATCATTTGCAGCTTTGTTTCCAAACTGAATGAAATAGGTTTTATCATTGTTCAGGGTAAGTTTGTTAGTCATCATCCAGGCAGATATTTTCTGTAATTCAGCATTGACTGTGTTTGCTAGTACGACCGTGTTTGCTAGTACGACCGTGTTTGGGTGGGAAAAGACATATGTAGTGTCATCTGCAAATAATATGGGTTTGAGTAGCTGTGATGCATTCGGTAGATCATTGATGTAGATGAGAAAGAGGAGTGGTCCAAGGACACTTCCTTGTGGGACTCCTACTGTGATTGGTTGGGAGGAAGAGTTTGCATCATTTGCATACACATATTGAGTTCTGTTACTAAGGTATGATTTTAGGTAGTTGAGGGAGTGGCCTCTGATACCATAGTGCATTAATTTGGAGTACAGCAGTTCATGGTCGATTGTATCGAAAGCTTTACGTAAATCAATGAAAATGCCCAGCGGGACTTCTTTCTTTTCAAGTGTGGTATATATTAGTTCTAGCATGTGTCTGATAGCATCATTTGTGCTTTCATTATTCCTGAATCCAAACTGACAAGGGTTTAATATGTTGTGTGAAACGACGTAGGAATAGATCCGTCTATGAATTAATTTTTTCAAAGATTTTAGAGAGCAGTGGTAAGTTAGATATTGGTCTATAGTTATTCAAGTCAGCTTGGTCACCTCCTTTATGGATCAGAGTGACCCTCACTATTTTTAGGATTGTTAGGAAGGTAGATGATTCAATGGATTTGTTAAAGTGTGTTGCAATAATTGGTGACAATACTTGAGAAGCTTTTTAGTACATAAAAGCAGGCAAGTTGTTTATGTCTCCTGCGTTGTTTTTAAGGGTGTTTATGATGAGCATAACTTCAATGGGGTTGGTTGGAGCTAGGAATAGCGTATTTGGGTAGGTACCTATGAGGTAGTCTGATGGACGGGCGTTTGTGCTTGGTATTTTGTTTGCTAGATTTTTTCCTATGGTGGAAAAGAAAACATTAAGTCTGTTTGCTGTTTCGGTTGAAGCGAGTAGGGGTTCATCTGATTTTGTTAGCTTGATTGTTTTGTTTTTGGATAACTTTTTTACCTGGAGTTTGCCTGGAGAGAGTTCCGGGGGTCAACGCCCCCGCGGCCCGGTCTGTGACCAGGCCTCCTGGTGGATCAGAGCCTGATCAACCAGGCTGTTACTGCTGGATGCACACAAACCAATGTACGAGCCACAGCCCGGCTGGTCAGGAACCGACTTTAGGTGCTTGTCCAGTGCCAGCTTGAAGACTGCCAGGGGTCTGTTGGTAATCCCCCTTATGTATGCTGGGAGGCAGTTGAACAGTCTCGGGCCCCTGACACTTATTGTATGGTCTCTTAACGTGCTAGTGACACCCCTGCTTTTCATTGGGGGGATGTTGCATCGCCTGCCAAGTCTTTTGCTTTCATAGCGAGTGATTTTCATGTCCAAGTTCGGTACTAGTCCCTCTAGGATTTTCCAGGTGTATATAATCATGTATCTCTCCCGCCTGCATTCCAGCGAATACAGGTTTAGGAAAATCAAGCGCTCCCCGTAATTGAGGTGTTTTATCTCAGTTATGCTCACCGTGAAGGTTCTCTGTACATTTTCTAGGTCAGCAATTTCACCTGCCTTGAAAGGTGCTGTTAGTGTGCAGCAATATTCCAGCCTAGATAGAACAAGTGACCTGAAGAGTGTCATCATGGGCTTGGCCTCCCTAGTTTTGAAGGTTCTTATTATCCATCCTGTCATTTTTCTAGCAGATGCGATTGATACAATGTTATGGTCCTTGAAGGTGAGATCCTCCGACATGATCACTCCCAGGTCTTTGACGTTGGTGTTTCGCTCTATTTTGTGGCCAGAATTTGTTTTGTACTCTGATGAAGATTTAATTTCCTCGTGTTTACCATATCTGAGTAATTGAAATTTCTCATCGTTGAACTTCATATTGTTTTCTGCAGCCCACTGAAAGATTTGGTTGATGTCCGCCTGGAGCCTTGAAGTGTCTGCAATGGAGGACACTGTCATGCAGATTCGGGTGTCATCTGCAAAGGAAGACACGGTGCTGTGGCTGACATCCTTGTCTATGTCGGATATGAGGATGAGGAACAAGATGGGAGTGAGTACTGTGCCTTGTGGAACAGAGCTTTCCACCGTAGCTGCCTCGGACTTTACTCTGTTGACGACTGCTCTCTCTGTTCTGTTAGCGAGGAAATTATAGATCCATCGACCGACTTTTCATGTTATTCCTTTAGCACGCATTTTGTGCGCTATTACGCCATGGTCACACTTGTTGAAGGCTTTTGCAAAGTCTGTATATATTACATCTTCATTCTTTTTGATTTTCTAGTGCATCTAGGACCTTGTCATAGTGATCCAATAGTTGAGACAGACAGGAGTGACCTGTTTGAAACACATGTTGCCCTGGGTTGTGTAACTGATGGGTTTCTAGATGGGTGGTGATTTTGCTTCTTAGGACCCTTTCAAAGATTTTTATGATATGGGATGTTAGTGCTATCGGTCTGTAGTTCTTTGCTGTTGCTTGCCCCCCTTTGTGGAGTGGGGCTATGTCTGTTGTTTTTAGTAACTGTGGGACGACCCCCATGTCCATGCTCCCTCTCCATAGGATGGAAAGGGCTCGTGATAGGGGCTTCTTGCAGTTCTTGATGAACACGGAGTTCCACGAGTCTGGCCCTGGGGCAGAGTGCATGGGCATGTCATTTATCGCCTGTTCGAAGTCATTTGGCATCAGGATAACATCGGATAGGCTTGTGTTAACCAAATTCTGTGGCTCTCTCATAAAAAATTCATTTTGATCTTCGACTCTCAGTCTGGTTAGCGGCTTGCTAACCAGTTTTTTCCAGTTTTTTTTTCATATCACCTTTGATGTTATGTAATCTATATTCATAATACAATTTTTTTGACTTTCTTATCAGGCTGGTAAGTGCAGATGAGTAACTTTTCGACTGTTCTCTAGTTATTTGACCCATTCTATACTGTTTTTCATATTTGTGCTTTGTGATAATGGATTTGAGGATGCAGGAGAAAGTTGGTAGGTCCACATGTGAGAGAATGGCTCTCCATGGTCAGTGTGCACCATGTAAAAAGAATCGGAGAGCCAGTGGTGCATTGTGGGAATGCCGTATCAGTAGTCCTTGTTCAGCATGCCTAGCATGCTGAACAAGGCAAATCTCGGCCTCTACTCTTCCCAAGTGATGCTCTAACACATATGGAAGTGTCAGTGAAGATCAATTTCATGATTTTGAGGAGTTTGTGACCAAAAAGCAATGCCCAGGATACCAGAAGAATGAAGGAGAATGAAGAATGAAGGAGAAAGAGAATGAGAGAGAGAATAAGGGAGAGAATGAGAGAACGAGGGAGAAATATAATTAGATAGTACGATGGAGGGGAAGTGAGCATCCGACTGCATTGTTTTGACAGGCAGTAGGGGGAGTGAGTAATAAGACAATATGTTATTTTGACAGCTGCTGACCGAGACTCAGAACAATGAGAAGTCCATATACTCACACACAACACAAGCTTGCTGAATGAAGATAATAGCAGTTATATGAAAGTATCTAGTGACATTATATATATATATATATATATATATATATATATATAATATATATATATATATATATATATATATATAATATATATACAGGAAGGCCCCACTTATACGGCGGGTTAGGTTCCAGGCTACCGCCGTAAAGCGGAAATCGCCGTAAAGTGGAACACCCTTTTTTTCCACTTATAAATGCATACAAACACTAGATAACAAGTTTACACTAACATATATTAAGTTAGCAATAGAACCAGGCATCAAAAAACAATAAAAAGGTACAATACACACATAGTGCACTCATTACTTACCTTAAAATTTATAGTCTTAATCTAGGGTGAGACAAGTAGTAATTTATTGTAAGAAATCAAGTGTGGTATGTATTGTAATAGCCTCACCAGGCCACCCCACCCACACATACTATTCTATGATATTTAAGCATCCCCAGAG
This sequence comes from Cherax quadricarinatus, assembly GCF_026875155.1. NCBI lineage: Eukaryota > Metazoa > Arthropoda > Malacostraca > Decapoda > Parastacidae > Cherax > Cherax quadricarinatus. Next base: position 32,092,922 of record NC_069441.1, read on the forward strand.
CGATAAAATGTATATACAGTTCACTCATTACTTACCTTAAAATATTTGTAGTCTTAATGTAGGGTCAGAGTAAGTAAATGAGATAAAACGAATAAATGAGAGAGAGAAAGAATGAATACATGAGAGGGGCAGGCGCAGTTATGTAAACAAACCAGGCGAAGGTAAGTTTTTGTAAACAAACGAAGGTACACGTCTGTTTGTGTACAAGTTACATTGTGTACAGGTTGTCTCTACATTGATACGGTAGAATTAATAAAGAAGAACACTCCCATTCTCATGTAACAATCATTTTGAGAAGAAATGAAGCTCTGAGTGAAGGCAATGGAAATAAGTCACACTGACTTTTTTTGGGTATCCTAGTTCTCTACACGTATGTTGTTATGTATGATAATCTATGTAACTGTATTTGTGTATACCTGAATAAACTTACTTACATACATACGAAAGGAATAATTTTCTACAGTACCGCCAGTAACACATTTACTCTTATGTTAGATAGAGAAAATGTTATTCTTGGCATGGCGTCACTTGTACAAGTATGTGGCTCCCACATCTTTATTTATGTTATTTATATCTATTGTGGGTGTATTTACATCTTTTTATGTTATGTATCGTGTTTATTATATAATTTTGACAAATATCATGGATGATTAATGAAAATGTGTATATTACCTAATATACGAACATTTAATGAGACTCGGTATTGTTATTCACCACTTGTGCAAGTCGTCTGCTACGACATCTCACATTTGTTTATTTATTTACTGTGGGGTGTATTTTCTTATTTTATGTTTAGATCGGATTTAGTTGATATCATTGTGAAAAAATATCATGGATGGATTAATGAAAATGTGTAATTCCGTAATATACGACATTTAATGAGACTCAGTATTGTTATATCACCACTTGTGCAAGTCGTCTGCTACAAACATCTCACATTTGTTTATTTTTTCTACCTGGGGTGAAATTTACTTATTTAATATGTTATGCATCGTGTTTATTATATAATTTTGAAAAAAAATCATGGATAGGATTAATGAAAGTGTATATTAACGTAAATACGACATTAAATGACTCGATGTATGTAAGTTTATTTAGGTACAGGTATACATAAGTATAATTATCAGAGTATATATAAAATATGAAATAACTTTTAAAAACATTTGAATTTTGGAGTTTCCAGACAAAATGGAGAGACTTAGTGCTTACTGAGCTATCTGGAGAATGTAAACAAACAGGGTGGGGCACGGTGACCGTATTAGAAAGTCAGGTGGGGGGAGCCGTATAGTGAGTTTTGGTCATAATTTGAAATGTCCGTATTAGCGGAACGCCGTAAAGTGAAACGCCGTAAAGCGGGGCCTTCCTGTATATAATATATATATAATTATAGAAACCAGAATGCAGGAAGGACAAGAAAGGAAGGAAGGAAAAAAGTAAGGAAGGAAGGAAAGAAGAAGGAAAGAAGGAATATAGGAAAGGAATGCATGAAGGTAGGAAGGAAGGAATGATGACACACGACCATTTACCTAGGATAACTACCCAACACAACTGCCTGCTAATACTTTGAAGAAAACTCAGACGAGGTGTTTTGTCTTTGCACATAAAAAACAAAAAAAAGAAAATGCACACACACTCGCTTTATGTGTGCAGTGTATAAAACACCGTTGTGTAATAAAAACCATGTTTCAAGAGTGTCCACAAGCTGAAGAACTTTTAGGAACATTGTCCAGTGACTGACATTTGAATAATATTAGAAAACAATAGTAATAATTTTTTGTATTGTTTGTTTGTATGAACAAGTTTTGTAAACAATATACGTATTGATAATTATGTTTGTGGGCTTATTGTGTTGTATACATCGAGTGTATATATGTACACTGCACCTTACTTTGGACTCACAGGCCACATAAGTTGCCTGAAAAAATACAATAGTGAAAGAAACAAGACACCTTGGAATGCAAGTAAACCTAAGTTTACCGGGTGAGCGGCATTTGCCGCTGTTGCCATACACTGCTCATTTTCTGCCAACTTTATGCCTCTCTATCTCGGTAAGTACTGATCACAAAAAAGTTTTTTTGGGCTTAAAACAATCAAAAAATTAATCTTAACATTTTCATAAGAAAATTTTTTTTTTTTTTTTGAAAATTCTTTGACATCAGGAGAGACTTCAGGATTTGGGGTTGCGACAGTCAAAGGGCTAGATGAGTTGCAGTCTTTCTTCTTAGAATCCTTTCAAAGATTTTTATGATACGGGATATTATGTCTGTTGCTTTTAACAGCTGTGGGATGACCCCTGTGTCAGTGTTCCCTCTCCATAGGATATTAAAAGCACGTGATAAGGGTTTCTTGCAGTTCTCGATGAACACGGAGTTCCATAAGTCTGGGCCAGGGCAGATTGTATGGGCATGTCATTTATCATCTTTTCGAAGTCATTTAGCATCAGGATAATATCAGATAGCTTTCAGTCTGCCAAATTCTGTGTCTCGCTCATAAAAAATTCATTTAGGTCTTTGACTCTCGGTCTGGTTAGCGGCTCACTAAAAGCCGAGTCATACTGGGACTTGAGTAGCTCACTAATTTCCTTGCCGTTATCTGTGTAAGATCCATCTCGTCTAAGTAGGGGCCCAATACTGGAAGCCATTCTCAACTTAGATTTGGCATAAGAAAAGAAATATTTTGTTTCTTGCAATTTCATTTATGGCTCTTAGTACATATTTCTTGACTCCTGTAAGATTCCTTTAGCTTAAGTTTGATGTTTGCTATTTCTCTGACCAGTGCCTCCCTTCGTATTAAAGATACGTACAGTGCTAGTCACGGCATTATGCCATCCCTCCCCTAAACACGTACCAAAACACAAACGCATACCATGAAAGATTATAATACAGTGGAACCTTACTTATGAGGTTAATCCAGTCCAGGAGCTAGCTTGTAATTCAATTTACTCATATATCAAATTAATTTTCCTCATTTAAATTAATTAAAAAACCATTAATCCACTCCTGAACTCTGGTAAGATGAGAAAAAAATACATGGTACCTAAATTTATCGTCCTTAATCCTTTCCGGGAAGTGGGACTTTTACGAAATAGACATTTTTTAAATAAATTTTCCCCCATGAAAAAATGTAAGTACATTAATCCATTCCGACCCCCAAATTTTAAAAAAAAAAAATTTTTTTTACATAAATATAGATTAGTACATAACAATACAATGGGACAGATGAATGAAACATTAACAGCATAAACTTCCCTTTTATTGGCAATTCTTCTTAGTGTATGGAAGTCTGGAAGAGGAAACCCCCACTAGCATTAGCAAGAACATGAGCTCAGCCGTCTTTCAAAGGCTTGTGCCTGGCGTGCCTTTTTTTTCCCTGAGAAATGTAGGTTCTCTTTGGCTTTTTTCCAAAAGGGGCCTGTTTTTTCAAAATTGAACACTTGTTCAGGTTTCAGTCCTTCAGCCTCTTGTATCCTTGAATTCCTGCCTTTATTTTTCAGCCAATTTTTGGTTCGAACTGGCACCTCACCATGCCTTACACCTGTGTATCCAGTATGCTTTTTAAAATCTCTCAAACCGCCTTTGTTTGCCTTAAATTCATCACTCACCACTATTTCGGGCAATTTTTTTACCAAATCGTCATGCAACTGCCTACCTTTTCACAAATAATCGACGTCATAAGCTATCTCCTGCTAATTGTTTCTCGTTTATCCACACCAATAATAACTTCCAACATCTTAGAGTATGGTGATCTCATTTTTGCACATATTTACCCCCTTTGCAACAACAGTTTCCCTTGATTTCCTTTTTTTTGGGCTAAAATGGAAGATTGGTTGTGGGGGTTTTGTTATAAAACCTGGCCAGTTCGCCCACACCATGCCATTTCATTTTGTTCATGATTTTTTTCTTAAATTAAATTTATTCCACCTTCTTTACCAAAGGCTTGGCACTAGCTTTCTTTGGAGCCATGGTAGCTCATTTAGCACTTTTAAGCACTAAAATGAATGGATTATTATGATATACAGTGGACCCTTGACCAACGATGGCATCGATTAACAATAAACTGACTAGCATACTTTTTTAACGCAAAAATTTTGCCTCACTAGCGCTTAAAACCCGACCAGCGCTATTCGTTCCGTACCATACACGTCCACTTTGGCCTGAGCGCGCCTCACTTGTCCCTTTGATGCCAGTGTTTGCAAGCCAGCCAGCCACCGCGGTCGCTTCCAAACATACAACTGGAACATTTCATATTATCACAGCCTTTTTAGTGATTGCACCTGCAAGATAAGTCACCATGGGCCCCAAGAAAGCTTCTAGTGCCAACCCTACAGCAAAAAGGGTGAGAATTACTATGGAGATGAAGAAAGAGATCATTGATAAATATGAAAGTGGAGTGCGTATCTCTGAGCTGGTCAGGTTGTATAATAAACCCCAATCAACCATCGCTACTATTGTGGGCAAGAAAACGGTAATCAAGGAAGCTGTTCTTGCCAAAGGTGCAACTATGTTTTCGAAACTGAGATCGCAAGTGATAGAAGATGTTGAGAGATTTTATTGGTGTGGATAAATGAGAAACAGCAGGAGACAGCATCTCTCAAGCGATCATATGTGAAAAGGCTAGGAAGTTGCATGACGATTTAATTAGAAAAATGCCTGCAACTAGTGATGCGAGTGAATTTAAGGCCAGCAAAGCTTGGTTTGAGAGATTTAAGAAGCGTAGTGGCATTCATAGTGTGATAAGGCATGGTGAGGCTGCCAGTTCGGACCACAAATCTGCTGAAAAATATGTGCAGGACTTCAAGGAATACATAGACAGTGAAGGACTGAAACCTGAACAAGTGTTTAATTGTGACAAAACAGGCCAGTTTTGGAAGAAAATGCCAAGCAGGACGTACATTACTCAGGAGGAAAAGGCACTCCCAGGACATAAGCCTATGAATGACAGGCTTACTCTGTTGATGTGTGCCCATGCTAGTGGTGTTTGCAAAGTGAAGCCTTTATTGGTGTATCACTCAAACTCCCAGAGTGTTCAGGAAAAACAATGTCCTCAAGGCTAATTTGTGTGTGCTGTGGAGGGCAAACAGTAAGGCATGGGTCACTAGGGACTTTTTCTATGACTGGTTACACCATGCATTTGCCCCCAATGTGAAAGATTACCTAACTGAAAAGAAATTAGACCTTAAGTGCCTCCTGGTGTTAGACAATGCCCCTGGTCATCCTACAGACGTGGCAGAGCGACTTTATGGGGACATGAGGTTCATTAAGGTGAAGTTTTTGCCTCCTAATACCACTCCTTTCCTGCAGCCCATGGACCAGCAGGTTATTGCAAACTTCAAAAAACTGTACACAAAAGCTCTGTTTGAAAGGTGCTTTGTAGTGACCTCATAAACTCAACTGACTCTAAGAGAGTTTTGGAAAGATCATTTTACCATCCTCAATTGTGTAAACATTATAGGTAAGGCTTGGGAGGAAGTGACTAAGAGGACATTGAACTCTGCTTGGAAAAAACTGTGGCCAGAATGTGTAGACAAAAGGGATTTTGAAGGGTTTGAGGCTAACCCTGAGAATCCTATGCCAGTTGAGGTATCCATTGTGGCATTGGGGAAGTCCTTGGGGTTGGAGGTTAATGGGGAGGATGTGGAAGAGTTGGTGGTGGAGGACAGTGAAGAACTAACCACTGATGAGCTGCTAGATCATCTTGAACAGCAAGAGGGCACACCTGAGGAAACTGCTTCGGAGGAGGGGAGAGGGAAATTGAAGAAGTTGCCTACTTCTAGGATGAAGGAAATGTGTGCAAAGTGGCTTTAAGTGCAAACCTATTTTGATGAAAATCACCCTGACACAGCTACTGCAAGCAGTGCTGGTGACTATTACACTGACACTGTTGTGAACCACTTCAGGAAAGTTATAAAGGAACGAGAGGTACAGGCCTCTATGGACAGATATGTTGTGCGACAGAAGTCCAGTGACTCTGAAGCTGGTTCTAGTGGCATTAAAAGAAGAAGGGAAGTAACCCCAGAAAAAGACTTGCTGCCTCAAGTGCTAATGGAAGGGGATTCCCCTTCTAAACACTAACACCTCTCCCCTCTTCCCATCCCATCAATCATCACCAGATCTTCAATAAAGGTAAGTGTCATGTAACTGTGCATGTAATCTTCAGTTTGTGTGTATTAAGATTAATATTTCATATGGTAAAATTTTTTTTTTTCAATACTTTTGGGTGTCTTGCACGGATTAATTTGATTTCCATTATTTCTTATGGGGAAAATTAACTTGACTAACGATAATTCTGACTAACGATGAGCTCTCAGGAACGGATTAATATCGCTGGTTGAGGGTCCACTGTATTTCATATGAACACATGAGGGGACCATCGCTCACTGGTAAACAATGGCACACTGGCTGGGAAGGGAGGACGATGTGGCTCAGAGCCGTGAGTACGCATCCAGGACGAAGGACGATTAGCGAGTTAACGGACCATTTGTGAGCCAATGCTTAGACGAAATAACGCAACTATTTCCGAAATAGACGACTTTCAGGCCGGACGATTATTGAGGGACCACTGTACTTGAATATGAAGCTATTATCAATTGTATGGCTTTTTCACCTATTGCAATTCATCTAATGACATAATAAACAATATAATTAACACAAACATGATATATACTCTAGAATGAATAAAATAGGCCATAATATGGTGGCAGAGGCAGCGGCGGAAGTGTCCGCCATTTCCTGCGTGTATATACTGAGAGTATCTTCCTATGCTCTTATTGTAAGAGAAAATGGAGTATTTTTGAAGCTAAACTGCAGTAGATCACTAGTTTTCTAAGGAAAAATTGAAAACATCATATATAGCACATAATAAATCATAATACACTACAGAACGTAAAGAAATAAACTGTTTATATAAAGTGTATATGTACTTACACACTTGGAGCAGAGATGGTGGCAGAGGTTGAGTGTGGAGGAGGCTGAGTGTAGGGGAGGTTGAGGGTGGGAGATTCACAGTGCAGTGTATAATGTTAGTGGCCCTGTAAACCTCCAACAACAACATTGCTTTGTTTCATTGCTGAACTAGATTCATACAATTTGTTTTATCACTTGACAGATACAATTTGTTTTGTTTAACTTTTCACTTTCACTTGTTCTTACTTTTCACTGATTTTTGGCTTTCTCTTCACTCTTTCCTCACTTTCCTCTGCAGGGCATTTCAATAAAAAACCTGTCCAAGGAGGTTAGTTTCAGCTTCCCTTTCAGAATGTTTCAGAAATGAGTTAGGCAAGCGTCATTAAATAGCTCCAATGCATGACCAGTTGCAACTTTCTTTGGGTGTTTCGTTGCAATAAACTCAGTCTCTCCCAGATTCGCAACATTTCCTTTATCTCACTTGTAGAGATAACCCCCTCCACATCTGGTTCCTCCACAGTACGAATGTCCTTCAAAACTTCATGATGCTGTTGCATATGTAGTTCATCTAACTTCTCCGTCGTCAGCTCCTCGGAGTGCTCTTTGATGATCACATTCACATCATCTTCATCCACTTCCATGCCCATGGACTTTCCGAGGGACACAATCTCGTCCACCATTGCCGCTTCGGGTTTGAATCCTTCAAAGTCCCTTTCAGACAACCTGAGGCCACAGCTCCTTCCACGCAGAGTTCAAGGTCCTCCATGTAACACCCTGCTAGGCCATATTTATAATTCTGAGGTATATCACGATGTTATAGTGGTCCCTCCAGAACTCTTGAAGGGTCAATTTTGTGCTTTCCATCACATCAAAGCAGCAGTGGAACAGGTGCTTGGTGTAGAGCTTGAAATTAGAAATCAACTCTTGGTCTATGGGCTGCAGGATCAGGGTGGTGTTGGGTGGAAGGAAGAGAACATTTATGAACTTGATCTCTTTGAGGATGTCATCTCTGAGGTTTGGTGGATGAGCAGGTGCACTGTCCACGACGAGAAGGGCTTGCAGGGGTAGGTTATTTTTCTGGAGATGGTTTTTAACAGCAGGACCAAAGACCAGGTTTACCCACTCCACAAAGAGCTGTCTGGTGACCCATACTTTCGGGTTTGCCCTCCACATAACCTGCAGTTTTTCTTTTAGAATCTTGTGTGACTTAAAGGCTCTGGGGTTTTCCGAATGATATACGAGCAGTGACTTCATCTTGCAGTTGCCACTTGCATTAGCACACAATGCGAGGGTTAACCCATCCTTCGTGGGTTTGTGGCCTGGCATCATCTCCTCTGCAGTTATGCAAGTCCTTCTTGGCATCTTCTTCCAGAAGAGCCCTGTCTTCTTCAGCTGCTATTACTTCAGCAAAAGTTTTGAGGAAATCCTCAGCTGCCTTCACATCAGACCTTGCTCCCTCATCATGCCTGATGACAGACTGAATGTTGGCCCTCCTTTTAAAACTGTCGAACCAGCCCCGGCTGGATTTAAACGACTTTTCCAATGCCTTGTCCGTTGAGGAGCCTGGGGTCTGCTGCAGGAAATCAGTGTAAATGCCTCGTGCCTTCTCTCAGATGATTCCCTCAGTCACGGTATCTCTTGCAAGCTGCTTCTCTCTCAACCACATCAACAGCAGCTTATCCATCTTTTTATGGACAAAGGTCCGCAGCTTAGACATTATTGTAACGCCCTTGACTGGCGCTATAGCCTTTATCAACTCCTGTTGCTTTAGTATCATACAAATAGTAGATGTACCTCGCTGGTATTGTCTGGCTAAATCCACAACTCGTGCACCTTGTTTATGTTCATCTATGATTTCATGCTTTAATTTCATGGAAATTATCTTTTTCTTCTCAGCACTGTCCTTCGCACTTATTTTCTTAAGACCCATGGTTAGAAAAGCAAAATTTCACCAAATGACTGTCAAAAATGTAAGCAAAGCAGGAGAGAACTGCTCCCACAGCGATGTAAACACGTGTACTGCTTACCAGATGTTTTGTAATCAGGTGCGCCAACTAGCGGCAGAATTTTTAATTACGTATTATTACATACATATTACATATGTATGTAATTGTGATTATTATTACATGTATTATAATTATAATTATTGATAAATAATTTAGGGAGCTGAAGCTCTATTATTATAATAATTATTTGTATTATTATTATTATTATTATTAATTTAGGGAACTAAAGCGCATATTCAATTCCCTAGATCAAGAGCCCCTCACTAGCATCAAGGAACCTTGACACTGGTGAGGGGCTTCAGTTTCCTATATTATTTTCAATAATAATAGTTATAATAATTATTATTATTACAATAACGATTGAGCTTCAGTTCCCAAAATTTAAATAATAATAATACATTATTATAACAATGAGAGCTTCAGAACGAAGTCAACTCAGTGCACTGTTTACCTAGCTGTGGGAGCCGCTCTCTCCTGCTTTGCTTTCATTTTTGACAGTCATTTGGCCAAATTTCACTTTTCTAACCAAGGGTCCTAAGAAATTAAGTGTGAAGGACAGTGCTGATAAGAAAAAGATGATGATTCCTTGGAATTATATATGAATTCCTTGGAATCATAGATAAACAAGAGAGGTGTCCAGGTTTTGGGTTGAGGGGGAAGTGGGGGGGAGCTGGCTCATAATTCAAATGTTGGCTCATAACTCAGAGCAAAAAACTGACCGATCGATGGCTCATATTTCAAAAAAACTCATACATTGGGACACTCGCAAGTCAAGGTTCCACTGTATAAATATTTGCACACTTACTGAGGTTTTTAATATATAGTGCTGTATCCTCTACACTTAATCACATCCCTCAGCTGTGTAGGAAGACTCTCACACAAATTCTGGAGGGTCTGGGAAGGTATACCATTCCATGCCTCATGTAGAGCAGCCTCCAGCTGCGGGATGGAACCGATATCCTTGCCCAGTAAACTTCATTTCACTATTGACCAGAGGTTCTCAATAGGGTTTAAGTCTGGGGAATTGCCTGGCCAGTCATTAAAGAACCTAACTTCACAGTCCTTAACCCTTTCAGGGTTTCGGCCAGACTAGTACGGCTTGCGAGCCAGGGTTTTTGACGTACTAGTACGCCTAAATTCAGCGCCCTCAAATCTAGTGAAAGAAAGCTGGTAGGCCTACATATGAAAGAATGGGTCTATGTGGTCAGTGTGTGCAGTATAAAAAAAATCCTGCAGCACACAGTGCATAATGAGAAAAAAAAAAAAAAAATGACCGTGTTTTTGGATTAAAACAGCGACTTTGCACTGCATTTTCGTATGGTGTTTAGTGTTGTATTCTAGTTTTCCTGGTCTCATTTTATAGAATGGAAGACATATTACAGAAATTGAGGTGATTTTGACTGGTTTTACAAAGAAAAGTCCCTTTGAAATTGAGCTCAGATTTGCAAAATGTTCGATTTTTACCAAAGTTCAAAAGTAAACAAATCATGCTATGCGTCCAATACACATCAACTGTTGAGTCTAATATTCTTTCACAAGTGCGCTGATATTATTATTCCCAATTTCTACACCAATGCAGTAGTCTGCATAACAGAAAAATCTTCTATTTTTTTTGAGAGAATAAAAATTCAAAGTGGAAAGCAAAAGAATGTAAGAGAGGAATGGGAACGTGACTAATGAACAGAGGAAATGTTATTTTAGTGCCAGGAATGTCTTTGTTTATTCTGGACCCTATTTGGAAATTGGCATCTTTTGAAATGTGTGAAATTAGCAAAATTGCTAAATTCTGACCACTATACGTATTGGATAGTTGAAATCGGTAAATGGGTGGTTTCTTGTACTCATTCGATAGAAAAAATGGAGTTCTAGCAAAATAGTTATGATTTTTGTCAACAAGTACACTGAATTGGCCGAAAATAGGGCTCAAAGTGAGCAAAATTGCCGATGCGTAAACATCGTCGAGATCGCTAACTTCGCGAGAGCATAATTCTGTAAGTTTTCCATCAAAATTCATACTTTTGGTGTCATTATGATCGGGAAAAGATTCTCTACTTTCCACAAGAAAATTTTTTTTTTTGTTTTTTTTGAAATTTGGCCGACCCTGAGAAATCTCTGAGAGGGCCTGTCGACCCTGAAAGGGTTAAGCCACTGAACTACAGATTTGGTGGTGTGACATGGTGCACCATCCTGCATTAAAATCTAAGCCCCACACTTGTCAAATGCCTCAGGTAAAATGTCACACAATAACTCCAGGTAATTATACTGGGAAGTGCAATGAGTTCACCAAGACTCTGAGCACTGAAACGCCTCCAAACCATGAGCGAGTCTGGATGTTTGGTGGTCCCACAGGTGTAGCGTGGGTCTAGCAGGTCACTACCTCTGGGCCAGTACACATGTCCCCCATGGTTACAGGTGATGGTGAAGGTTGCTTCATCACTCCAAAGTACTTCAGACCACTGTTGAGGATTCCAGTGAATATATTTCTTTGCATAATCCAGCCTACATTTCATCTGTGGCTTGGAGAGGATCGGTTTCTTAACCTGGTGGTGACTAGTGTAGCCCAGCTCTGACGTACGTCTTTTAACAGTTCTAACATACACCTCCGAGAGAAGATGTGGATTCTTTTCTTTCAATTGTCTAGCAGTTATCTTAGGTGTACTCTCTAACTGCTTCTTTAACCCTTTCAGGGGTGGTGCCATACTAGTACGCATAAATTCTAGTGCCTACAAATCTAGCGAGAGAAAGCTGGTAGGCCTACATATGAAAGAATGGGTCTATGTGGTCAGTGTGCACATTATAAAAAAATCCTGCAGCACACAGTGCATAATGAGAAAAAAAAAACTGGCCGTGTTTTTGCTTTAAAACAGCAACTTTGCAGTGTATTTTTGTATAAAATTTATGGTTGTATTCTAGTTTTCCTGGTCTCATTTCATAGAATGGAAGACATATTACAGAAATTGAGATGATTCTGATTGGTTTCACAATGAAAAGTACCTTGAAATTGAGCTCAAAGTAGCAGAAATGTTCGATTTTTGCCAAAGTTCAAAAGTAAACAAATCATGCTACGCATCCAATACACGTCAATGGGTTGAGTCTAACATTCTTTCACAAGTGCGCTGATTATTTATACCATTCTACACTAATGCAGTATCTGCATAACAGTAAATCTTCTATTTTTTTGTGAAAATAAAAATTCAAAGTGGAAAGCAAAAAGAAATGTTATTGAGGCCTGGGGACATGACTAACAGAAAAAATGTTATTTTAGTGCCAGAGATGTCTGTCTTGTTTATTCTGGACCCAATTTGGAAATTGGTATCTTCTGAAATTTGTGTGAAATTGGCAAAATTGTCAATTTCTGACCATTTTATTGGAAAGTTTTAATCGGTAAATGGGTGGTTTCTTGTACTCATTCGATAGAAAAAAATGGAGTTCTAGCGAAATAGTTATGATTTTTGTCGACTGGTACATTGGAATTGGCCAAAAATAGGGCTCAAAGTGGGCAAAATCGCCGATGCATAAAAATCATCAAGACTGCTAACTTTGCAAGAGCATAATTCCATAGGTTTTCCAACAAATTTCATGCTTTTGGTGTCATTATGATCGAAAAAAGATTCCTTATCATTTCCTGAGAAATTTTTTTTTTTTCGTTCATACGTTCATATATTGTTTGTGGATAGTGGTGGTGGCAGAAGCTTCCACCACCAGTGGCCATTATAAACCCAACAACACTTCCATCAATTATCCTCACATACATTATGACAAATTTTATTCATTCTAAAGTATTTATCATGTTTCTGTGTTATTAATATTGTTTATTATGTCATATTAAATGAATTGTGATAGATAAATAAGCTGCAGAGATATTAGCGTCATATTGAAGCATAATAAACTTGCCTTCCTTTCACCTCCTACATGCCTGCTACACTCCAAAAAACTAACTACTTAATTAAATTACATCTCCTCCCAGGTAACTACAAATATTTCTTATTTATAAATTAAAATGTAAATACAGTGGACCCTCAGCTAATGAACGCATCGCATAATGTTAAATCCGCCTAACGAAGCATTTGAGCGTAAAAATTTTGGCCCACCTAACGATAAAACTCGCCCAACGTGATTCGTCCCGAACCTGTCCGTCCAGCCTGAGCGCCTCAGCTGCCCTGCCATCATTGTTTATAAGCCAGGGTGGCCAGTTTCATGCATATATTCGATATATTTTGTATCATTCCTTTGTTTATAGTGCTTGTAACTGCTTAATAAGCCACCACAGGCCCAAAGAAGCTTCTAGTGTCAACCCTGTGGTAAAAAGGGTGAGAAATACTATCGAAATACTATCTTATCACGTTCAGCTGCTGCTGCACCACCATCAGCTGTACTAATCAAAGATGTGGAGAGACTGTTGGTGGTGTGGCTTAACAAGAAACAATTACCGAGAAACAATTAACCCCAGAGGTTTAGCCACCGGATAACCCAAGAAAGTCAGCGGGTCATCGAGGACTGTAACTTATTTCCATTGGGGGCCTTAACCCTTTTAGGGGTTTCCAGGCCCTCTCCGAGACTTGTTCTCAGGGTTGCCAAATTAAAAAAAAAAAAAAAAAATTTCCTATGAAAAGATAGAGAATCTTTTCCTGATCATAATGACACTAAAAGTATGAAATTTGATGGAAAACCTACGGAATTATGCTCTTGTGAAGTGAGCAGTCTCGATGTTTACACATCGGTGATTTTGCCCACTTTGAGCCCTATTTTCGTCCAATTCCAGTGTACTAGTCGACAAAATCATAACTATTCGGTAGAACTCCATTTTTTCTATCGAATGAGTACAAGAAACCACCCATTTACCGGTTTCAACTAAACAATAGTCGTCAGAATTTAGCAATTTTGCCAATTTCACACAAATTTCAAAAGATGCCAATTTCCGAATAAGGCCCAGAATAAACAAGAAAGACATTCCTGGCACTAAAATAACATTTTCTCTGTTCATTAGTCACGTCCCCACACCCCTCTTACATTCTTTTGCTTTTCACTTTGAATTTTATTCTCACAAAAAATAGAAGACTTACTGTTATGCAGACTACTGCATTAGTGTAGAAATTATATAAATAATACCAGCGCACTTGTGAAAGAATATTAGATTTACCAGTTGACATATACTGGATGCGTAGCATGATTGTTTACTTTTGAACTTTGGTAAAAATCGAAGATTTCTGCAACTCTGAGCTCAATTTAAAGGGTACTTTTCATTGCAAAACCAGTCAAAATCATCTCAATTTCTGTAATATGTCTTCCATTCTATAAAATGAGATCAGGAAAACTAGAATACAACAATAAATACCATACAAAAATACAGTGCAAAGTTGCTGTTTTAATCCACAAAACACAGTCAAAGTTTTTTCTCATTACACACTGTGTGCTGCAGGATTTTTTTTATACTGTGCACACTGACCACAGACCCATTCTTTCATATGTAGGCCTACCAGCTTTCTCTCACTAGATTTGAGGGCACTAGAATTTAGACGTACTAGTACGTCAAAACCCTGGTGCCTAAGCCGTACTAGTACGTCCTGAAACCCTGAAAGAGTTAATCTTGTCCCCAGGATGCGACCACACCAGACGACTAACACCCAGGTGACCAGGAAAAAATGCCTGGAACTAGTGCTCATATTGGTGAATTTAAGGCCAGCAAAGGCTGGTTTGAGAGATTTAAGATTGTAGTGGCATACACAGTGTGATAAGGCATGGCGAAGCTGAAAAATTCCAACCCAACAGGGCTGTTCTGGAAGAAAATGCCAAACAGGACCTACATTAGTCAGGAGGAAAAAGGCACTCCCAGGACACAAGCCTATGAAAGACAGGCTAACTTTCTTGTTTTGTTGTAATGTTAGTGGGGATTGCAAAATGAAGCCTTTACTCATGTATCACTCTTAAAATCCCAGAGTGTTCAAGAAAAACAATGTCTCATCACTCATCAATACTCTTCAATAAAGCTAAGTGTCATTTTAACATTTATTTATATAGTTATTGTGCATGTCTCATTGTTTTCTTTGTAGGGAAATGTATATTTTATGAAAAAAAATTTTTAATACTTTTGGCTGTCTGGAACGGATTAATTGGATTTCCATTATTTCTTAGCGGGAAAAATTTAATTTGGCTAATGAAATTTCATCTAACAATGAGCTCTCAGGAACGGATTAATATAGTTAGCCAAGGGTCCTCTGTATTTCTTATTTATAAATTACGTTCATATATTGTTTGTGGATAGTGGTGGTAGCAGAAGCCTGTACGGCTTCTCTCAGTGGCCATTATAAACCCAACAACGACACTTCCATCACTTATCCTCACTTACATTATGACATTTTATTCATTCTTGAGTATTAATCGTGTTTCTGTTATTAATATTGTTTATTATGTCATATTAGATGAATTGTGATAGGAAAATAAGCTGTAGAGTTGATAATAGCATCATATTGAAGTACTATCCTGTCAAGCCTCCTGACAGCAGGAATGGATTAATTGGATTTCCATTATTTCTTATGGGGAAAATTAATTCAGCTAACAATAAAATCGGTTAAGGACAAGCTCTCGGAATGGATTAAAATCGTTACCCGAGGGTCCACTAATTTGTTGTAGACATAGGTTTGAATCCATGTTGCTTAGGATATCTTCCCAGTTTATATCATTTAGGACCTAGTTGACTTGGTCCCACCTTATGTTTTTGTTATTGAAGTTGAATTTGGTGAAGGCTCCCTCATGACTGATTACATTTTGTTGGTCTGGGGCCCCACGTATACATGTCTGAACCTCTATTATGTTGTGACCTGAGTATGTTTTTTTGATATGGTAATATTTCCTATCAGATCATCACTGTTAGTGAAGATGAGGTCCAGCGTATTCTCCAATCTTTTTGGCTCTATTATTTGCTGGTTTAAGGTGAATTCAGTGCAGAGATTTAAAAGCATGTGTGTGTGTGTGTGTGGTGTGTGTGTGCGTGTGCGTGTGCGTGTGCGTGTGCGTGTGTGTTTTCATCTGAGCTGCCTCCTAGGGTTTTATCTGCTACAGCATTATTTGCTTTCATTCCTCCATTTTAGGTGCCTTAGGTTGAAATCCCCCAAAACCAAGATGTTGGGGGTAGGAGCTGGAAGATTTCCAATAGTTGTCTATTTTCAAAAGCTGTTCCTGGAATTGTTGGGAAGTTGCATCCGGAGGCTTGTATACAACCACAATGACCATGTTTTTATTTCTCAATCTTTACTGCCAAAACTTCAACTACATTACTTGAGGCACTTAGTAGTTCTGAGCACATCAGTGACTCTGCGACGCACAGGCCAACCCCCCCCCCCCCCTTCTGCCTGTTCACTCGTCACATCTGTATAGGTTAAACCCACGATCAATATTTCATGTCAAAGTGATCCTTTATGTGGGTCTCTGTGAAAACTGCACACATTGCGTTTGACTCCGTAAGCAGTCCACAGATGAAAGGTATTTTGTTGTTCGTTGCTGGATTCAGACCCTGCATATTTGCAAAGATGAAAGTTGTTGTATTGGTGTACAGGGATGGGAGGGGGTTTCCTGGCACTAATATCTGTTGTTTTGAAGTGGAGGCCATTGACTGTGATTTTATTCCAGAAATGATCAGAGTTGGTGTATGATTTCTCGTTTCCTGCCAGCTTTCCCTGACACTAAAAAACCTCTCTCTCTGGAGCATTTGTGGCTACCCAGATTTTCCCATGGTCTGGATGTTCTGTATCTTCTTGTCCCCTTTAGGTGGTGTGCCTGACAAAATAAGTTATAGCATTGTCTTTCCTGTACTGAAGAGTGACATTTAAGGCTGGAAAAGCTTACAGGAAGGTTGCATTTTCCTGTTGTCATATGAGCACGGCATTTTCTGGGGTGGTCAAAGTTTCACATTCCATCTGTTTTTTCAGATATTCCATGCCTCCAGATACCTAATGCAGAGAATTTGCATATCTCTTTTTTCTGTTTGCCTTGGTTTTTCGTGACTGCATTCCCTACTGGTGTGTGTTTTTCTGTCTCTTCACTATCTTCAGCACTTGTACTAACAATGGTTGCATCACCAGTATTTTCTGGTATTTCATCTTCACTATTCCTTGGGGCATCCCCTTGTTTACTATCTTCATGGCACTGCTATTTGGTAATTTTGGGGGTTTTTCATGTCCTTGTCTACACCTGTTTCCCCACTAGAGCTCCTGTTTTTCCCCCGGGCACCAAAATTTCATTTCAGTATTTTTACGTTACTGTCTACCAGGCAGATCTGCGAGGGGAATGCACCATCGGGCCCCGTC
>NC_069441.1:32110632-32138430 GCF_026875155.1 Cherax quadricarinatus
GGGGACTTCAGGGTTCTGAGTGACTTGACTGACTGAATGACTTGACTGACTGAATGACTTGACTGACAAAATGACTTGACAGACATACTGAGTGACTTGACTGACTGAATGACTTGACTGACTGACTGAATGATATAAAGTTAGACACTCCATTACAACCATTGACTTGAGTACCAGAACCTCTACCATCCACCTCAGCCCAGTAGGACCACAACATAACTCTACACTCTTCACAATCATCCACAAACACCAGCACCCACAATTTAAGGTAAGAAATACTGTTATTTCTGTTACATTTATAGTCTTAAGCAGTAAAAACAACATAATACATAACAATGAACTACAACTAGATATCCACTTTCATTTTTGTAAGGTGAAAAGCTCTGTTCCACAAGGCACAGTACTCGCTCCCATCTTGTTCCTCATCCTTATATCCGACATAGACAAGGATGTCAGCCACAGCACCGTGTCTTCCTTTGCAGATGACACCCGAATCTGCATGACAGTGTCTTCCATTGCAGACACTGCAAAGCTCCAGGCAGACATCAACCAAATCTTTCAGTGGGCTGCAGAAAACAATATGAAGTTCAACGATAGAAATTTCAATTCCCTCAGATATGGTAAACATGAGGAAATTAAATCTTCATCAGAGTAAAAAAACAAATTCTGGCCACAAAATAGAGCGAAACCCAATGTCAAAGACCTGGAGTGATCATGTCGGGGGGATCTCACCTTCAAGGACCATAACATTGTATCAATCGCATCTGCTAGAAAAATGACAGGATGGATAATGAGAACCTTCAAAACTAGGGAGGCCAAGCCCATGATGACACTCTTCAGGTCACTTGTTCTATCTAGGTTGGAATATTGCTGCACACTAACAGCACCTTCAAGCAGGTGAAATTGCCGACCTAGAAAATGTACAGAGAACTTTAAACGGCGCGCATAACGGAGATAAAACACCTCAATTATTGGAGCGCTTGAGGTTCCAAAACCTGTATTCCCTGGAACGCAGGAGGGAGAGATACATGATTATATACACCTGGAAAATCCTAGAGGGACTAGTACCGAAACTTGCACACGAAAATCACCCACTACAAAAGCAAAAGACTTGGCAGAGTGCCAACCATCCCCCCAATGAAAAGCAGGGGTGTCACTAGCACGTTAAGGACCATACAATAAGTGTCAGGGGGCCCGAGACTGTTCAACTGCCTCCCAGCACACATAAGGGGGATTACCAACAGACCCCTGGCAGTCTTCAAGCTGGCACTGGACAAGCACCTAAAGTCAGTTCCGGATCAGCCGGGCTGTGGCTCGTATGTTGGTTTGCGTGCAGCCAGCAGCAACAGCCTGGTTGATCAGGCTCTGATCCACCAGGAGGCCTGGTCTCAGACCGGGCCGCGGGGGCGTTGACCCCCGGAACTCTCTCCAGGTAAACTCCAGGTAAACTCCAGATGTGGAGGCCTAAAAAAAATTGTTTGGATTTTTGGGGGCTCTTAGGAACATAACCCAATTTTTCCCCCAAGTTCGTAAGTTCATCCAACATGATTTTACTTAATACGGCATTTTCAGGAACACAACTACCATGCTAAATGATGGTCTACTGTAATAAATTATGTAGAATAGAACGATAATAAACTATGCACAATTAAGGTCACAAGGACATGGTCCTTAGACAAATAGATAAATTAAAACCTAACAAATCCCTGGGCCCTGATGAGCTGTATGCAAGGGTTCTAAAGGAATGTAAAGAGGAGCTTAGCAAACCTTTGTCTAATCTTTTCAACATATCACTATAAACTGGCATAGTGCCAGATAAGTGAACAATGACAAATGTGATACCTGTTTTCAAAGTAGGTGACATGCCCTTAGCTTCAAATTATATATAGAAAAATAAGGCTAACCTCCATAGTGGGAAAATTTATGGAATAAATAATTGCCAAGGCAATTTGTAGCATCTTGAAAGGCATAAATTGATCAGTGAATCTCAGCATGGTTTTTTACGAAAGAGCATTCCTGCCTTACGAATTTATTAACTTTTTTCACTAAGGTAATACATAACCAACAAACTATTCATGGTTATGAATAGTTTTGTTGGAAAAATGTATTAGTAGATAAAAGACTGTTGAGTAGACTTCAGAATATACATGTTTATAGAGGGGCCACAGATATATCAGATCACTTTCTAGTTGTAGCTACACTGAGAGTTTAAAAGGGAGATGGGATACAAGGAGAATAGAAGCATCAGGGAAGAGAGATGTGAAGGTTTATAAACTAAGAGGAGGCATTAGGGTAAATATAAACAGCTTTTGGAGGATAGATGGGCTATTGAGAGCATAGGCAATGGGGTCAAAGAGGTATGGGGTAGGTTTTAAAAATTTTAGTGTTAGTGTGTTCAGCAGAATTTGTGGTTACAGGAAAGTGGGTGGGGAGAGGGAAGAGGAGCGATTGGTGGGAATGATGATTGTAAAGAGAGTAGTAAGGGAGAAAAAGTTAGCATATGAGAAGTTTTTACTAAGTAGAAATGATGCAAAAGGGGGGAAGAGTATATGGAGAAAAAGAGAGAGGGTTTGAGATTGGTGAAGCAGTGTAAAAAGAGAGCAAAATAGAGAGTGGGTGAGATGTTATCAACAAATTTTGTTGAAAATAAGAAAAAGTTTTGGAGTGAGATTAACAAGTTAAGGAAGCCTAGAGAACAAATGGATGTGTCAGTTAAAAATAGGAAGGAGAGTTATTAAATGGTGAGTTAGAGTATTGGGAAGAGGAGGGAATATTTTGAGGAAATTGTTAAATGTTGATGAAGACAGGGAAGCTGTGATTTTATGTATAGGGCAAGGAGGAATAACATTTTTGTAGGAGTGAGGAAGTCAGCTGTGAGCGTAGGGGAAGTTCGTGAGGCAGTGGTTTAAAATGAAAAGGGGTAAGGCAGCCGGGGTTGATGGGGTAAAAAATAAAAATGTTTAAAAGCAGGTGGGGATAAAAGTTTTGGAGTGGTTGGTGCTGTTATTTAATAAATGTAGGAAGAGGTAAGGTACCTAGGGATTGGCAGGAGCATACATAGTTCCTTTGTATAAAGGCAAAGGGGGCAAAAGAGATGCAAAAATTGTAGGGGGATAATCTGTTGAGTATACCTGGTAAAGTGTATGGTAGTTATTATTGAAAGAATTAAGAGTAAGATGGAGAATAGGATAGCAGATGAACAAAGAGGCTTTAGGGAAGGTAGGGGGTGTGTGGATCAGGTGTTTACAGTGAAACATGTAAGTGAACAGTATTTAGATAAGGCTAAAGAGGTTTTTGTGGCATTTATGGATTTGGAAAAGGCATATGACAGGGTGGATAGGGGGGCAATATGGCAGATGTTGCAGGTGTATGGTATTGGAGGTTGGTTACTGAAATCAGTGAAGAATTCTTACGAGGATAGTGAGGCTCAAGTTAGAGTATGTAGGAAAGAGGGAGATTATTTCCCAGTAAAATTAGGCCTTAGACAAGGATGTGTGATGTCACCATGGTTGTTTAATATATTTATAGATGGGGTTGTAAGAGAAGTAAATGCGAGGGTCATGGCAAGAGGCGTGGAGTTAAAAGATAAAGAATCACACATAAAGTGGGAGTTGTCACAGTTGCTCTTTGCTGATGACACTGTGCTCTTGGGAAGTTGCAGAGATTGGAAGATGAATTTGGTAGGGTATGTAAAAGAAGAAAATTAAAAGTGAATACAGGAAAGAGTTAGGTTTTTGAGGATAACAAAAAGATAGGTGATGAAAGTTGGATATCAGATTGGAGGGAGAGAGTATGGAGGAGGTGAATGTATTCAGATATTTGGGAGTGGACGTGTCAGTGGATGGGGCTGTGAGAGATGAGGTGAATCATAGAATTGATGAGGAGAAAAGGGTGAGCGGTGCATTAGGGGTCCTCTGGAGACAAAGAACTTTGTCCTTTTTGGAGGGAAAGAGGGGAATGTATGAGAGTATTTGTTTTACCCAAAGCTCTTATATGGGTGTGAAGCAAGGGTGATGAATGTTGCGGGGAGGAGAGGCTGGAGGCAGTGGAGATGTCATGTCTGAGGGCAATGTGTGGTGTGAATATGATGCAGAGAATTCATAGTTTGGAAGTTAGGAGGAGGTGCAGGATTGCCAAAACTGTTGTCCAGAGGGCTGAGGAAGGGTTGTTGAGGTGGTTCAGACATGTAGAGAGAATGGAGCGAAACAGAATGACTTCAAGAGTGTATCAGTCTGTAGTGGAAGGAAGGCGGGGTAGGGGTCGGCCTAGGAAAGGTTGGAGGGAGGGGGTAAAGGAGGTTATGTGTGCGAGGGGCTTGGACTTCCAGTGGGCATGCGTGAGCGTGTATGATAGGAGTGAATGGAGACAAATGGTTTTTAATACTTGACATGCTGTTGGAGTGTGAGCAAAGTAACATTTATGAAGGGATTCAGGGAAACCGGCAGGCCGGACTTGAGTCCTGGAGATGGGAGGTACAGTGCCTGCACTCTGAAGGAAGGGTGTTAATGTTGCAGTTTAAAAACTGTAGTGTAATGCATCCTTCTGGTGAGGCAGTGATGGAGTGAATGATGGTGAAAGTTTTTATTTTTCGAGCCACCCTGCCTTCGTGGGAATCGGCCAGTGTGCTATTAAAAAAAAATAAAACAAAAAGATTATGATATTGTGTATGTGGACTTAAGTAAGGCTTTTGATAGTCCCACATCAGAGACTATTTAGGAAAATTAAGGCACACAGAATAGGAGGAGAAATTTTTTCCTGGATAGAGGCATAGTTGACAGATAGGCAGCAGAGAGTTGGCATAAATGGGGAGAAATTTGAGTGGGGAAGCATCACAAGCGGTGTTCCACAGGGGTCAGTGTTGGGCTCCTTGTTGTTCATAATCTACATAAATGACATTGAT
Organism: Cherax quadricarinatus; assembly: GCF_026875155.1. Lineage (NCBI taxonomy): Eukaryota > Metazoa > Arthropoda > Malacostraca > Decapoda > Parastacidae > Cherax > Cherax quadricarinatus. The sequence goes on from NC_069441.1 coordinate 32,115,533, forward strand.
GAGGGAATAAATAGCAACGTAAGCAAGTTTGCTGATGACACCGAAATAGGCAACAAATTCATTCTGATGAGAACATTAGAGCACTCCAGGAAGATTTGAATCGACTAATGCAGTGGTTGGAGAAGTGGCGAATGCAGTTTAATATAGACAAATGCAAAGTTCTAAACACTGGACAGGAAAACAACTGCCACACATAAACTAAATAATGTAGATCTTATTGATTGCAAAAAAGGATTTGGGGGTTCTGGTTAGCAGTAATCTAAAACCAAAACAACACTGCGTAAGTGTTCGCAGTAAAGTGAACAGAATCCATGGCTTCGTATCAAGAAGCATAAATAATCGGAGTCCTCAGGTTGTTCTTCAACTCTATACATCTTTGGTTAAGCCTCATTTAGATTATGCTATACAGTTTTGGTCACTGCATTACAGAATGGATATACATGCACTGGAAAACGTTCAAAGGAGGCCCTCAATTTATCCTATGAGGATAGACTGAGGGCCCTGAATCTGCAATCTCTAGAAAGGCATAGAATTAGGGGGGATGATAGATGATAGAGTGGGAGAGACACTGTCAAGAAATTTTAATGAAAGCAAGAAAAAAATTTGGAGTGAGATAAACAAGTTAAGAAAGCTTAAGGAACGAATGGATTTGTCAGTTAAAAAACAGAGTAGGGGTTAGTAGATAGGGAGCTGGAGGTATTGGGTAGATTGCGGGAATATTTTGAGGAACTTTCAAATGTCAATGAAGAAAGGGAGGCGGTCCTTTCATGCACTGGCCAGGGAGGTATAACATCTTTCAGGAGTGAACAAGAGCAGGATGTGATTGTGGAGGAGAGGTGCATGAGCCATTATGTAGAATGAAAGAGGATAAAGCAGCAGGAGCTGACGGGATCATGATAGAATTGTTAAAAGCAGGGGGTTATATAGTGTTGGAGTGGTTGATATTTTCGTTTAATATATGTATGGAAGAGGGGAAGGTACCTAGGGATTGGCAGAGAGCATGTAAAGTTCCTTTATATAAAGGGAAGAGGGACAAAAGAGATTGTAAAAATTATAGAGGAATAAGTTTACTGAGTATTCTAGGAAAAATGCATGGTAGGGTTATTGAAAGAATTAGAGATATGACAGAGTAGGATTGTGGATGAGCAAGGAGGGTTTAGAGTGGGTAGGGGATGGGTAGATCAAGTGCTTACATTGAAGCATATATGTGAACAGTATTTAGATGAAGGTAGGGAAGTTTTCATTGCATTTATGGATTTAGAAAAGGCATATGATAGTGGATAGGGGAGCAGTGTGGCAGATGTTGCAAGTTGCAAGTATATGGAATAGGTAGTAAGTTATTAAATGCTGTAAAGAGTTTTTATGAGGATAGTGAGGCTCAGGATAGGGTGTGTAGAAGAGAGGGAGACTACTTCCCAGTAAAAGTAGGTCTTAGACAGGGATGTGTAATGTCACCATGGTGGTTTAATATATTTTTAGATGGGTTTTTAAAAGAAGTAAATGCTAGGGTGTTGGGGAGAGGGGTGGGATTAAATTATGGGGGATCAAATAAAAAATGGGAGTTGACACAGTTACTTTTTGCTGATGATACTGTGCTTAAGGATGATTCTAAAGAAGAGTTGCAAAGTTATGAGTTTGGGAGGGTGTGTAAAGGCAGAAAGTTAACATAGATAAGTGTAAGGTGATGAGGGTATCAAATGATTTAGGTAAAGAAAAATTGGATGCCACATTGGAGAGAGGGAGTATGGAAGAAGTGAATGTTTTCAGATATTTGGGAGTTGATGTGTCAGCGGATGGGTTTATGAAAGATGAGGTTAACCATAGAATTGATGAGGGGAAAAAAGGTGAGTGGTGCATTGAGGTATGTGTGGAGACAAAAAATGTTATCAATGGAGGCAAAGAAGGGAATGTATGAAAGTATAGTGGTACCAACACTCTTATATGGGTGTGAAGCTTGGGTTGTAAATGCTGCAGCAAAGAGGCATTTAGATGCAGTGGAGATGTCTTGTGTAAGTATTATGCAGAGAATTCGAAGTGTGGAAATTAGGAGAAGGTGTGGAGTTAATAAAAGTATTAGTCAGAGGGCTGAAGAGGGGTTGTTGAGGTGGTTTGGTCATTTAGAGAGCATGGATCAAAGTAGAATGACATGGAGTGTGTAAATCTGTAGGGGAAGGAAGGCGGGGTAGGGGTCGTCCTCGAAAATGTTGGAGGGAGGGTGTAAAGGAGATTTTGTGGGTGAGAGGCTTGGACTTCTAGCAAGCATGCATGAGCGTGTTAGATAGGAGTGAATGGAGACAAATAGTTTTTGGGACCTGACAAGCTGTTGGAGTGTGAGCAGGGTAATATTTAGTGAAAGGATTTAGGGAAACTATTTTTTTTATATAACTGGACATGAGTTCTGGAAATGGGAAGTACAATGCCTGCACTTTAAAGGAGGGGTTTGGGATATTGGCAATTTGGAGGGAAGTGTAATCGGATGGTATATATATAATTGGGGCCCCTGATATTGTATTCTGTATGGAGTTTATATTGTTTCAGATAGACAGCAACCACCCAGGGAAGTACTACCGTCCTGCCAGATGACTGTGAAACAGAAACCTGTAACTGTTTTGCATGATGGTAGGATTGCTGGTGTCTTTTTCTGTCTCATAAACACACTAGATAACAGGGATATCTTGCTACTCCAACTTAAACTTTGGTCACACTTCACAGACATGCACATGCATATATATATATAAATACATCTAGGTTTTTCTCCTTTTTCTACATAGCTCTTGTTCTTCTTTATTTCTTCTATTGTCCATGGGGAAGTGGAAAAGAATCTTTCCCCCGGGTAAGCCATGCGTGTCGTATGAGGCGACTAAAATGCCGGGGAGCAATGGGTGGGAACCCCTTCTGTAGACATTTACTAAAAAAGAGAAAAAGAAAAACTTTATAAAACTGGGATGCTTGAATGTGCGTGGATGTAGTGCAGATGGCAAAAAACAGATGATTGCTGATGTTATGAATGAAAAGAAGTTGGATGTCTGGCCCTAAGCAAACAAAGCTGAAGGGGGTAGGGGAGTTTCGGTGGGGAAATAAATGGGATTAAATCTGGAGTATCTGAGAGAGTTAGAGCAAAGGAAGGGGTAGCAGTAATGTTGAATGATCAGTTATGGTAGGAGAAAAAAAAAGAATATGAATGTGTAAATGCAAGAATTATGTGGATTAAAGTAAAGGTTGGATGCGAGAAAGTGGGTCATAATAAGCATGTATGCCCCTAGAGAAGAGAGGAATGCAGAGGAGAGAGAGAAAATTTTGGGGGAATGTTAAGTAAAATGTATAGGAGCCTTTGAACCAAGTGAGAGAGTAATTGTGGTAGGGGACCTGAATGCTAAAGTAGGAGAACTTTTAGAGAGGGTGTGGTAGGTAAGTTTGGGGTGCCAGGTGTAAATGATAATGGGAGCCCTTTGATTGAACTTTGTATAGAAAGGGGTTTAGTTATAGGTAATACATATTTTAAGAAAAAGAGGATAAATAAGTATACAAGTTTATGATGTAGGCGAAATGACAGTGGTTTGTTGGATTATGTATTTGTAGATAAGACTGTTGAGTAGACTTCAGGTTTGTAATGTTTATAGAGGGGCCACAGATATATCAGATCACTTTCTAGTTGTAGCTACACTGAGAGTAAAAGGTAGATGGGATACAAGGAGAATAGAAGCATCAGGGAAGAGAGAGGTGAAGGTTTAAAAACTAAAAGAGGAGGCAGTTAGGGAAGATATAAACAGCTATTGGAGGATAGATGGGGCTAATGGAGCATAGGCAATGGGGTCGAAGAGGTATGGGGTAGGTTTAAAAATTTTTAGTGTTAGTGTTCAGCAGAAGTTTGTGGTTACAGGAAGGTGGGTGCAGGAGGGAAGAGGAGCGATTGGTGGAATGATGATGTAAAGAGAGTAGTAAGGGAGAAAAAGTTTTGCATATGAGAAGTTTTACAAAATAGAAGTGATGCAAGGAGGAAAGAGTATATGGAGAAAAAGAAAAGGTTAAGAGAGTGGTGAAGCAATGTAAAAAGAGAGCAAATGAGAGAGTGGGTGAGATGTTATCACAAATTTTGTTGAAAATAAGAAAAAGTTTTGGAGTGAGATTAAAAGTTAGGAAGCCTAGAGAACAAATGGGATTTGTCAGTTAAAAATAGGAAGGGGAGAAGGGTTTTTAATGTTGAGTTAGAGGGATTGGGAAGATGGAGGGAATATTTTGAGGAATTGTTAAATGTGGATGAAGATAGGGAAGCTGTGATTTTGTGATAGGGCAAGGAGGAATAACATCTTGTGGAGTGAGGAAGAGCCAGTTGTGAGTGTGGGGGAAGTTTTGTGAGGCAGTAGGTAAAATGAAAGGGGGTAAGGCAGCTGGGATTGATGGGATAAAGATTTGAAATGTTAAAAGCAGGTGGGGTATAGTTTTGGGGTGTTGGTGCAATTATTTAATAAATGTATGGAAGAGGGTAGGTACCTAGGGGTTGGCAGAGAGCATGCATAGTTCCTTTGTATAAAGGCAAAGGGGCAAAAGGGGAGTGCAAAAATTATAGGGGGATAAGTCTGTTAAGTATACCTGGTAAAGTGTATGGTAGAGTTATTATTGAAAGAATTAAAAGTAAGACGGAGAATTGGGATAGCAGATGAACAAGGAGGCTTTAGGAAAGGTAGGGGGTGTGTGGACCAGGTGTTTACAGTGAAACATATAAGTGAACAGTATTTAGATAAGGCTAAAGAGGTCTTTGTGGCATTTATGGATTTGGAAAAGGCGTATGACAGGGTGGATAGGGGGGCAATGTGGCAGATGTTGCAGGTGTATGGTGTAGGAGGTAGGTTACTGAAAGCAGTGAAGAGTTTTTACGAGGATAGTGAGGCTCAAGTTAGAGTATGTAGGAAAGAGGGAAATTATTTCCCAGTAAAAGTAGGCCTTAGACAAGGATATGTGATGTCACCGTGGTTGTTCAATATATTTATAGATAGGGTTGTAAGAGAAGTAAATGCGAGGGTCTTGACAAAAGGCGTGGAGTTAAAAGATAAAGAATCACACATAAAGTGGGAGTTGTCACAGTTGCTCTTTGCTGATGACACTGTGCTCTTGGGAGATTCTGAAGAGAAGTTGCAGAGATTGGTGGATGAATTTGGTAGGGTGTGCAAAAGAAGAAAATTAAAAGTGAATACAGGAAAGAGTAAGGTTATGAGGATAACAAACATATTAGGTGATGAAAAATTGGATATCAGATTGGAGGGAGAGAGTATGGAGGAGGTGAATGTATTCAGATATTTGGGAGTGGACGTGTCAGCGGATGGGTCTATGAAGGATGATGTGAATCATAGAATTGATGAGGGGAAAAGGGTGAGTGGTGCACTTAGGAGTCTGTGGAGACAAAGAACTTTGTCCTTGGAGGCAAAGAGGGGAATGTATGAGAGTATAGTTTTACCAACACTCTTATATGGGTGTGAAGCATGGGTGATGAATGTTGCAGCGAGGAGAAGGCTGGAGGCAGTGGAGATGTCATGTCTGAGGGCAATGTGTGGTGTGAAATATAATGCAGAGAATTCGTAGTTTGAAAGTTAGGAGGAGGTGCGGATTACCAAAACTGTTGTCCAGAGGGCTGAGGAAGGGTTGTTGAGGTGGTTCGGACATGTAGAGAGAATGGAGCGAAACAGAATGACTTCAGAGTGTATCAGTCTGTAGTGGAAGGAAGGCAGGGTAGGGGTCGGCCTAGGAAAGGTTGGAGGGAGGGGGTAAAGGAGGTTTTGTGTGCGAGGGGCTTGGACTTCCAGCAGGCGTGCATGAGCGTGTTTGATAGGAGTGAATGGAGACGAATGGTTTTTAATACTTGACGTGCTGTTGGAGTGTGAGCAAAGTAACATTTATGAAGGGGTTCAGGGAAACTGGCAGGCCGGACTTGAGTCCTGGAGATGGGAAGTACAGTGCCTGCACTCTGAAGGAGGGGTGTTAATGTTGCAGTTTAAAAACTAGTGTAAAGCACCCTTCTGGCAAGACAGTGATGGAGTGAATGATGGTGAAAGTTTTTCTTTTTCAGGCCACCCTGCTTTGGTGGGAATCGGCCAGTGTGATAATAATAAAAAAAAAATCTTTATATATGCTTCTGAACTGTTGTATCTGGGCACCTCTGCAAAAACAGGGATTGTGTGTGAGTGTGGTGAAAGTTTTGAATGATGAAAGTATTTTCATTTTGGAGACTTTTTCTTTTTGGGTCACCCTGCCTGGGTGGCAGATGGCCGACTTGTTGAAAAAAAAATGATTGAGATGTATAAATGGAAAACAGGAATAAACAAAGGGGATGTAAATAGTTTGCTAAAAATATCTAACCAAGACAGGACTCACAGCAATGGTTTTAAGTTGGAAAAATTCAGATTCAGGAAGGATACAGGAAAGCACTGGTTTGGTAATAGAGTTGTGGATGAGTGGAACAAACTCCCGATTATCTTCATGGTAGCTAAAACGTAATTTTTAAAATTAGGTTAGTTAAATACTTGAGTGGGTGTGAGTTAGACCTGACTAGTTTGTGTTACTGAGTCTGATACTGTGCTCCTTCCTTAAGTGGATGTGACTTGACCTGACTAGTTTGGGTTATTGGCTTAAGCCAGTAGGAGACTTGGACCTGCCTCGCATGGGCCAGTAGGCCTTCTGCAGTGTTCCTTCTTAACTATGTTCTTCTATGAGTGGATAGGTCTGTGTACATCATGAATTTGGTTTCATGCTTCAAGTAATGTAATAAGAGTATTTTGTACCTCTTTTTCCATGAAGTCTGGTATTTTTGGCACTTAATGTCTTGGTGTTATTTCAGCACAAAAATGAACTTTTACCAGCTGTACGGACACTGGCACAAATGGGATACAAACTGTATGCATCACTTGGCACAGCTGATTTCTATTCTACTCATGGCATTCAGGTAAGATAACTTCTATGATAAATATTGTAGCTATAATCTAAATCTTCTCTAATATAAGCTTTGTTAGTTTTAATTTTAGTACTTTCATTATGCACATAATGGGTCCAGGGAGTGGGCCTCATGGTTTTAATAGATAACTAAGTTTCTGTGGTAAATAACTATTTACAGGTTTATGTTCTGGTAACACTCGTAACAAGGTTTCAACGAAAACTTTTCCAAATATGTATACCAAAATACTAAAGGTACACATAGAACAGAAGTAATTCTAATGAATATAACAACAAATATAAACAAGTTCATCAAAAGAGTAGCATGGTATATTGAACCTAGCATAACACTGCCATGGGAACAACAAGGTTGAGAGACAGTGTGAGAGCATACAATACATTTCTCAGTGTTTTAGTTGTAATAAATTTAAAATAGTAATAGTTTATTAGGACATGATACATAGTTGTACAAGGTATTATAGTAGTTGGGTGTAGTTGGTAAAGTCATGCGCCACATGTTTCACTCATTGATGGACCGCACATACGATGGTATATACAATGGCACTGCCAGTTGTAAAAAAGTATAGCGCATGCAGTTATGTACAGTACGTAATATTTGTGAATGATAATACACAACTATGTTACTGGTTTATGTATTTGCTGTACTGTACTTTTTATCATTATTCTACAGTGAACTCTTTCTACTTATAAAAAAAAAAGGTTTACTGGAAAACAGTGTGCCATGTTATTTTGGCAGTAGCTTTATACATCTTGTGTTTACAGTGTTTCTTGAGAGCATCATTTTCAACCATGTGAGGGGAAAATGAATAAAAGTACAGTGGACCCCCGCATAGCGAACTTAATCCGTGCAAGAGGGCTGGTCGTTATGCGAAATGTTCGCTATGCGAATTAATTTTCCCCATAAGAAATAATGGAAATAAAATTAATCCGTGCAAGACACCCAAAAGTATGAAAAAAAAATTTTTTTACCACAAAAAAATGTTAATTTTAGTACACACAAACTGAAAAAGGCATGCACAATTACATGACACTTACTTTTATTGAAGATCTGGTGATGATTGATGGGATGGGAGGAGGGGAGAGAGAGTGTTAGTGTTTAGAAGGGAATCCCCTTCCATTAACACTTGAGGAGGCAAGTCCTTTTCGGGTTACTTCCCTCTCTTTTAATGCCACTAGGACCAGCTTCAGAGTCACTGGACTTCTTTCTGTCCATAGAGCTCTGTACCTCCGTTCCTTTACGATTTGTCTAAAATGGGCCATAACATTGTCATTGAAATAGTCACCAGCAGCCTTGCAACAGCTGTGTCAGGGTGATTTCATCCATAAAGGTTTGCAGTTCAACCCACTGTGCACACATTTCCTTAATTTTTGAAGTAGGCACAATGGATTCCACAACTGGCATAGGCTTCTCAGGGTTAGCCCCAAACCCTTCAAAATCTTTCTTAATTTCCATACTAATTCTCACCCTTTTTACCACAGGGTTGGGACTAGAAGCTTTCTTGGGCCCATGGTCACTTATTTTCAACAAACAGAACCGAAAACACTGTAATAATACGAAATATTCCGAGTGTATGCTTGAATGTTACCGCGGAGGCTAGCTGGTAAACAATGGGACAGGCGGCACATGTGAGGCTGGCTGAGGCCGCACATTGGACGCGTCTCGGACGAAGTTCGCTGAGCGGGTTTTTGTCTACTATGCGGGGCAAAATTTTAGCGATCAAAGCGTTCGCTATGCGGAATGTTCGCTATGCAAGGCGTTCGCTATGCGGGGGTCCACTGTATTGCCAATATTTAATCAGATTTTAGTAGTAGAACAATGTTTTCTAAACATAGTGTAAAACTCATGATGATCCGTTAATAAATAGTGATGTTATTGCAACAAATACATTTATAACTTATTTTAACCCTTTGACTGTCGTAAGCCCATTTCTGAAACTGTCATTCTATGTCGCAAAATTTTTGGGAAAAAAAAATTATCTTTTCTTATGAAATGATAGAGAATCTTTTCCCATTGGTAATGACACCAAAAGCACGAAATTTGATCGAAAACTTACAGAATTACGCTCCTGCGAAGTTAGCGATCTTGATATATATGCATCGACGATTTTGCCGACTTTGAGCCCTATTTTCAGCCAATTCCATTGTTCCAGTCGATCAAACTCATAGCTATTTATTTAGAACTCCATTTTTTCTAGCAATTGAGTACAAGAAACTGTCCACTTACTGATTGCAACTACCCAATAAAGTGGTCAGAAATTGGCAATTTGGCCAATTTCACGCAAATTTTAAAAGATGCCAATTTCAAAATAGGGTCCAGAATAAACAATGCAGACATTCTTGGCACTAAAATAACATATCCTCTGTTCATTAGTCACATCTCCAGGCCCCTCTTTTATTATTATTGCTTTCTATTTTGATTTTTTATTCACACAAGAAATAGAAGATTTACTGTTATGCAAACTACTGCATTATTGTAAAAATGGTGTAAATAATATCAGTGCAACAGTGAAAGAATATTAGACTCCCCAGTTTACGTGTATTGGACGTGTGGTGTGATTTGCTTATTCTTGAACATTGGTAAAAATCGAACATCTCCACTACTTTGAGCTCAATTTCAAGGTCGTTTTCATTGTGAAAGTAATCAAAATCATCTCTATTTCTGTAATGTATTTTCCATTCTATGATAGACCAAGAAAACGAGAATACAACCATAAATACTGTACAAAACTACACCTCAGAGTCGGCGTTAATGCAAAAACATTGTCGGAGTTTTTTTTTCTCATTATGCACTGTGTGCTGCATGATTATTTTTTATGTGGTGCACACTGACCACACAGACCCATTCTCTCACATGTGGGCCTACCAGCTTTCTCCTGCTTGATTTAAAGCTGCTAGAATTATTGAGTGTTCATACTTCCGAAACACTGGCTCGTGAGATGTGTATATGGCTGAAACAGTTAAAGGGTTAAAAACAGAGCAAACAATAACTTCAGGCTTAGTATGTGTTGAGTAAAAATATGCATACTGTCTTAATATATTTATTCAGAATAAAGTTAGGTGTGAAGACCATCTTTGTGAAGTATGTGAAGCATCTATTAGTGATTGCAATGTAAAGGAGTGTGGGTACTGTAAGGTTGCCACCCGATGCATCATGGGTGACTAGTGGTGAATGCTTTACTACTGTTGAACTCTCAGAAGAGATACCAAGGAGTATTTTTTCATAAAACTAGCATATATATGCATAAAAACTCATGAAAATGGTCTAAAAACTCTTGTGCAATGTAATATTTACGCGAATCCTACCTGATGACATCGTCATAAAATGTTGCAAAATTTGTGGGTGATTTTTCTGTGAACTTTACTCATTTCATATTTTTTTGAGATTTTTCTTGATACTTGCCAACCACCTATGCCATAGGCCCCGTAAGGTTTGTAGCCTAGGAGCTATAGGTTATGCCATATAGCCTAGGTGTGTAGTAGGCTATACCAACTAGGTTTGTGTAAGTACACTGTGACATTAGCACAGTGATAAAATCTCCTAACGACTCATTTCTCAGAATGTATCTCAGCCGTTAAGCGACGCATGACTGTATTAACCCTTTCAGGGTCCGTCCCGTAGATCTACGGCTTCATGTTGAGTGTCCAAACCATAGATCTACGCCAAAATTCTAGTGCCATCAAATTTAGCGCGAAAATGCTCATAGGCCTACATGTGAGAGAACGGGTCTGTGTGGTGGGTGTGCGCCACAAACAAAAAATCTAGGCGCTCGCATAGCATTGTGGGAATGCCGGCTCAGTTACCCTTGTTCACCATGCCTCATTGCAAGGCAGCTTTCACTCCAAGGAAAATTGGGACACTCCTGTTCCTATCTGATAGTTCTGACAGTGATGGAAGTGGAAATGAAGAGGAATTCTTTGGCTTTGATCAGTTAGTGACCGAAAGGAATGACCAGGATATCGATAATAGTGCAGAAAACCCTGACGATCCTCAACCTTTTACCTCTGGTGTGGGCACTCCTCAATCACGGCCGGTTGTACCTCAATGCAAGAGAAAACTATTATTTTTGCGTGGCCAGGCCTCTGACTTCAGTAATGATGATAGTGACGTGGATTGTGATTTTATTGCTCTTGACGATCATTCGAGTAGTGATAGTGAGGAATCATATTCACCAGTGAAGCGTCGGTATGTACCTTGCCGCATGTGCTCGGGTAGTGTACCCTATGCCATGCCCAAGGGACGGAGTACATCCCGGAGTACATCCTGTGGCCCTACACCAGGTATAGATAGTGATAGTGAGGATGATGTGGCTACACTTGGCATGGATAGACCACAAGCATCAGTAGATGGTGGTAGTGGTGATGGTAGTGCCACGGTCATGCGTGACTCACCAGCCCAGGCTGGGACCCACGCTGCTGACTCCACAGTTCATGGACAAAGCAGAGCGCCAGCCACCAGCCCACCACAACCACAACTACCAGCACAACCAGCCTATGATGTCCAGTATCCACCAGAAAACCGTATCTGGGATTGGCAGCAAAATTACAATTTTGTTTCCAAGCCCTACCACTTTGATGACTCTGAAAGTGGAATTCTACCAATGTGAAGGCTTACTCAGCCCTGTAACAACTTCAGACAGTATTACCAAGGCTGGCTCCTCCTCAGGAAAAAAGAAATAATAATTCACAAAGATAAACACTATTATTTATTAATGCAAAAATAAAAAAGTGAAACATGAAGGTGTATCCTATTTGAAAGAAAAATGAAAAATGAAATGAAAAAATGACATTTTAATTCAATGCTAATATGTACAGTTATAATGGGGTGTCTGGTTGAGGTTGACAGTCTTGTAGAAATCGTAGCCGTTGCTGATGATGTGGGGTGGGAAGGGTCACAGGTGTTGGTGACAACCCAACGGCTAGTTCTTCACAGAGTCTATACCCTTGAATAGTCAGTCCAGATGACAGGAAAGCAGATTCTTTACCACTACCAAGATGAGGGGTTATGGTCTGCTGTCGCCTAAAATTAATCAGGTAGGTAGATCCAACATGTGACGTCTCCGGACTTCAGCAAAAGTCCTTTTCCTTCAACACTTCTCGTTGGTTGGCAGGTGACCCGATCTGTCATTCCAAGCTGGAAAGAGAGAAAGGTTACCCACTGCTTAAGAAATCACTCTCCATGATAAGTACAATACCTAAAAGACTTGGTGATTATCAAAACATCTAACATGGAGATCAAGGCCGAAAGGACTAAGTTTATTATTGGTCAAAAGTGAAGCTTTCAACCAATAAGTCCACTAGAATAGGAGCAGGCTTGTACTTACAGTTGTGTTGGGAGCTGTGAGTCGAGTGATTACTGTTTGGCCAGAGCCCCACACGTCACCTTTCGGGGTGGGGGAAAAAGGGGGGGGATAGCGGCAGCTAGACTTACCCTACCTTAACAAGCAGCCAGCAATCAAACTATCGTTACCATATACTCACTCGCTACTCCTATCTGTTGAACTTTTTCCTCACACTCCCCCATACCAAGACTTATAGTCAAGGAGTATAAGAAGAATAGGCGAGGAAAAAGTTCTAACATGTGGAAGTCGCCAATGCATATATGTCGCCAAGACTAACTTCGCATGAGCGTAATTCCGTGAATTTTCAAACAAATTTCGTACTTTTTGGTGTCATTACCATTGGGAAAAGATTCTCTATCATTTCATAAGAAATTTTTTTTTTTTTTCCAAAAATTTATCGACATAGAATAACAAGTTCAAAAAGGGGCTTGCGACAGTCAAAGGGTTAAAACATATCTGGTCTGTGATTTGGGCTAACACATGAAGGAACTACTGGAAATTATTTAACCATGTAATATGTGATTAGATTGATACAAAAGTATAACTTGCATGTTGGAGAACCGGTGATTGCTGGCAGCTCCTATAATGATAAACGGTCGAGACCTCAACCCTTATTTACAGCCTGAAGGTTTATAGATCACTGTATTTAGCTTTTCTAGATTTTTTCTGTCTCCACCACAACAAATGCTATGTTATTACTATAGTTGGCTGATGAAGTTTATTTTAGGAAAGTTGCTTTTGCTGGAGTAATATTTGCTTTTCATTGTGTATATTGCGGCCGCTGCTAACTACAGGTTATATGAATTTCCACTGTATACATCTATTTTTTTTCAAGAATGAAAAAAAAACTAATGATGGTCACTCCCCCCACTAAGTACCATTTTATTACGGGTTTAATGCTACTAAAAACACTGGGAAAAGGTTTCGGATGTTAAAAATCTTATTTTTTAAACCTTTCCTGAATTGTATTTTACAAAACTGTACCTTTTCGTATTTACCAAGATTTTGCAATTTTTCGAATTTTAAAAGGAAAAATTTTTCCCATGGTAATCACAGATTATATGCAGGTACACTACATGCTGGAAGTTATTTAAAAAACTGACCTGTTGGGAGGTTTCTGGGGGGACTTCTGGGACCTGCCTCTTTAAGCCAATCACTTAAGTTACAATTACACCTGTTTTAAATGACACTTAGCATTTATTATCTGTATACTACGGTGCCATTGTGGTAAACACTGTAGCACTGTGTATACACAATATTATCAGGGAGAACATAGATCAAAGTTTGGACAGTTTAGGGGTTAACAGTTTTGAATTATTTGGATTGCATTTTAATTTTTAATCACAGTAAAGTGCTGAACTCAGAGGTCATATAATTGGATTATAGAAGGATATGATTTTTGGTATGAAAGGAGATGTTTGTCATGATAGTTGCTGTGTAATATTAACCACTTGAAGGTCTGTGCCATAGTTCTATGACTTTGAAGCCAGTGTCTGTGCCATAGTTCTATGCCATGAGCTCAGCTCGCTCAGATAAGCTGTGAGCAGTAAATTTGGGCCTAGGTATGAGAGAATGGGTCTGTGTGGTACGTGTGCACCATATGGAAAAATTCTGCAGTATGTAGTGCATAATGAAAAAAACTGTGACCTTATTTTTGGCTTAAAACAGAGACGTTGTTGTGTATTTTCATATGGTTTTCATGGTGGTAGTCTTGGTTTCTTGGTCTCATTTGAATGAGTGGAAGATATAGAAATAGAGATGATTTTGATTGGTTTTAGGACAGAAACTAATGTGAAAATGAGCTCTAAGTAGCGGATATGTTCTTATTATCTCCCTTATTATCAACGCACTGAAAAACAAGGCAGGAGATTTAAATACCTTACCACCCTTTATATACAAAAAAGCGTCACAAGTACTATCACCAATCATTGCAACACTCTTTAACAAATCCATTGAATCCTCCACCTTCCCTACAGTTCTCAAAATAACAAGGGTCACCCCGATCCATAAAGGAGGAGACCAAACAGAGTTGAATAACTACAGGCCAATATCCAATTTACACCCTCTCTCAAAAATCTTCGAAAAATTAATTCATCAACGAATCTACTCCTACCTCATCTCCCAAAACATTCTCAACCCCTGCCAATTTGGATTCAGGCCTAATAAAAATACTAATGATGCTATTATACACATGCTAGAACATATATACACTGCAATAGAGAAAAAAGAAGTCCCACTGGGGATCTTCATTGACTTACGTAAAGCTTTTGATACAGTTGACCATGACTTGCTCCACGTAAAATTGTCACACTATGGTATTAGAGGGCACTCCCTCAACTACCTCAAGTCTTAACTCAGCAACAGAAGCCAATATGTGTACGCAAATGGGGCAAGCTCTTCTGCACAACCAATTACAGTTGGTGTCCCACAGGGAAGTGTCCTTGGCCCTCTTCTCTTTCTCCTATACATAAATGACCTACCAAATGCTTCGCAATTACTCAAACCCACACTTTTTGCAGATGACACTACATACGTCTTCTCTCACCCGAGCCCAGTCACGCTAGCCAATACTGTAAACACCGAATTACAGAAAATATCTACCTGGATGAGGACTAAAAAAACTTACACTAAACATTGACAAAACCTACTTCATTCAGTTTGGTAACAGAGCTACAGATGTACCTCTTAACATAACAATAAACGGATTACCTATCACAAAGCTAACAGAGGGAAAATTCCTAGGAATCCACCTCGATAATACTCAAATTTCATACACATATACAACAAATTTCTAAGAAAATCTCCAAGACTGTAGGCATACTATCGAAGATACGGTACTATGTTCCACAGTCAGCCCTCCTGGCCCATTATCACTCTCTTATTTACCCCTATCTCACCTATGGAATTTGTGCATGGGGCTCAACAACAAGTAACCATCTCAGACCACTAATTACCCAACAAAAGGCTGCAGTTAGAATGATAACAAATTCTCACTACAGGCAACACACTCCACCAATATTCAAAGCACTCAACCTACTCACCATACAAAACATCCATACTTATTATTGCACCTATTACATACATAGAACACTTAAATCTGATATTAACCCTCCCCTCAATTATCTCCTTGCCAACCTCAACAGAACACATGACCATAACACAAGGCACAGATCACTCTTTGATGTTCCTCATGTCCATCTCACGCTATGCAAAAACTCAATGCACATAAAAGGCCCTAAAATCTGGAATTCATTACCTGTAAATATAAAAGAAACACTACCTGTTTATAAATTCAAGTCTCTTCTCAAAGATCACTTACTCACTCAAAACCAAATAAATACTGAATAACTGAACCTTATAAATTGTATATCCTATATGTTACTCACAACTATATCACACAAATGTTAAACCTAGGACCCAATCTAACTTTATTATTTTTTTAAATACACTACCTAACAGAATACTCCATTCAACTGAATGTACAGCAATGCAAGCATACATATGACCTGTCTTTGAAATACTCATTTGTGCTTTATAGTTATCTGTTACAATAATGTTTTATCACTGATTTCATCATTGCTTAGTTAATCTTAAGTTAATTTTAAGCCAGCCCGTAATGCTATGCATATAAGTGGCTTTGGCATGCTGCTCTTACCTGTATTTTTTGTACCTCTGTTTGTATGCTTAAATTACTAAATAAAAATAAAATAAAAATTTTTTTTGCCGACGCTCAAGAGTAAACAAATGTCACACGTCCAATACATCTCAGCTAGTGGATACCCTGATGTTTTTTATACATTTATTACAGCATTGCATAACAATAAATCTTCTGTTTTTTGATGTGAATAAAAAATAAAAATGGAATTCATGTGTCAAGTCTAGGAACATAACTAATGAACAAAGGAAATGTTATTTTAGTGCTAGGAATGCCTGCATTGTTTATTCTGGACCCTATTTTGAAATTGGAATATTTTGAAATTTGTGCGAAATTAGGAAAATTACCAGTTTCTTGTCACTTTATTGGGTAGTTGAAATAGTTGATTAGGCAGTTTCTTGCATTCAGTCAATAAAATGGAAGGCATACTAGTGAAATAGCTAATAATTTGGTCAGCTGGAGCAATGTGATTGACTTAAAATAGGATTCAAAGTAGGGAAAAATTGCTGATTCAATTCAATTCAAACTTTATTCTCTATAAGTATTACAATGCTGATTCATAAATATCACTGACACAGGAAAATTCACGATAGTGTAATTTCGTAAATTTTCCACAAAATTTCATACTTTTTGTTTTATTACCTTTCAGAAAAAGATTCTCTGCCATTTTATAAGAAAAATAGCAAAACAGTTTTTTGAAAATTCTTGGATCCTGTGGACAGGTTTCAGATCGGGGATTGGTATCCTTCAAGGGTTAAAGGTGAAGTTTCTTCTGTTTACAGTAACTAAGTTGTAGCATGCACTATGTTTAAATTTATTGAGCATTCATCACATGTCCATTGTCATGCCCTCTGGACCAGACTAACTGGCAGTTAGGCTGGAGCAGTTTATTTAGGGGTCCTGCTGCTCTGGCAGACTGTTCAGTTCAAACCAACCATTAGTCTGAGAGCTTACTCCCTGCTGAGTAGAGGTTATGCTTTCCCTTTTGGCTGGCTGGCTTACATACACTCATACACACTGGTGTATCTTGTGGTGTAAAACCTGCAATAGTGAGTGGCTATTTGCTCTCTCTCACTCACCATTATTTCTGTTCTGCTGATAATGCCAACACTGCACATGCTGTAAATATCTTGAAAGGAATATACAAGTACAGTGGACCCTCGAATTTAGTCCTGCCTTTTCTGTATGCAAAACTATTTTTATTATCTATAAAATGTATTTTTTGTTAATATTTTCCATAGGAAATAATGTAAATCCAATTAAACCATTCCAGACACCCAAAAATATTAACAAAAAATACATTTTATAGATAAAAATAGTTTTGCATACAGAAAAGGCAGGACTAAATTCGAGGGTCGACTGTACTAGAAATCTACCCTCTCAATCATATTTGTCATTGGGTTTATTTGCTTGGGTTGCTCCTTGGCTTGAGGCTCGAGTTATTGCCAGGGTACAACATGGCAGTCTGTCTGGGACTTATTAACAGCAAATTGGTAATGATAGCAAATTTATGATAAGTTTCATAATTTATATTTAAAGTGCTGAGTAAGTTAAAGGTCCTATTGCATTTAAACTCTTAAGAGTTTAAATACAATAGGACCTTTTATGTTTGCTGTGCAAGTGAAACAGGCTGTGCAAGCTGTACAAGTGAAATAGGCTGTGTAAGCTGTGCAAGTGAAACAGGCTGTGCAAGCTGTGCAGGTGAAACAGACTGTGCAGGTGAAACAGACTGTGCAAGCTGTGCAGGTGAAACACTGTGCAAGCTGTGCAAGTGAAACAGGCTGTGCAAGTGAAACAGGCTGTGCAAGTGAAACAGGCTGTGCAAGTGAAACATGCTGTGCAAGCTGTGCAGGTGAAACAGACTGTGCAACTGAAACATTGTGCAAGCTCTGCAAGTGAAACACCGTGCAAGCTGTGCAGGTGAAACAGACTGTGCAAGCAGTGCAGGTGAAACAGACTGTGCAAGTGAAACACTGTGCAAGCTGTGCAGATGAAACAGCCTGTGCAAGCTGTGCAGGTGGAACACTGTGCAAGCTGTGCAGGTGAAACAGGCTGTGCAGGCTGTGCAGGTGAAACAGGCTGTACAAGTGAAACAGACTGTGCAGGTGAAACAGGCTGTGCAAGCTGATCAAGTGAAACAAGTTGTGCAAGCTGTGCAGGTGAAACAAGCTATGCAGGCTGTGTAAGTGAAACAGGCTGTGCAAGTGAAACAGGCTGTGCATGTGAAACAGGCTGTACAAGTTGTGCAGGTGAAACAGGCTGTGCAAGCTGTGCACGTGAAACAGGCTGTGCATGCTGTGCAAGTGAAACAGGCTGTACAAGTGAAACAGGCTGTGCAAGTGAAACAAGCTGTGCAGGTGAAACACTGTGCAAGCTGTGCAGGTGAAACTGTGCAAGCTCTGCAGATGAAACACACTGTGCAAGCTGTGCAGGTGAAACAGGCTGTGCAAGTGAAACAGGCTGTGCAAGTGAAACAGGCTGTGCAAGTGAAACAGGCTGTGCAAGTGAAACAGGCTGTGCAAGTGAAACAGGCTGTGCAAGTGAAACAGGCTATGCAGATGAAACACTGTGCAAGCTGTGCAAGTGAAACAGGCTGTGCAGGTGAATCAGACTGTGCAAGCTGTGCAGATTAAACAGCCTGTGCAAGCTGTGCAGATTAAACAGCCTGTGCAAGCTGTGCAGGTGAAACGCTGTGCAAGTGAAAGACTGTGCAAGCTGTGCAGGTGAAACAGGCTGTGCAAGCTGTGCAGGTGAAACAGGCTGTGCAAGTGAAACAAGCCGTGAAAGGGAAACAGGTTATGCAGATGAAACAGACTGTGCAAGCTGTGCAAGTGAAACAGGCTGTGCAAGCTGTGCAGGTAAAACAGGCTGTGCAAGCTGTGCAAGTGAAACAAGCCGTGGAAGGGAAACAGGCTATGCAGATGAAACACTGTGCAAGCTGTGCAAGTGAAACAGGCTGTGCAAGCTGTGCAGATAAAACAGGCTGTGCAAGCTGTGCAAGTGAAAGACTGTGCAAGCTGTGCAAGTGAAACAGGCTGTGCAAGTGAAAAAGGCTATGCAGTTGAAACAGTCTGTGCAAGCTGTGCAGGTGAAACAGGCTGTGCAAGCTGTGCAGGTGAATCAGGCTGTGCAAGTGAAACAGGCAGTGCAGGTGAAACAGGCTGTGCAAGTGAAACACTGTGCAGGTGAAACAGCCTGTTCATGTAAAACAGGCTGTGCAGGTGAAACAGGCTGTGCAAGCTGTTCAAGTGAAACAGGTGCAAGCTGTGCAGGTGAAACAGGCTGTGCAAGTGAACCAAGCTCTGCATGTGAAACAAGCTGTGCAAGCTGGGCAGGTGAAACAGGCTGTGCAAGCTGTGCAGGTGAAACAGGCTGTGCAAGCTGTGCAGGTGAAACAGGCTGTGCAAGCTGTGCAGGTGAAACAGGCTGTGCAGGTGAAACAGGTTGTAGAAGCTGTGCAAATAAAACAGGCTGTGCAGGTGAAAGTCTGTGCAAGCTGTGCAAGTGAAACAGTGCAAGTGAAACAAGCTGTGCATGTGAAACAGGCTGTACAAGTTGTGCAGGTGAAACAGGCTGTGCAAGCTGTGTAAATGAAACAGGCTGTGGAAGCTGTGCAGGTGAAACAGGCTGTGGAAGCTGTGCAGGTGAAACAGACTCTGCAAGCTGTGCAGACGAAACACTGTGCAAGCTGTGCAGGTGAAACAGGCTGTGCAAGCTGTGCAGGTGAAACAGGCTGTGCAAGCTGTGTAGGTGAAACAGACTGTGCAAGCTGTGCAGGTGAAACACTGTGCAAGCTGTGCAGGTGAAACAGGCTGTGCAAGCTGTGCAGGTGAAGCACTGTGCAAGCCGTGCAGGTGAAACACTGTGCAAGCTGTGCAGGTGAAACAGACTGTGCAAGCTGTGCAGGTGAAACAGGCTGTGCAAGCTGTGCAGGTGAAACAGGCTGTGCAAGCTGTGCAGGTGAAACAGGCTGTGCAAGCTGTGCAGGTGAAACAGGCTGTGCAAGCTGTGCAGGTGAAACAGGCTGTGCAAGCTGTGCAGGTGAAACAGGCTGTGCAAGTGAAACAAGCTGTGCAGGTGAAACAGGCTGTGCAAGCTGTGCAGGTGAAACAGGCTGTGCAAGCTGTGCAGGTGAAACAGCTGTGCAAGCTGTGCAGGTGAAACAGGCTGTGCAAGCTGTGCAAGTGAAACAGGCTGTGCAAGCTGTACAAGTGAAACAGGCTGTGTAAGCTGTGCAGGTGAAACAGACTGTGCAAGCTGTGCAGGTGAAACAGGCTGTGCAGGTGAAACAGACTGTGCAAGCTGTGCAGGTGAAACAGGCTGTGCAGGGGAAACAGACTGTGCAAGCTGTGCAGGTGAAACAGGCTGTGCAGGTGAAACACTGTGCAAGCTGTGCAGGTGAAACAGACTGTGCAATTGAAACAGGCTGTGCAAGCTGTGCAGGTGAAACAGGCTGTGCAGGTGAAACACTGTGCAAGCTGTGCAGGTGAAACACTGTGCAAGCTGTGCAGGTGAAACAGACTGTGCAAGTGAAACACTGTGCAAGCTGTGCAAGTGAAACACTGTGCAAGCTGTGCAGGTGAAACACTGTGCAAGTGAAACACTGTGCAAGTGAAACACTGTGCAAGCTGTGCAGATGAAACACTGTGCAAGCTGTGCAGGTGAAACAGCCTGTGCAAGTTTTGCAGGTGAAACACTGTGCAAGTTGTGCAGGAGAAACAGACTGTGCAGGTGAAACAGACTGTGCAAGCTGTGCAGGTGAAACCTGTGCAAGCTGTGCAGGTGAAACCTGTGCAAGCTGTGCAGGTGAAACACTGTGCAAGATGTGCAAGTGAAACACTGTGTAAGCTGTGCAAGTGAAACTGTGCAAGCTGTGCACGTGAAACAGGCTGTGCAAGCTGTGCAGGTGAAACAGGCAATGCAAGTGAAACAGACTGTGCAGGTGAAACAGGCTGTGCAAGTGAAACAGGCTGTGCAAGTGAAACAAGCTGTGCAGGTGAAACAGGCTGTGCAAGCTGTATAGGTGAAACAGGCTGTGCAAGCTATGCAGGTGAAACAACCTGTGCATGCTGTGCAGGTGAAACACTGTGCAAGCTGTGCAAGTGAAACACTGTGCAAGCTGTGCAGGTGGAACAGGCTGTGCAAGCTGTTCAAGTGAAACAGACTGTGCAAGTGAAACACTGTGCAACCTGTGCAGATGAAACACTGTGCAAGCTATGCAGGTGAAACAACCTGCGCAAGCTGTGCAGGTGAAACACTGTGCAAGCTGTGCAAGTGAAACACTGTGCAAGCTGTGCAGGTGGAACAGGCTGTGCAAGCTGTGCATGTGAAACAGGCTGTGCAAGCTGTGCAAATTAAACAGGCTGTGTAGGTGAAACAGGCTGTGCATGCTGTGAAAGTGAAACAGGCTGTGCAAGTGAAACAGGCTGTGCAAGTGAAACAAGCTGTGCAGGTGAAACAGGCTGTGCAAGTGAAACAGGCTATGCAGGTGAAACAGGCTGTGCAAGTGAAACAGGCTGTGCAAGTGAAACAGGCTGTGCAAGTGAAACAGGCTATGCAGGTGAAAGAGGCTGTGCAAGCTATGTAGGTGAAACACTGTGCAAGCTATGCAGGTGAATCAGCCTGTGCAAGCTGTGCAGGTGAAACAGTGCAAGTGAATCACTGTGCAAGCTGTGCAGGTGAAACAGGCTGTGTAGGTGAAACTATGCAAGCTGTGCAGGTGAAATACTGTGCAAGCTGTGCAGGTGAAACAGGCTGTGCAAGTGAAACAGGCTGTGCAGGTGAAACAGGCTGTGCAAACTGTGCAAGTGAAACAGGCTGTGCAGGTGAAAGAGGCTGTGCAAGCTATGTAGGTGAAACACTGTGCAAGCTATGCAGGTGAATCAGCCTGTGCAAGCTGTGCAGGTGAAACAGTGCAAGTGAATCACTGTGCAAGCTGTGCAGGTGAAACAGGCTGTGCAGGTGAAACTGTGCAAGCTGTGCAGGTGAAATACTGTGCAAGCTGTGCAGGTGAAACAGGCTGTGCAAGTGAAACAGGCTGTGCAAGTGAAAGACTATGCAGGTGAAACAGACTGTGCAAACTGTGCAAGTGAAACAGGCTGTGCAGGTGAAAGAGGCTGTGCAAGCTGTGCAGTTGAAACATTGTGCAAGCTGTGCAGGTGAATCAGCCTGTGCAAGCTGTGCAGGTGAAACAGTGCAAGTGAATCACTGTGCAAGCTGTGCAGGTGAAACAGGCTGTGCAGGTGAAACAGGCTGTGCAGGTGAAACTCTGTGCAAGCTGTGCAGGTGAAACTGTGCAAGCTGTGCAGGTGAAATACTGTGCAAGCTGTGCAGGTGAAACACTGTGCAAGCTGTGCAGGTGAAACAGGCTGTGCAAGCTGTGCAGCAGATGAAACAGGCTGTGCAAGCTGTGCAGCAGGTGAAACAGGCTGTGCAAGCTGTGCAGCAGGTGAAACAGGCTGTGCAAGCTGTGCAAGTGAAACAGGATATGCAGGTGAAACAAACTGTGCAAGCTGTGCAAGTGAAACAGGCTGTGCAAGCTCTGCAGGTGAAACAGGCTGTGCAAGCTGTGCTGGTGAAACAGGCTGTGCAAATGAAACAGCTGTGCAGGTGAAACAGATTGTGCAGGTGAAACAAGCTGTACAGGTGAAACAGGCTGTGCAAGCTGTGCAAGTGAAACGGGCTGTGTAAGTGAAACAAGCTGTGCATGTGAAACAGGCTGTACAAGTTCACGTGAAACAAGCTGTGCAGGTGAAACAGGCTGTGCAATCTGTGCAGGTGAAACAGGCTGTGCAAACTGTGTAAATGAAACGGGCTCTGCAGGTGAAACAGGCTGTGGAAGCTGTGCAGCTGAAACACTGTGCAAGCTGTGCATGTGAAACAAGCTGTGTTGGTTAAACAGACTGTGCAAGCTGTGCAGGTGAAACAGGGTGTGCAAGCTGTGCAGGTGAAACACTGTGCAA